>VZTU01001606.1:2610-31144 GCA_013400835.1 Zapornia atra
GCTCATAAGGATCAATATGAAAAATGGCATGTTAAAGGTATTTCACAAACCAAGATGGATCTTGTTCAGATCTTATTTTGGTTTTCACTGTTTTAAACTAAATTCCCAACCGGGTTTTCAGAGCTACAATCTGGAGATGACATTTATAGTTAGTTGTTCAGCTAGCTGTCTAAGTTTCCTAAAGGCACTTTGTTCCAAATTAAAGCAGTTAACACAGAATTAATTGTTTTCTGGACTGCTTGTTATTGGTGGTGATGATTGGTTGGTTTTTATTGGTTTTTGAGACAGTCTTGACCAGTGGAGTAGCACAGACTTAAATATAGAGGTGATTATGCAATCTAGAAGTTTAAGTCCATTTCTAAATCTAGTCCCTGTCAAAAATGCTCAGAGTGAATTTTTATTGCTGTTCTGAAAACTTAAAAAATATTTAAAAAAAACCCAAAAATGCAAATTTTTTTAGAAACATCTTTCTGTTTTGTCTATGAAAACTTCAGTGTAAGTCACAGTTTTCCCATTCTAAACTGAAATTTGTTTCATTATCAACAATATTTTTTGAAAATATAGGAATAAAGTTGTAGCTGTGTGGTATGGTAATAGTAGTGAATTATCTCACCTTATAGATACAGAAGAGAAAGAAGAATGTAGGAGAGGCAAGAGCACTGGCAAATTAATTTATGAAAGCATATAGTAATTTGGGTTTTCCTAGAGCAACCTACAGAGATGTCATGGTAACAATCATTCTAATAAATTACCTGTTGACCATTCTTTTTTTGAAGCTCTGTAGTCCCACCATTCCTTCTAAGGACACCTAATGATGCCTCTTGCAGGCTGCTGGCTTTGTGTACTACATTTATTAAGCAGGTTTGATATTAACTCCTGTAATGTAACAGGTTACTTTGGTGTGGGATGCTTTTAGCTTTCCACCTTTATGAGGCTTGTGGCTTGCCCGACAAACTGCAATCAATAACTTCATTATATGCCTTTTCATTTGGTACCTGCTTTTTCATCTTGGTAGTCTGACATGCAGCTGGGCTGGAGCTTGTTTAGCCTCATTGTGCTACCTCAGATTCACTGCTCCCTATTTCCCTCGTCTCACTTTAATAGTCATATTTATTATTGTTTATGTCTCATGGAGGCTTTTGATGCATTTCAAGAAGAGGTGATGCTACTTTTAGCACAGTATCTGGTAGCTCATCTAGACTCATGTTATGTGAAGTTTTCCTCTTACTGAGGCTTGTTCTACATTTGCAAAGGCAGAGGCTGGCTTAGATGGTGAAGTGAGAGGTCTTCTTTGTCACACTACTCTTCTCTGATCCAGATTTCTGTTATTCTTGTGCTGATTGGATTTTTTGCAGTGCATTTGTTTGTTCTGTGGCTTATAAATAAGTCATGTTTTCTGAAGTATGAATGACAAGCTTTTGTCAAGGCCCGAATTCTGCTCTTAAGTGAATAAAAACATTCCGTACCAAAGTTGCTTTGCAAGTGATAATTCCACTTAAAAAATTAACAAAGCATACCTAAAATTATCTTCCACCTTAATGTCCATGTAGAGCAGATACTCAAGGATGCAACTGTTATATTTGGGACTGTATGAGATCAGCTGTAGTGTGCAAACCTGCCACATGGGGATTGTGAGAAATCATGTGCTAATGGCTCATTGCCAGGAACTGTGCATAAATACTGCATTCAGGTCAATAGTATCTGCAGCTGTTGTTTTAGAGGGCACGGTGGATCTGTGAGAGTAGACGACAAGAACAAATTCAGAGCTGATTACAGGAAATGTCTAACTAGCCTATGAAATTCATGGCCACAACAGACCAAAGAAAGAGCTTAAGAATTAAAATTAAGGAGACTAATTTTCAGTTGGAAAAAAGACTCACCCAAAAGATGGGATGTGTGTCCTTCTCTGCAACATAGATAGAAGAAAACTATTTGTCCTGTTTCTTTTTCCCAGTTTTCCAAGAGTAAGACACATTCCTGTCAGCTTTCCAAAATATTTTTGGTCTAGCTTCTAAGAATTTTTCTAGGTTTGCATTTAAGTTCAGGTTTCCAACCAATGGATCTTTCTCATTCTTGTATCCTCACCATATAAACACTAAATCTTCCACAACATCAGATTCACTAAAGATACATTGTTTTGCATTAAAATGTAATTATATTATTCCTCTCAGAATATCTATGCTGAAAAAAATTTAGCAGAACTTTAATGGCATTACCCCTCTACAGTATGATGCTGTATAAGGCTGGTGGGTTGCTTTGCAAGGGTCATAAATGTCCCTCTGCAATTTTGAAAGATGGCATTTTCCTTGTGCTGAAAGGAGATCAGGGAGAGTTATTTCCATCAGTGTGGAGACATGGTAGGACTTATGGGCAGTCCTTAAAAAAGAGTGTACCATGAATGGGAACCACTCCTGATACCATGTAGTCTCACAATTGGCTGTCTACCTGATGTTGCTAATCGGACAAGGGTTCAATAAGACATGGTCAAAACTGTAATTCCTCAATGTTACTTTTTGACATTTTTCTGTGTTTGAGTCAACACAAACAAGATTATGTATTTTGTCACTAATTAGAAATACATATACACGCATATATTTTCACCAGTGAAAAAGTACATACAATACAATGATCTTTTATTGATTAGTCTGACATGTCAATGTAAAAGAAAGAAAAATTATCTTTTGTTTTTCTTCTACTTGCCATGGGTTTTTTTATGTGATTTGAAATATTTATTATTTCTGGCTTACAGAGTAAATAATTGATACCATTACACCATAGAATCATAGAAACATAGAATATACTGAACTGGAAGGGACCCATAAGGATCATCGAGTCCAATTCCTGGCTCCACACAGGGCCAGCCATGTCAGAGCATGGGACTGAGAGCATCATCCAGATGCCTCTTGAACTCAGTCAAGCTCGATGCTGCAAGCACTTTCCTGGGGAGCCTGTGCCAGTGCCTGACTACCCTCACAGTACAGAACCTTTTCCTAATATCCAACCTAAACCTCCCCTTCATACCATTCCCTCGTGTTCTATCCCTAGTCACAAAAGGGAGGAGATTAGCCCCTGCTCCTTTGCTCCCCCTTGTCAGGAAGCCATAGACCACGATGAGGTCTCCCATCAGTCTCCTTTTCTCCAGGCTTAACAATCCTAGGAACTCAAGCATCTCCTTGTAAGAATTCCCCTCCAGATCCTTCACCATGCTCATTGCCCTCCTCTGGACACTCCCCAACAGTTTTGTGTCCCTCTTGTACTGTGGCACCCAAAACTGCACCCAGTACGCGAGGGGAGGCTGCACCAGTGCAGTGTAGAGGGGGACAATCCCCTCCCTGGACCAGATGGTAATGCTGTGCTTGATGCACCCCAGGGTACAGTTGTCCCTCCTGGCTAGCAGGGCACACTGCTGGCTCATGCTTAACTTTCTGTAGACCAAGATCCCCAAATCCCTCTCAGCATGGCTGGCCTCCAGCATCTCATCCCAGTCTGTGTGTGTAGCCAGATTGCCATTTCCCAGGTGCAGAATCTGGCTCTTGTCCTTGTTAAACTTCATGCTGATGGTGATTGCCCAGCTATTTGATCTGTTTAGGTCTATCTGCAAGGCTTCTCCAGTCTCAACAGACCATAAGCTTTAAATTTCTGTTCTTCTATTTAAATACATTTTTTCAACCCAAAGCTTACGTTGATAGTATTTTGTTTTAATTTATTTTAAAATATCTGTGTTTTCATTTCAAATTATAAAGAACTCTAAAAAATGTGTTGTTTCTTTTTTTTTTTAAATAGTGAGACTATTTGGAAGAAAACATCAGTAGCTGATTTACTTTAAATAAGTTATGTTTTTTGTTCTAGTTCTTGTGTCTGCATATCAAAAGTAGCTCTTATAACATCTGGAAAATAATTTTATCTAAAAGGTTACTTTTATTCCAGATGTTGTCCTCTTCCTCCCCTTCTTCCTTAATGGCAGGAAGGGGGTAGATGATGCATACACTCTGAGTGTCATATACTGTATTATAATTGATACAGAGTGTAAATAACCACTGCATAAACTTAATAGTTGTGGTAAGGCAAATTAGACTGAGAGGAACAAAGAGTTTCTTAGTGAGTACTATAATGGAAAAGATCTGGTTGGGTCACAGCCCATATACTACTCTAGTAACAGTGCAGATCAGGTCAATGAGGAAACAAAATATATTGTGACTCTTTACACAGTCAATAGAGCAGATAAGAAAGCACTTCTTCAGGGAAAGGTTTCTGATGCTGGCACTTCAGGAAAGGTAGAGCAGTTGGTTTAAAATGTTGCAATTGTTCTCTCTGGTTGCTAGTTTCTAGAGGGACTCTATACGTCCCTGAAAATCTGGGATCTGTCGTACAAGATCTGGAAATGGAAAAAGTTTAAAAAAAACTCCAAGAAAAACTGGAGAAGGAGTTTGCGGCAGAGAATGAAAACCAAAAATCAAATGCACACATAAAGGGCAAGCTCACATACTTTCATGTCCTTCCTGACCCATTTCTGTCCAACTTACTCTTCAAAATCTCTAACAATGATGATTGCACTAGATCATTCCAGTGTTTCACCATCTACTCCTTTCACTAGTTTTCTGATATCTAATATTTGTCCTCCTAACCAAAGCAGCTGGCTGAGAGTTATGTCCTTTATGCTATTTCTTATACTCCAGGTGTGTTTATGTCTCCTGTCAGTCTATGTTCTTCTAAACTAATCAGTCATGATTCCTTCAATCTTTCCTCAGAGATTATATTCTCAAGGACTCTGATTATTCTTGTTGCTCATCTCAGACTGTTGTCTGGTTTTGCACAGGACACAAATGAAGATTCATCATGTGAATTTTATTTTACAGATAGATAATTGACTACCAAGGCCCCATACAAATCAGCAGTGATAAGTTCAGTTGCCCACACTTAGGTTTCCAATCAGGCTGACCAATCCTGATTGGAATCTGTCATGAAGAGATAAGATCATGTCAAATAAAAACTTCCACCACTAATTTAAGAATAGATCTTTGCCTAATTTAAACTAGCACAGTGCCATTAAAACACTTTATTACATGATAGGTTTGATTTATAGCAGTTGAGAATCTTGCTCACAGGGTTGGTGGGTTGTTTTTTTTTTTGCATTAGTAATCTTTAAAATGGTTTGGGAAATGTAGGTAGGCCACCTGAACTAAATACCAGATGAAAGAAATCTGGAAGCAGTGTCTAAAATGACAGATATCCTACCTTTACTATGGCAGAGTCCCTCAAACCACTCAAAGACAGGCTGCACGTCAGCAAATCTGTTATAAACTCCAATTTCTGGGCTTAATACCATGTCTGTTTCAAATTGCCTGGGTCTGAAATCTGAAATATATGTGTCAGTCCATATGAAACTTTCTTTAATTTAAAGCAGTCTTTGAAGAGTGCAGGGTATTCTTTTTGTTTGCTTAAAGTGAGTTTAAGCTTTCTTCTTGTCATATCCTAGATCAATAGTAGTCTTCTGCTGTTAGGTAAACTATAGAGGAAGTGATCTCTTAAACCCTTTCAAGTCTTTGTGCTCTCTTCCAGTTAATGACCTTGCAAAAAAGACAAAGGGCAATATGACAGTGTTTGGAGGGTTAATAACTACTGCACTTTTGTGCAGTATTTGACATCTGAGCAGCACAGCCTTTAACATCTTCAGATGCAGAAAAACTGGGGCTTTGAGTTCTTCAGGAATCTACAGTTTTCCAGTGACGTCCTCATCATGTAGCAGAAATCTGTGGTTGTTTTTCACACATGGGTATATCCCACCCAAGGCATCCCAGAGTGTATTTTTGCAATATTGAAACTGGGGAGCAAAGGATGGCAGTTGGACCAAATTATGTAGATTAACATATGTCTATGCATGTTTTGAATATTCCTAACAAGAAAACTAATTAGTTCACTCTACTTGAACTTTTAAATGCACTGTTACGTCATAAGTAGAGCAGGTTCACTAGGCAAAACGGGTTACTTTTGGGATAAAGTTGTTTCTGTTGTGCAAACTGATGTCACCCTCCTATAGTTGGCAGAAGTTATGTGGTTTTACACAAGATAAATAGCTGCCCCCAGAATTGACATTTACTAGTATTCATTATTTATGACTAGTTGTATGTATTATTTATCTCTGTAGCATAGTGTTTACTGTGCATTTTCCCTGAGGAGGCCACAGTGCTTGATCCCTGCCCCAAGGAACTTACAAACTGATCTGTAATTACTAAGAAATGGCTAAGTCTGGCAATTACTAATTTTGTGCAAGAGGCATGGTATACTCCCCAAAGAGCTTCACAAGGGGAAACAATGGAGAATGGAAAATGATTAAACCTGAACCATCAAATATTTAATTCACAGAATCACAGAATGACAGAATTACTAAGTTGGAAAAGACCTTAAAGATCAAGTCCTACCATTCCTGTCCTCTGCAATTCTTTCTGTGCAGTTTTGACTGTGTGCGTTGCAAAAAGATAAAATGATTTCTCTATACATTTGGCAGTTAACTCTTTTATGGATTTTTTCTTTCCAGCTAGAGCACATCTTACCTGTCACTTGGAAAAAAAAAAAAATTAAAATATGCACACTGTGAATGCTAGCATACCCATCTGCAATACACCATCCCCTTTATTCTAAGTTCCAGTAAACAAAATGAGAGCAGCAGAGAAATGCTTGGCTCCAGTTACCTCACTGTGATCCCCTAAATAAAGAATGATGAATGTGTGCTCCTATCCTACTGGCACCAAACTGAGTCCATGACACCAGTTGACAAAGATCACTTGAGATGTCTGTGGCTTTTCCCAAACTATATTACAGTGGGAAAACAAAGCAGGACTCAGCTTTTTAAAATCTGCCTAGCCCTTTTGAGGAGGTTCTGGCTAAAGGGATACAGAGTCTGTGGTCACATCTCAATTTTTGTTAAGTCAGTTGCTTGTGATAGAAGTGAATACACATAGGAGTATAAATATTTATTTTTGCAACAGAGAAAAAATTATGTTCCAAATCTATGGGTTAACCCTTCAAACAAATGCAGGAATATGCTGAAAGTATGATAATAAAACCATAGCACTAGAGCCAAACACAGGTGGTGTGAATTTACTAAATTATGTTTTATGAAAAATGGTAATTTTATAAATTGTAAAGACTGTCTGTATTGTATTTCTTCTGTTCAAATGAATAAATGTAAAAGACTACTTGTTTCCACACATAATGTGGAAACTAGGAAAACTAGAAAACTAGAAAACTAGGAAAACTAGGAAACATATAATAGGAAACTAGGAAAACAGTAATTTATTTGATACCAAATGAGAAAAAAGGCACATCATTCTGTGTAAGTATACTGTTTTGTTTAAATAATGAGGTCACAGACTGCATTGTCTCTCTCTTTCTCATCTTTCTTACTATTTTTTTTCCCTCACTCCTCACATATAAATGCAAAAACACATAAATTGAGCCAAACTCTTGATCACTATGGGTGGAATACTGTAAACAAAGATGTGGCACTTTGTAAAACAAAGGCTTGAATTATATACTGAGACACACAAAACAGACATCACAGATGGAGAATTTTTCAAGGAAAAAAAGCTGACAGAAATCAACTTCACTTGGATTTCTCCATGACAAGGACATTTAAATATAGTTAACTAGGTGTTAGTAATGCAATTTGGGATGTGAAAACACAATATGAGGATGAACACAAGCAAATGGGGAACTAGACGATGACTAGAGAAACAAATTACAGGAACCTACCTTGTTTATAACAGGAAGCTTGTCCAGTGAAGTCATGATCAATTTATTCATCCCCTATGTGATATATATTGATTTGTTACATTAATTTATTGTCGGATTAAACAAAGTCAATAATCTCAAGTAACTGGAAAAGTCTAGAATCTTGCCTAGGATCTCACTTATTACTACTGTTTGTCCACATAAAATTGCTAGTTTAACAAATGGATGAAGTTTTATCTCCATTCTATAAATAAGGAACTTGGGCACAGAAAGTATGAGTTCCTACTGCTGCCAAAAACCCAACAGAACCTTAAGTAGTTATACATAATTTTGGTCTAGCAGAACACAAACTACTTTTGTAATGTTTACATAGATTTTAACTGCAGCATAAACCAATCTTTTGTGATTTGTGGCACAAGATGTCCTTAAAACTTCAATTGTCTAAAAAACAGATATTTATTGTAACCTTATTATCAATAAAAAGTGAGATAAGTATAACCCAAGTGCTAATCAGTTCAATATAAATCATCATAAGCTTGTACTTCAGCAATAGTCATCTAACATTTGCACGCCTTAAATTAGTTTTCCCCTAAGAATTTAACATACCTTTTCTAAGTACATTCCTGAGTAAATTGTTTTGAGTTTTTTCTGATGGCAAGCTTTCCAACACACTGTGGTACTCCACATTAGATGTGTTTCAGGTCTGAATGAAATTTGGGAGTTGTTCTATAATGCTGCTGTGGCTCCCCTGTTGCATTAACACAGCATGTATCGGGTGGCTCTAGCAAAGGGGCTTTTATGCCTTTCATTCCTATCCTTTCCTTGTTAAAATGGCCTCTGCAGCTCTCAGGAATGTGAACAGAAAGCTGCATGGTATAAAGTGTGAGTTAATGCAATATGCAAAAATGCCCACCCCTTGTCCTCAAGGACAAAAATGCCCACCCTGTCCATCAAGTGCCTTGATGACATTGCATAAATTTCAAATGTACCCAATTTCATGCCCAGTTCCATCTTAATCTTCTCAGATGCTAAGTACAAGCAAAAATTCTAATTGTTCATTTTGATTTGATACTACATTTGTGAAATAGCACAAACTATACCACTGATTTCCTCTGCAGGTCAGTTCCTGTTGCTTATTTGCGTGAACATTCCTTCCTGGCCACTATCAAAGGGTGTAAGGGAAAATCAGGCTCTCCACTGACTCTAAGTCTCTAGACAAGTAGTTGGGATTTCGACACCTGCTTGTACATGCTTAAAGTCAGGTGAAAAATGTTACATTTTAGGGCTTGATTCAGTTGCCAAAAGGCACAAGTCAAGTGCCTTGCATTACTTGGAATACCAGTGACAGGGCTGGCAAATGTCATACCTGGTGTCACTTTGGCATTTCTTAGGGTGCCTGAAATGTTTTTGTTGGCACACATGATACAGGTGCTTGGAGAGGCACCTGAAGACGAAGATGGACATTTTGTACATCCATGTCTATATCTGGGCGATCCTAATCATTGTACTCACCAAGTTAGGTGTGTATTTCCTCTGACCAAATATTATTATTTACTTTAAGATAGGATGATTTATGCCACAAACAACATTGTCTTTATTGATCATCTCTCCTCTGAGTAAAAAGGAAGTCAAAATGGACTTGCAGACAACTGGAATCATAGAATCATAGAATCACCTGGGCTGGGAGAGACCCTTTACATCATCAAGTCCAACCATAGCCTAACCCTGACAAGTCCACCCCTAGATCACATCCTTAAGCACTTCATCTACATGCTTTCTAAAAGGTGACTCCACCAACAACCTGAGAAGCCTATTCAATGCCTGACAACTCTTTCAGGAAAGAAAATTCTTTTTGATTGCAATTTCAAGCCATTCCCTTAATTCCTATTGCTTGTTACAAGAGAGAAGAGACCAAACTCTGCATCTCTGCAACCGCCTTGCAGATAGTTGTAGAGATCAATAAGGTCTCCCCTCTGCCTCCTTTTCTCAAGACTAAAAAATCCCATCTCCCTCAGCCATTCCTCATAGGACTTCTGTTCACAACCCCTCACCAGCTTTGTTGCCTTCCTCTGGATGAGCTCCAGCATCTCAACATCCTTCCTGTAGTGAGGGGCCCAAAACTGAACACAATATTTGAGGTACAGCCTCACCAGAGCTGAGTATAAGGGAACTAGCACTTCCCTACTCCTTCTGGTTACACTATTCCTGATACAGACCAGGATGCTGTTGGCCTTTTTGGCCACCTGGGCACACTTCGGGCTCATGTTCACCTGGCTGTCAACTAACACCCCCAGGTCCTTTTCCTCCAGGAAGCTCTCCAGCCACTCTGCCCTAAGCCTGTCACATTGCCTGGGGTTATTGTGACCAAAGTGCAGGACCTGGCACTTGCCCTTGTTGAACCCCATGAAGCTGGCCTCTGCTTATTGATCCAGCCTATGCAGGTTCCTCTGTGGGGTCATCATACCTTCCAGCAGATCAACACTCCCACACAATTTGGTGTCATCTGCAAACTTACTGAGGGTACACTCAGTCCTCTCATCCTGATTATTAATGAAGATGTTGCCCCCGCACCACACCCTGGGGAACACCACCTGTGACCTGTCACAAGCTGGATTTAGCTCTGTTCACCACAACTGTCTGGACCTGGCTGCCAGCCAGTTTTTAACCCAGTGAAGAGAATACCCACCTAATCCATGGGCAGCTAACCCTCTCTAGAAGGGTTTTGTAGGAGACAGTGTCAAAGGCTTTACTGAAATCCAGGTAAACAACACTTGCAACTTTCCCCTCATCTACTGAGCTGGTCACCTTGTCATAGAAGGGGATCAGATTGGTCAAGCGCAATCCGCCTTTCATAAACCCATGCTGACTGGGCCTGATCATCTGTTTGTCCTCTGTCACAGTGGCTCCCCCCACATCCAATAAGGGTGGGAGATTCTCCCTGGCCCTCTTTTTGTTATTAATCTATTTACAGATTTTTTTCTTGTCTTTTACAGCAGTGGCCAGATTGAGCTCTAATTGGGCTTTGGGACTCCTAATTTTCTCCCTCCATAACCTCACCTCAGCCCTGCACTCCTTCTGGTTTACCTGCCCCTTCTGCCAAGAATCATAAACTCTCCTTTTCTTCCCGAGTTCTAGCCAAAGGTCTCTGTTCAACCAGGCAGGTCATCGTCCCCACTGACTTGACTTTTGGCACATTGGATTGGCTTGCTCCTGCACCTTCAGGACCTCATTCTTGAGGAGTGTCTAGCCTTCCTGAGTTCCTTTATCTTCCAATACTTAGTCCCAGGGGACTGTATCCACCAGGCTCCTGAAAAGGCCAAAGTCCACCCTCCTGAAGTACAGGGTGGTGGTTCTGCCAACCCTCCTCCTTCCTTCCCCAAGAATTGAGAACTTTACCATCTTGTGATCACTGTGCCAAAGGCAGTCTCCAACTGCTGCTTCACCCACAAGTCCTCTCTTCGTGAACAATAGGTCCAACAGGGCGCCTTCCCTTGTTAGCTCACTCACCAGCTTCGTCAGGAAGTTACCTCCCATTCACTCCAAGAACATCCTAGATAAACCCCTCTCTGCCATGTTGTCTACCCAGGAGATATATGGTAGGTTGAAGTCACCCACAAGAACAAGGGCCAGCGATCATGATGCTACTCCCAGTTGTCTGAAGAGTATTTCATCTAGCTCTTCGTCCTGGTTTGGCGGTCTGTAACAAATTCCCACCAGGATGTCTGCCTTGTTGGCCTTCCCTCTGATTCTAACCCATAAGCATTCAACCTTATCATCACCATCATTAATCTCCAGACATCTGTAACTACATTGTAGGTGTCCACATTCAGTCACTCAAATGAACCCCATCCTAGCAATTTATGCATTATGTTTCAGATATGAAAGAGAATATTCTTTGGTCAATCAGCAAGAGCCTAAAACACAAACCCTGTGATCAAAAAAGGAGGAATATGTACGTGAGTGTGGTGTTCTGAGAGCGTAGTTCATGATTTATTTTTAATTATCAGTCCCATTTCCTTCAAATGTCACTTGAGTGTCACTGAGTCTTGAGTATGTCTAGGCATCTACTTTTCTACACAGGCATACAACTGCTTGTTAGTTTGTGAGTAAAGAAAACTGACTGTACGAAGTTTGGTTCCTAAATGCTGTTCAATCTAACAATCTGTGATGACTTGTTCTTTACAGAAGCTGTCCCTTCCCTTGCAAGTATTCATTCCCTTTTTTCTTTGCAGTTTCCTAGTGAAAGACAAAACACATCGATCAAACACAAGATTAATGGAATCCTTTTACTGGACTTCAACTGTAACTTGATAAAGTATGAGTAAAGGATAGATACAGGACACTTCCTGAACAGAGTTTGAGTGGAGGCTTCAGTATGTACCTCTGTGAATTGTAGCTTGATTAAAGATTGATCTCTTTCAAAAGATAAAAAGAAAAGCTCTTACTGCACAGTGCACTTGTATTTGCACTACCCTGAAGAAGGTAGAGAGGTGTCATGTTTATGTCCTGTTTCTGCAGGAATTCCTATACAAGTGGACAGGAGTCTTATTGTGTATGAGTAGCAAACATCCAGCTTGCAAATTGGAGATGTCAGAGAGATGTGAACACAGGGTAGCCAGAGTCTCTGAGATGTGAGGGTAAGAGTAGAGTGCTGCAGCTTTGGAAACTCAAAAGCAGGTAGGCACCAAGTATGGAAATGGGACACATTTATATTTAGAAGTTACAGCATTTGGACTATCACAAAGATATTTAGTGTAATCATTAGTAAGTTTGTGGTGCAGTTACCAGAGTGAGACAGAGAGTCACTATATGAGCATGAATTATGTGCATATATATATATACACACATATATAAAATGTGATCACATATATATATAGTGCTCATTTTCTCAAATATCTGTTTTTCAGACAACACAATTAAGCTTCTGATTAGTAAAACTGACAACAGCTCCTCTTCCATATACTTTCTAGAGCCTCTCTCTAACAAGGGTTGCTTTTTAAGTAATAAACAGTAACTTTCCACTAAATAAAGCACATTAATTTATACATGATATATTTTAAGGAAGTAAGCATGTGCAATTCAAGGGTTTTTTAAATAGCTTAAGTTTTTCTCTAAGAAGTGTTATGCAAAGATTGCTCTGTGATGGATCATTGGCATTTATGTTACAAATTAGTGTGAGTGTTGTTAGCCATTTTAGTTATCAGGGAGTGTAGCAATAGGACAAGGAGGGATAATGGGTTTAAACTAAAAGAGGGTAGATTTAGATTAGATATTGGGAAAAAAAATATTCACTTAGAGGATGGTGAAGTACTGGAAGACATTGCCCAGAGATGTTTTGGATACCCCCCCCTTGGAAGTGTTCAAGGTAAGGTTGGATGGGGCTTTGAGCAACCTGGTCTAAGGGAGGTTGTCCCTGCCCATGGCAGGGGGGCTGGAACTGCATGGTCTTTAAGGTCTTTTCCAACCCAAACCATTCTACAATTCCATGATTATACACCTTGAAAGCGAAAATTATGAAAGATAAAATTGGGCACATTATAAGAAATGGGGGTTAATGCCTAACCCAGGTGCATGTTACTAGAAACCAAAATTTTCAAACTTTTTTTTTAACAAAGAACTTTTTGGAATAGGCAGTCAGGATTTGTGGGGTTGATAAAAGCTGTGTCTGATGTTAAAAATAGTTTAAGGTACTTCTAATTGAAGAGACCTCATAAATTTTCTATTATGTGACATAATGTTGATTAACTTTTCGAAGGCACCATGGGCCATATGCCATTAAACTGAATTGTAATTTACTCTCAGAGTAAGTTCATTAATTGTATAGTGACTGCTCAAAAACTAAGGTAATATGCTGTGATAGTTGCATTCCAATGTCAGTTGATTATTTTGGTGTTACTGTAGTCTGGGAGTATGACTTTTGCTCCCAGCTCATTATATAGCAGTTTAAAATCTCAAATGGATATTGAACATTTGAAGGAATTTCTTGCACTTCCAGGATATGATCCAAAAGACACAGGAAAAGAAACAAGAAGAGGTCTGACTAGAACACAGCAATGAACTCATCATGAGAGTTTTTTACTTTTCATATCTTAAGGAAAGCTCAAAATGTCTTTCTACTCTGTTTTCTGGCAAGGATAACCAGACAATAAATTATGGTTTGGGTATCCTCATGTTTTGTTCTCCCTGCTGACCAAGTCTGCATCAGAAGCAACTTTGAGGTACCAATCAATTCTGGAAACTCATGAGTAAAACTATCAGTTTACTAATAGCAAGGTGTTTGGCTTAGCTCCAAAAGCACTTATAGACTGATGCAAAGATGAAAGAGACAGGTTTTGCACCAAATTTCTGTTGATTAGCTGCCCCAGATTGATTAAAATCTTCAAGAGACGAAAACTGCAGTTGAAACTCAGATAGATTCTCCAAGAATTTTCACTCTTTTTACCAACTAAAACCTGTCTTACTTTAAAACCAGCATTCCTTTCACTCTTCCCCACCCAAATCTGAAATTGGAATGATTAGTTGCCCTATGGTACCTTCTGTTAGAAAATATAACCATTCTGTTTTAGTTATGCATATTATTATCTTATCTTTTACGAATGTCTTTAAAAATTATATTTCTTGGAGTTGAGTTCCACAAATATGTTCTTTAGATCTATCAGACTGTACCTGTGCCATCTTCAAAGTGCCTGTTGGCAGAAAAGTGTAGATATCTTGTTAAGATACTATTTTTTAAGAGTAACAGTGAAGGTGATAATTGTTATACTGTAAAAACAAGTAAGTGCCGATGTGATTAACCAGCTTAACACATTTTAGTCATTTTCTAAGAAAATGCTAGTAAGCTGTTTCCATTCTGTATCAAGAAATAACAATAGGTATTTTGCATATTACCATGAGTTACCATGGCTGGAATGAGTATCAAGATACTCCATTAAATATATATACATGCATTTCAAATCATTGCAAGATCTAAAAATCTGAGTAAGATTAGGTCACCTCCACAAAAGAGTGTACATCATGAAGTTGTAAAGCTTGGCTACAAAGTGTCCTGTTCCCAAAACCTTCAACCATTGTAAATTATCAGTTCAACAATACACTTTTCTTTAAACACACTTTATTGAGGAATCAGCACATTTGTCACAGATGGTCCTAATGGACCTGAAGCAAAACAAATGCAGACCACAGCATTTCAGCACTACTATCAGCTCAGGGAAACCTTAACCTGAAGTCCAAGCTTTATATCCTGATTCCACTGAAGGTAATAGCAAAATCCATATTGGCATAAGGAAAGCTGAAATTTCAACCTTGGTGTGAGTTGCCCTTGGAATAAAAAGACATCTTGATAACTATTTCTTGGACTTCTCTATATTTGATGCATAATCATCAAGAGGTCTGGAAGATTTGGTTGATAATTTGTTCTTTGTTTGCAGTAATGGGTCTTCAAAATTTGGATTATGTTCAAGACATTTTTAAACAATTTTTTATGAGCTTGAGGGTGTATTTTCTGGGGGACACACACACACTGACTTTCCAAAGGAGTCCATTTTAGACTCATTTTAGAGTGATCCATTTGTGCTGAGGGAGAGGTGAATCTCTACGACATATGCAAATTCACAATACACTTAAAGTATATATTTCCCTAAGTATGCCCTGTAGTAGTATAGTCTGACTAGGCTTCTATGTCACGTTTACTGTTGCACTGCTACTACAGAGAAAACAAAGAAAAGGGGGAAAATAATCAAACTCAAACACAATCTTGATACCAAGGAAGCACTGAATAGTGGCTTAATGTAAACCAGAAAATCATATATACCTTCACATTATGAAGACCAAAAGACTTCACCATATCATACTGAAAATTTCATCTCCTTACACAAGTTAAATATCCTTACACTTAAATATCAGTTTTCATTAAAAAAATTAAAAATGTTCCTACTGTATAACAAATGCAGTAACATCTGCTGAAGATGTGACAAACAAGAACTGTAGCTTTCAGAGATCTGGAGCCCAGATGCCCACCTAAGTCACTCTATCACTCCCCTTGTCAGCTGGACAGGGGAGAAAATACATATAGAGAGGCCTAGGAGTCGAGATAAGGACAGGGAGAGATCATTCTGCCATTAGCATCATGGGCAAAACAGACTCAACCCCCAACCAAGAAAACTATCTAATTTACTACACTAAGAACCCTCGAAAAGCCAGAATCAAAACTCACTAGCTTTGGTGACTATTAAGCAGGTATTCTTTATTGCAGCACTGGGCACACAGGGGATTTCTCCTCCTAATGTGTGTGCTGTTTAAAGCAAAATTTCTCATATTTATACAGATTAACTATACGTATTCATTGTGTTTCTAAGAAAAGCCAGGGTTATGCAAATTATTTCCAGGAATTAACTGGAAATAATTCAGTAATATTAAATACTCCCAGATCGAACATGCTCAGTGACACTCAGGGGGTCTTCCAGTGGCCTTCAGGGATGAAGGCTGAATGTCTTCCTCTCAGAGAACTTCTTACCTTTTCCTTTGGCACGTGCTCTTTGCAGTTTTCTCCATAGTCTCAAAAACACATTCCTGTGCTCAAAAACACATTCNAAAAACACATTCCTGTTCTCAAAAACACATTCCTGAACAAACTAGTTAGGAACCCCTTTTAGCTGAAAGCAATATCTACTCTGTTTCTTAATTGGTTGTTGTTATTATTATTTATTACTTCCCTATCCTCACTTTCTTTATCTTCAAGGCTGTTCCACTGTTATGGTTAAATTTTGTAGCTGCTCTAACAAAACAGATCAAACTGCTATAGCCATACTCCACTAACATCCAAAACCTACAAATACTTTCTATTCTCCTTATATTCAAGATCAATCTATCCAGTATTATTATGTATCACTGAATCAACTACACCATACACACAGTGACAGCAGAGTCAGATAATGAGAAATAAAACCAGATCTTAAAGCACCTCTCCCCACTCCTCCCTTCTTAACACTTTAGTTGTGATTTTGCTCCCTTCTTTCCCCCCACGTTGTGGCACAGGGAGGGGCAGGGAACTGGGGTTTCAGTCAGTTCCTCACAATTTTTTTTCCTTCTTATCTGAGTGTGGGAGACATTCTTCATACCCTTCTCCCACCCCAGCATGGGGTCCCACCCACTGGACACAGTCCTCCACAAATTTCTCCAACATAAGACCTTTCCCATGAGGTTTCATCTCTTCACTAACTGCCCCAGTGTGGGTCACTTCTATGGGGTGCAGTCATAAAATCATAGAATGTCTCTTAGTCCCTCAGGCCCAGACTGCTCCAGCCTGGTCCTCCACAGGGTCACAAGTGTGTGTGTGTGTCCCCAGCAAACCTGCTCTGGTGTGGATCTGTCTCTCTCTCTCTCTCATCTCTGCGTCTCTCTCTCTCTACGGGCTGCAAGTGATGGCAGAGGCTTGCTCCAACGCGGGTCACAGTGTCTTCTGTGTCTCCATCTGTTCCAGTGTAGGGCCTCTCCACAGGCTGCAGGTGGGGTCTCAGCCTTTTCCATGGGCTACAGGGGAATCTTTCTCTTCGGCACCTTGGGCACCTCCTCCCCTTCCCTGGCTTTGGTGTCTGCACAGTTTCTTACATCTTCTCACTCCCTTCTCTGGTGGTAGAAAGCAGCTGCTTGCAGGGTTTTTTCTCCTAAATGTGATTCACAGAGGCGCTGTGACGGTCGCTGATGGGCTCGGCCTTGGTGAATGACAACTCCAGCCTTGAGCCAGCTGGTATTTACTCTGTCAGGCCTAGGGGAAGCTTCTCTCTGCTTCTTGCAACAGCCACCCCTGCAGCCCCCACTCCTTCACCAGAACCCAGCCATGGAAAACTACAACAGAAGTACCCTAATTACTCTTAATATATTAACATCTCTAATGTATGCTGTCCAAGAGGTACTACCCACAGTATTTTCTCTGGGATTAAGAAAATCAGGTTTCCCTTGCTAAAGAGTAAGATTTTTCTGAGATTGTCCTGAGGGTAGATCAAGGGTAAATTGTCTCTTCTCTTAGCTATTTCACAGTTGACTCAGAGATGGCATGGAAAAAACTGCAGAGAGGAAAGGCAGAGAGATATGTTGTATACACATTTAAGTTGTCAGGAAAAAAGTCCAAGGCTGACACTGGTACACACCTTGGTTTGTGCCTTTTACTTAAAGTATTTAATCTTGCAACAATAAACTGCTAATGTCAATAGCCCTTTAGGATTATTTTGCAAAGTAACATTATAAATTCCTTATCAAATTCAAACACACTGGATATTTTCACTGAAGGAAAAAAAAAATTCCCTTTTGCAAAGCAGTTCAAAAATTTTATACCTCTTTTGCGTTATCATGTAAAAATGCACATTTACAAAAGGCGTATAATAATCCCAAAACATTAATTTTTAGCAATCACAGAGTTCATTATTAATATTTGTCATTAATCAGCATATACCTCTTTGTAATACAGATGATCAATAGCCTATGTTCAACTTGCATGCTAACAGAGGTCAATAGTTGATCACGCCTAATTAGGTGTTGTTCATTAACTCACAGTCATGAACTGAAATGCTTAAACTATGTGTCTTCCTTGTTCTTGAATAATCGCTGCTTCTAATAAGCGACTGTGATGAATTGTGCTGCTACTGAATACAACTTTTCCTATCTGTTTTTTGATAGCTGAAGCTAGGAATGATGTTGGAAAGCAATGGAAGCAAATATAAACAGCATAATACAGTGATGCAGACTGGAGAAAATGGAGATGAGCAAGCTGGAAAGTAAGATCAGTCTTGAAAAGATTGGGATGTATACAACTTGTGCCTGGGACAATCCAGATATTTTTATTTGCTACTGAGAAAAAAATAAGCTGAGAAAAGCTGGTTCATATTGCAGAGCTGGCATCACTTAAAGCAAATATTATGCTGCTGGGAGGCTTTACTTGACCTTTTTTTTTCCCCTGAAGCTTTGTAAGAAGCTAAAAGACTTACTGAAGATTAACAGATAAGCTTTTCCTGCAAGTCACAGGATGTTCTGCACTCCCTATATAAGATAGCATGTAAATAGGGATACTAAGATGTCTGAGTTACTGTCTCCTGTGCTGTATCATGACATTTCCCTAAAAAAAACCCCAAACCAGAACAAAAACAGCACCCCAAAAAATCAATTAACAAATTAAATGGGATAATTGAAAATGGAAATTAAATGTGACAGGTCATAATGTTATCTGGTAATCACAGGAAAGACAGAAAAGAAAAATGTCCTCTGCCTTGAGAAGACAATTCACTCTGGGAATTCCCTGATTCACCTTGAATTATAAAGCATCTTCTGCCCATAACTGACTGTTGCAAAACAGCTGCAAGAGTTTCAGCAACAAGCTCCAAAGTGTTGGTGTGCTTCTGGTAGACATCTAAATAACTATGTGAGATAGAACTGTCATCATCCAGTATGTTTTTTATAGAAACTACAGTCTTTTTTGGTGCAGGGACTGTGGTGAATAGTCTTCTTGAGACTGTATGTGGGACTGGCATTGACATGGATGGCCAAAGCTCTAGTGTCATGGCCTGTACACAACTTCAATTTCTCTGTGTTTTTCTTACCTTAAATCCTGAGTAAAAACCTTATGTCTTTAAAGAAAGGATGCAATTTGCCTGTCTTTTTCTTTAACATTATGGACAATTGAGATTATATGTTGCTCTTTATCTCCAGGTCTTACTTCAGAATGTTTTATAAGTTATACAGAAATATGGAGTAATGGAATAAAAAGTCATACATAAAGCTTTTAAAGGTTACAATCCTTAGTTTGAGAATAACAAAAATAAAACACTTGATGGTTACCAGTCAAAAGTTATTTAGGACATTATGATCAAACATATATATATATATTTAAAGTATATTAAGTACGTCCCAAAAATCTTACAAAGACAAAAATACAGATGATTATTTAAAAACAATGGGTTTTATCTGAATTTGGCTAAAGACTTTTGAAGACTAAGATTCCAAGAAAAACAATTTGAAAATAAAAGAGTCACTATATTTAAAATTATTTTTACAAAAGAAAAATTTTGGAGGTTTCTTTAGGAGCTAGATTATACAGAGAGGTTTCTGTAGGAAGCCAACATGTCAAACTCTACATTTGGTCTGTGAAACACATGGAAATGAAATGAAAGGAGAAAAAGAGAAGAGAATTTCAGGAGGACAGATGCAGAGTAGTAATTGGGTTACCATGTTAGTATGTTTAGTAGCTACATGTCACATCTTCAGGACAGTTATTCTGTAAAAAATAGTTAAAATAAATCCAGTTGAGAATTCAAGGGCATGGAAAGTTTATAATCATAGAATAGAATTAGAATGCTTTTGGTTCAAGATCACCGAGTCCAACCATCTCTCCAGCCCTACTAGGTCCGACAATATACCATGTTGCCAAGTACATTTACTCTTCTTTTAAATGCCTCCAGTGATGGTGACCCAACTACCTTCCTGGACAGCCTGTTCAAATACCTGACAACCCCTTCAGTAAAGAATTTTTTTTTTAATATCCAACCTAAACTTCCCCTGACGTAACTTCAGGCCATTTCCCCTTCTCCTATCACCAGCTACCATGAAGAGACCAATACCCACCTCATTACACCTTTTAGGTTATTGCAAAGAGCAATGAGGTCTCCCCTCAGTCTCCTTTTCTCCAAACTAAGCAATCCCAGCTCCCTTAGCTGCTCCTTATAAGACTTGTCTTCTAAACCCTTCACCAGCTTTGTAGCCCTTCTCTGGACACACTCAAGCATCTCTATGCCCTTCTTGTAGTGAGGGGCCCAAAACTGAACACAGTACTCCAGCTGTGGCCTCACCAGTGTTGAGTACAGGGGAAGGATCACTTCCCTATTCCTGCTGGCCACACTATTACTGATGCAGGCCAATGTACCACTGGCCTTCTTGGTCACCTGGGCACACTGCTGGCCCATATTCAGCTAGCTATTGATCAGCATCCCTAGGACTCTCTCCTCCAGACAGCTTTTCCACTCCTCCCCAAGCTTGTAGCTTTGCATGGATTTTCTATGGGTAGAAGTCAGAAGGGGTGACAGCACAAAAATCCAACCTGAAGAAATATCTTGGCTCTCAATTAGAGACTATACATTATTGAGGACAAGAGTAGTCTTATGCTTATAGTTCAGATCTAGGCAGCAGAAGATATGGGTATAGTGTTTGGGTCTGCAAAACATCAGCAGTATTTTGTGTTGCTTTCCTTTGTGCTCCTGAGATACCTGTCGATCTGGCACACCAGCTGTCACTTGCTGATAGTCTGATGCTTTTTTGCATTATTAGGAGCTAAATGCCATGATTACAGATTTGCTATAGTGTCTGTCTCACAGACCTAAACCCCACAAATAATGCAGCCCTCAAATGTGAGCTTTTAGAAACCGAGGTCATTTAAGAAAGCTCCATTTTAGGGATATTTTTTGTTTTATTCTCAGTGAGTGGCTGTTGAAATGAAGCATATTTGCTTCCAGAGAAATCCTACCAAAGCAAAATTACAGTACTGCTCACTTTTAAATTTCACAGCGACGTAGCACTTAAGGCTTATTGCAGTGCATTAGATTTAAAACCAATTAAGTACAATGCTAAATCAGTGTAAACCACATTTCTGAATTTATCTACAAGATAATGAATAACATCTGCATCTGCAAAGAAAAGATTTATACTGAGCAGCAAAACAAAATGTGTTGACAATTTGAGCAGTTTTCATTCCCTTATGTCATATGTCTTCATTATTTGGTAAAGCTTTACTATAATCCTTCATTGTTAGAGCAGTAAAAGGGGAAAAACACCCAAATCGCAACATATTTAGGTAGATTCTTCCTCACTTCATTTCCTCTTCTCAGCAAAGGTACATCTTATTTACCTCAGGAGCATTTCCAATTTGAAATTTATTCAAAATTAGACAAGGATCACCTTTCTTCAGTGTTGGAGGATCAAGGATTATCTTCTAACCTGTGATGGACATTTCTAGTACTGCCCTCTCCAGAAAGCTGACCTTCAGTAAGGCAAACCTCCATCTTTCTTCCTAGATGACAAAAGGTAGGAAGTATGACAAAGGGATCCAAAATGCTTCAATGCTCTTTGAGGGACAAAATACCAATTTTGACAGAGCTGAGCTTCCTTACTAAGTCTGCCTGAAGTTTCATGTGTGACCTTTAACAAATAAATTATACAGTGATCCAGAATTGATTTGTGCAAATCTGTTTTTCAAGGTTGACTCTTAAAACCTGCCTTCTTACAATTCCCCACTCTTAGAAGAAAGTAGGAATAATATTCTATTTTCTCTTTTTTCTTTTTTTAAAAGTTATTAACCTCAATAAGACCCATCCTTATTACAGACATGTACAGCACTTGAATCAATGGAAAGGGAACTTGGTCTGGATGTCTGAGCCCTGTGATGCAGAAGTAATTATTGCACAGCAAAACAGCAAAAGTTTCTATTGCTGCTGCCTTTTAACTCTCTGGCAGCAACATATTTCTTGCAGTTGAAGAATAACCTTACTCCCATTTAGTTTTCAATGCCTTCTCTGATGGAGAGCATAGAAGGAGAGCTGTCCTTAATGGTGATAGTTTCTGACAGAACTAATGTCCACAGAGAGGTTACTAGTAAGACAATATTCATAAAGATACCTCTACATTTTAAGGATTAGCCCTTAGTGTTCAGGCAGCAGAATCATTAGATGAAATCTTAAACGTGCTTTTGGTTAATATTCTCCTTATTAATTTTCCAAGTTGAGTCCTCTTCCTGTTGTTATGGGCCTGCGTTACCTACCACATCCTAATGATGGTAGTGCAGCAAAGGAATGCTCCGCTCTACTTCCAAGTGATGGTTTACGGTGCTTTCAGCATAAGTCTACAACACACAGTGCAGCACTGGACAGAGACAAAAATCCCTTTCAATAACATGGGATGTTGGACAGGGGTAATAGCTCTGCAGCTTCCAAAGCTGAAGCTAGCATTTCTACCCCATGTCACATTGTGCTACACAGTTTTTTCAGCTATCCCATCTGGCATTGAACAGGGCATTACAACCTTCGTGTAACAAATCATTATGGGTCATTCATGGACCAGAATGGATGAAGAGATCCAAATCTCTACCAGTATACCTCTGGTTCTCATGTATCCCAGGAGCTCACTGGGTTATTATGAGAATGTTAATGAATTCATCCTGCAGAATACTGGGAAATTTAACCTCATTTCACTGAGGTGAGTAAAATGTGTCAAGTAAAGCTTCAGAGTAAAAGATATTTGTCTGTCTGGGAAGTAACATTCCTCTAGAAAATCAGATTAATGTTTTCCTCTTCTGGATAATATTTCGAAGTAAATGTTTTTGACTGACATGGCTGAAATGTGAACATTAGTGACTTCAGTTCCATGCCAGAATATCTAAAACATCTGCCTGAGACCACTAGCTGTGATAACAGATCTCTGGGATACCTATTTCTTTCTGGAGCTGCAGCCAGGGGCCAGGAAGAATGTTTCACAGCATCTGAAAGAGCACTGAATGCTTACATTTCAGCAAACCGATCCTGTCTACAGTGTCTCAATTGTTCATCTTGACTGAGAAAACCCTCAGAGGAAATAAAAAGAGGCAAATGAAATTCAGCAAGCTAAGCAGCAAAATTTATCAATGAAACTTTGGAGTGGGTTTCTGCACAGGACTCTGCTATGGGAAGAAAAGCAGTTCCCCTTTCAAAGAGACTGCTTTAAATGTTAACCCTGCTGTGCTGGTTTGAGCTTTTTGCTGTGAAATCTTGTTTGCAAAGCACCTGAGAGGTCTAACAGCTTTCATGACAAGACCTATACTTTGTGTTTATTCTCTGCAAATGTGCAATCAGGCCATTGGCTAAAAAATGGGTTTTTCTTCAGTACCAGAAAGGGTCTCCTGTGACCTGTGGACATGTCTGCTGTTCTCTCCTAATCCATTCTAAGCCTTACCATGGACATTGATTCTGTCTTAGGTTTGAATGGGGAGCAGAAATTTACTTTTGCTAGTGATTTGCACTCTTTTATACCACTGGGGCTTAAGAATAGCTTCATTTACCAATACCAGGTAATTGCTACTGCAGCAATTTGCTACCATAGAACCGAGCAGCTGGAAGGTATTGATGTCTTGATAAAAGATTGTTATTTGTGTTAATTTTCCCTCCCTCATTTTCATTTTTGGCCAGCCAAACATGGTATCATGTGCCATTGTTAATGGGTATATTACCTGAAGCTGTTACAAAAGTCCATGCCAAGTTCATCCCGATGAATTGAGGAGTAATGTAGTTTTAATTTTAACTCCAATTATATCCAGGAAGATTAATCGTTAGGGGTAAATCCTTGTGTGGGGCCAAAAGGGAGTTATAAATCATTCCGTTAGATGATCAGATAATTTTCAAGCTCCTGTGGGTTTCAGAAAATGGACAAGAATAGCTTAAATCTGTCTCTTTCACAAAAAAACAGTAGCTTGTGATAAATTAGAATCTGTCTTTTTCCCCTCTCCAGTGATCTCCCTGGATGTGGGTGAAATGTCCACTAGTGCTAATTTAATTGAAAGTGGAACCCTCTACTGCCTGCAAGTAATTCACATTTTTCAATAGCAGGTAATGGCAATAGTGAAAGTGTCTCCTTGCTATCAGGTCATTTTATTTTTAAGTCAATGACAATGGAACTATTATGTACCAGCTGATGAGAGTTTAATTTGTTTAAGTATAGAAGAGGATTTATTAGCAGTAAAATGTTAGCATTACTATGGCCCTCTACTGATAGCTCTTACATATGCATTAGATAATTTCCCCTAATCTAAGCAAATCTAAACTAATCTTGGTAGATGCATAAGTGTGGACTTCATTTTTCTTTCATTGAGAAAAGTGTTAATTAGAAGACACTTAACTGGACCTAAAGCAGAGTAACTTAGAGAATCAGGTCTCATATCTTTTGTCTAATCTGAATATTGCATGAATATGATCATGATCCTAGGCATAATTAAGGTCACAGAATATGACTAATTGCTTCCATGAAAGTGAACCATCCCCCTTAGCAAGTCATGCATCCATGCCAGCTGCTAAACAGCAGTACTGGGGAACATCTATGAATAGTCCTCTCTATAGTATTGTATAAATACCTAATTTACCCTCGCTTTAGTATATCACTCCCAACTCCTCTCCACCCGAGGGGGGCAGGGCTGGGAATCGCCGTGGGTCCATGACAGCTCCTTCAGGCTGCTCCTCCCTCCTCCTCCATCTCCCTGCTCCAGCGCTGGCCCTTCCCCGGGCTGCAGCTCTTCGGAGACACCCTGCTCCCGCCCGGGCTCTCCGCAGCCGCAGCTCCTGCGGGAAACACACCCCTGCTGCGGCGCGGGCCCCTCTTCCCCGAGCTGCAGGGCGGGTCTCTGCTCCAGCGGGGGCTCTGCAGGGCTGCAGGGATCCCTGATCCGGGCCTGCAGCACCTCCTGCCCCCTCCTCCTGCTGCGGCCTCGGGGTCCCTGTGCTACTGCTTCCTCCTTGGCGAGATTCCTCCTGCTCTGCCTGCGCCACCTTTGCGCCTTGCTGAAACCTGTTTTCCCCCTGCCGGCGCCCCCAGTTCGGTTGAGGGGCTCAGCTGTGTCCTGCGGTGGGAACCTTGGAGCCTGCGGGGACCGGCTGTGTCCAGCATTTGTAACAGGTTAAATAATTCTGCAGAGCTGAAAAAACATTGTCTCTTGTTATTCATGAATGAAGAGGATGTGTTTTGTTTTTTTGTGTTTTGTTTTTTTCCCTGGTCTATACTTTTATGAAGGTTTCTCTAACCTTCTTTGAGGGGTTTTTTTTTGGGTTTGTTTTTTTTTTTTAATTGAAAGGATGACAGATGAACTGGAAAACAGAGATCTGTGAGCACAGAAAGCTCTTGAAAATGTCCTCATCCTCTGGATCACCAGAACCTGAGATTTGAAATGAGGTATTGGAACAGCTACATAGTTTTAAACAAGTCACAGAGGTTATGAAAAAAAGTACCAACTTCTTCACAGGGGAGTAGCTCAATATGTTTTGACAGTTTTTACTTCTGGATCTTGTTCAGTTCCACTTGTTTGAAACCTGATGGACTCTTCTGCACGGAAGCCAGATTTGACATAGTATTGTGACTCTTACTGGTTTTGTTTCAATCCTCTGTGAAGAAAGTCTGACCAGTTTAATAAAGGTAAAGGATATACATATATATATAAAAACATTCATTCATATTTAACTAGTTTTACCCAACTGTACACAAGCATACATATTTGGGTGTGAATATTTTATCATACTTTTTTCACCTCAGAATGAAAGTTTGTTTCAAGTATTGAAAAACAGCTTCAATGGATTTTTTTTCTTGGAAATGAACTTGAGAGAGGCTACTAAAAATCCCTATAGCTAGCTTGTCAGTGATAGATTACTTTGATACAGAATTGGGGGCCACATTCTGATAGAATTTACTCTTCATTGAAGCTTCTTGATTTACACCTGGCTACTCTGGAACAAATAAGATCAGAATCTATATCCAAATTCTCTTGGTAATGAATATTTTTGCCTTTTTCAAAGATGTTTTTGAAGTTTCACTGTTGTGTCTATTCAGTAAATAAAAGAGAAGTTATTTATTCTGTGTTGTCATTCCTCTCTTTCACATGATTGTCATTTAAAAGAGAAAGACATGACTACAAGTAGTGCCATCTTGCCAGGCTGCATTACTGATATTTTCTTTTTTGGTTATACAGTGGATTTGGAAGAGCAACATATTTATTATGATGCAAATAGAATCAAAATTACCAAGTGACCTTTCTAGGTATTTAAACTTTAGATTTTTGGAACATTTACAAGATACATAAAAGTTGATGATTTCTACAGAACTAATAAATTTGTAAATTAGATTGTCTGATGCAGTGTAGTAAGGTTCTAGTCTTCAGATTTATTTAAAAGGTTCTGATGAGAAAGCAATACTGTTTAATATGAAATGGGTCTGATAAAGAAAATCATTTGTTTACCAATAAGCATAGGTAATCCTAAAGAAATACTATCCTCTGCTCCAAATCATCTTGATACACTTAAATGTCTTCCCAGCAATAGATAGATATGCATGAATAAAAGTATGGGGACCCCAACAAAATACTGTTTAATTAAATAAAGTATTCCATATTCCATACTCCACCCGCCTGAGACAGTCCTCCATTGACTTGTTCAACATGAGTCCTTTCCCCCAGGGCTTCAGCTCTTCACCAACTGTCCCAGCATGGGTCACTTCTATGGGGTGCAGTCCATCAGGCCCAGATTGCTCCAGCCTCGTCCCCCACAGAATCACAAGTCCCCCCTCCAGCAAACCTGCTCTGCCGTGGGTGTCTCTTTCTACAGCTGCAGGTCCTGCCAGGAGCTTGCTCCAACATGGGTCACAGAGTCTTCCATATGTCTTCACCTGTTTCAGCACAGGGCCTCTCCATGGGCTACAGGTGGGGTCTTCTGATCCCCATCATTTTCCATGAGCTGTGGGGGTAACAGTCTGTTCCACCATGGTCTTCTCCATAGGCTGCAGGGGAATATCTCTCTCCAGTGCCTGCAGCACCTCCTCCCTGCCTCCCCACCCTTTCACTGACCTTGGNCCCCATCATTTTCCATGAGCTGTGGGGGTAACAGTCTGTTCCACCATGGTCTTCTCCATAGGCTGCAGGCGAATAGCTCTCTCCAGTGCCTGCAGCACCTCCTCCCTGCCTCCCCACCCTTTCACTGACCTTGGTGCCTGCAGAGTTTCTTACATCTTCTCAGTCCCTTTGCTGGTTGCAAAAAGCGGCTGCTTGAGGGTTTTTTTTCTTAAAACAGAGATGCTATGACCATCGCTGATGGGCTCAGCTTTGGTCGGACCTTGAGCCCAGCTGGTGGTTATTCTGTTGGGCCTAGGGGAAGTTTCTAGCTGATTCTTGAAGAAGAAGCAGCCCTCTGTAACACACGCCCCTCCGCCCCCGCTTCTCTACCAGAACCCAGCCACACAAAGCATACCACCACTTGTAAGTAAAATTTGCAAAATTCCAACTTTTACAGACAAAATTAACACCAAAATCTCTAATCAAACCCTCAGATAAGACTTTTTTTGAAACTGAGCTTCACATTCATACCTGTGGCCCACTACTGAGAAGGTGTACTTTTCCCTTAAATACTATTTCTGTCCTTAAATACTCCGTATTTGGGGAATTAGTATGTGGGCATGTGACTTCTACTTCACCCCACAATTGCCAAAACCAGATATCCCTTCTTTGTAAAAGTAACTAATTCAAAATAATTTTTAAAGTTCATTGATCTCTTGTTACAATGAGAAGTTACAAACCAGAGTAAAACAAGTGTGTAGGCAGCAAGAAGTGTTTAGAGGTTCTCAGGGATTTTTTTGTCAAGGAACACAATAGAAGAAGGTTTTCTATAGTGATCCCTGTCTTAAAGCAGACTGCCCAGACGAGAAAATTAGTTTTTATACACCAAGGAATAATACTCTTCCATAAGTGTTGGTGGTAGTTAGTAGCTCTTGGGACAACCCAAATCCATGATCCCTGTGTCTGAGTTCAGTTTCAATTTCTTTTATTATGTTGATGCTACAAGCTAGATCATAATTTCTCAAACTTTTCTTTTATTCCCAATCCAAAAAAGCACCTAAACACCTATAAATATATTTATCTTTAACTTAATAGTTTACTACATCCCTGGGGACCATTTTGTGCACTATGTTCATTCACAGGGAAGTTTTTAAAAACATTTTTTAGTCATCAAAAAAGGGAGTTGAGTTGTTACCACTTTTTTTTTTTTTTTAA
>VZTU01001608.1:0-101480 GCA_013400835.1 Zapornia atra
CATGCCATTTCAAAGGCAACACTCATGATTTAATAGGACACAAAAAAAGGTGATAATAGTAACAACCACTACCACTTAAAGGTGTTGAGTGGCTAACTTAATTGCATAATGGCAATACTAGTAACCAAAGAAACACATTTGTTACATTCTGGAAAATCCATATTGGAAGTATAATCCAGTAAACATCAAGATTATATGAATCTGGCATTTAACTCCTTTTTACCTTCTGAAGAGACTTGAATTTAGATTCACTACAGAGCTATACTTCCTACTTTTACGTATTTCCATAACATTGCATGTACCTCACAGTAATAAATCCGTAACTTTTATTCACTTTTGGGGATCATTTAGAAAAATATTTCCTCTTTTCAAGAGGGAGATCAAGTGTCCAATTAAAAGTCTCCAGAAGGATGCTCAAAAGAGACAGGCAAGATCTGGATTCTCCCAAGTGATGAATATTCACAGAATGTGCCTGTAATTATGTTATTGGATAAATGATGTCTAGGCATCCTTCTTGTACCTAAGATAAATTATGCTTTAAACCCATCCCAGTGCAAAGACAAAGGGTATACTCAAAATATGACGAGCTCTTCATGAACAAGTTAAAGACCATGTGAGCATAAGTGATCAGAAAACAGCACTAACAACACTTTTGACCAAACATAGAAACATAGAATGCTTTAGGTTGGAAGGGACCTTAAAGATCCAACCCCCCTGCCATGGGCAGAGACACCTCTCACTAGACGGAGCTGCCAAGGCCCCATCCCACCCAAATTTGAACACCTCCAGGGAGGGGGCAGTCACACCCTCGTAATGAAGAATTTCTTCCTAATATCCAATCTAAATCTACCCCATTCCGATTTAAAACCAACCCCCCTCATCCTATCACTACATGCCTTTCAAAAAAGCTTCCCTGTAGGCCCCATTCAGGTAGTGGAAGGCCACTACAACATCTCCCTGAGCCATCTCTTCTCCAGGCTGAACAACCCCAACTCTGTCAGCCTGTCTTCATAGGAGAGGCACTCCAACACTCCAATCATCTTCAGTACTCTCCTCTAGACCCATTCCAACAGTTCCACATCCTTCTTATGTTGGGGACTTAGAACTGGACACAGTACTCCAGGTGGGGGTCTCATGAGAGTGGAATGGTGGGGCAGAATCACCTCCCTCGACCTGCTGGCCATGCTCCTTTTGATGCAGCTCAGGATACAATTGGCCTTCTGGACTGCAAACACACATTGTCAGCTCATGTCAAGCTTCTCATCCAACATCACCCCCAAGTACTTCTCTGCAGGGCTGCTCTCTATCACTTCATCTCCCAGTCTGTATTGATGACGAGGATTGCCTCAACCCAGGTGCAGGACCTTGCACTTATCCTCATGAGGTTCACATGGACCCACTTCTCCAGCTTGTCCAGGCTTGACCAAGTGGGAGAAATAATCTTAGAATAAAATCCTTGGGATATCCAATATATCTCAATGCACATGGCTTTTGGCCTGGTGCATGTTAATCGCCCTGTATACAATTCCACCCAACTGGGCTATGTCATTGAACAATTCCTTCTAGACATATTGTTCTATAGTCCTTCTAGTGTCCAGGGTTCCTCCAAAATCACTTTAACTTTGAACCCTATTTTCACAGCTAAAAGAGCTAAATGTGATTTGCTGACCGTCAGCAAATAAAGTGACAATACCAAGACTAGAGCTGATGCTGCTATTCAGCAGATCAAAATTTCACTATAGATTGGGAGAGTGCTCTCTCTGACACCTATCACATTTAATTCACTAGTCACAAATAAAGTTTCATGATATGCCAGATGTTTCTACTATCCTATTGTAGAATGTAAACTGCAAGAAACCAAATTAGACTTTCCTAGGAGGTTCCCACCCCTTATCTGAGAATTGGCAACTGGTGATGTATGCAATATTAATTATTTGCAAATATGAAGATAAAAAGGTTAATTTAGATTCATCATTATTCTAATACTTCAAATACCACATTATTTCCCCATCTGTCAATGGGTATTCTTCTAACATTTCAAATACCACACGCTTCCCCATCTGTCAATGGGCCACGCAGGTGCTCCTACACAGAACAAGGCATGCAGATCAGGCTATTAAGAAGAAAACCCCTCCACAAATTTTGCTGGCATGTGAAGTAGCTTTTCTATTCAGGTTCTTGTATTATGCCCTGGACCATCCCATTCAGAACTTTGTTTTCCTAAATCTCTCATTGATATGGCAGGATTTAGCAAACGAGGCAACAGGCCTGCTATACTGTAGAGAATGTTTGCAGTTGTGTAATACATTAAAAAAATAAGATCTTCTATACAGACTTTTGCTTCCTGTCACAGCTTCATAAACTACAAGCAACTGCAGGTTATAGTGTGTGCAGTGCCATAACTCACAATGTATTCACTTTAACACAGTAACTTGGAGGTGATCTTGGGTCTCTCACCTCTCTGTATCTCGCTACAGCAAAAAGCAGATCCCTTCATTCTCAAGCAATAAAAGACAAAGCAAGAGTAGAGAGCTGACGTATCAACAGTTGTCTCAGGTACACCAATTAGTACAGGAGGCAGTGATGGAAAGTAGAGTGTCACTGCAGAGGTGCCAGGGGGAGACACAAGTTAGTAAGGGGGATTACATTGGTGTCCTCAGAGATTTGGGTATATGGGAGTTAATTACTCCCCTCCTGCAAAGAAGATACACCTGACATCGTCACCCAGAGCTCTCCTGCATAGTCTGTGAGCATCCTAGGAAGAGCCCTGGGAATCCAGCACATCTAATGTTCACACAAAGCCCCACTGGCTGTATGCAGAAGTCAAACAGAAGCTCTGCTTTTTAGAAAACTCGGCCCAAATATTGTCATGATTATCATATGTCAATAATTAATGTAATTCAGCATATATGCCTGTACTGATTCTCTGTGAAAGATGCTACTATTATATTCATTATTTTTTTTTGTTTTGCACTTCAAGAATAAGCATAACCCCAGGGTGCAGATGAGACACTGCTGCTATGATTTATTCATTATCTGCCTTTAAAAAAATGGGAGTATTTTCAACTCCAAGAATGTGAGGTAAACAATTAAGGATATGCTGCTCTTTGCTATTGCTTAGGGGTGATGGAGCATGCAGTGTATGACATGAGCGATTACTGGACCCTGGTGAAAGCTTTGTGCTGGCATACAAAGGCCTCTGCCTTGATTTAAAGCAAACATCCAAAACCAAAATCTGTAAGAATTAGTTGCTTAATCTAGTAAAGCCCCAAACTTACTTTAGTAATACCTACCAAAAGACACTCACATGTAGGCTTGAGCCCACATTTAAGAAGTGTACAGATAAGCAGTGAAGACATTAAGCCATTTTATTTACTCTTGAATGATAATAGAGACAGTATAAATACTACAGCCCTGATGTCTGTTACATAGGAGCTCTCTACATCTAGACACAAGAGAAATTTATTTTTTCCTTCAAACACTCTTCCCAGTCCTAATTTCTAACAGAACTGCTCTTCAGTACTTTCCCAATGCTAACTCAAGTCTCAAAAGAGCAAACATTCAAAATCCCTCCTATTCTAATTAAAGAGGGCTTGTCTCATTGCTATGAGGACACCTTCTGCCCCCTCTCAGGAAGCTTGATAGTCTCTGTTTTGAGAGATCATCAAACTCAATCAGGACAAATGAATTCCTAAGTCTTTGTTCTTCTTTCTTCTCTATGGTAATTAAAACTGGCAGACAGAAAGAATGCTCAGGTTGACTTCATTTTATTAGGGTCAGCTAATTAAACCATGGTATTTTGAAAGTACCTATCACTTTCATATCAGAGGATAAATTTTTTCAAAATATCTTCAGGCTTCAGGGCTTCAAGAAACAACAATTAAAAATCTTATGTATTTAGGACCCCGAGTCCTTCTGACAAGGAACATGTCTCCAACTTCTGAGTCATCTAGCTGTTTTAAAAATGACAGCCTGAGTGCAATTTGCAGCCATTAAAAGATAAGAAAGCTCATAGGATGTGCTAAGTGCAAGTCTTCCCCTTGGAAAGGATGTGCAGTTCCCAGGGCAGATGGTCAGCACCTAACCAAACCCTACTCGGCACACATATAGAGCTTCCCCTCTTCTATCAGACCTGGACCCTCTCTCCAGCAGCTCTTCATGATGACAGGCAGTGCCCCAGCAGAACGGTTCACAGACCAATTTATAAATTGTGAGAGTAATTTCACATTCCAAAAATTGCATGAAAGCATTTTTCACCTACTGACAGAACTATGCCAAAATATTCAGGGTAGGCCTTTCCCCCAGCCAACAAGGAGATTCGGCTCCACTGAGGTTAATGGAGCTGGACTGATTGACACCAGTGAAGAAGCTAGCTCAGGATTTTGACTGTTTGACTACTAAACAGATTTCATTTGTACTCTGATTTCAACACACTGCACCTCCCCTCAGGCACTCATTTGATATCCTGCATGGCTAATTTACACTAAACATAAAATATGCATGTTTACTGTTGTCTGTGGGACTAAAATATTCAACCTACCCATGCATGCTAAAATCAACTTCCCCTGTACACTCCAGAGTCATAAGGATATGCAATAATAGGTATACCTGTGCACTTGGGAGCGCACTTGAAAATTTCTAAGAACATTTTCAACTGCTTGCTGAGTCTTTAATTGCAGGCACTGATATGTTTACTCCCCATGCAATTGCACAACAATTAAAAGATCTATTTGCAGGCCTACAAATCTTGAATTTTAGAACAATCTTATTTCAGAAAGAACTCAAATCCCACCTGAGCAGGGCAGGAAAACTTCTTGCCTCAGGAATTTTTTCTAAAAGGAGGAAAACTGGAAGTAAATAAAAAGTGAAGCTCCTGAGCTACACCTTCCTTGCCATCATACCAGCAGAGCACAGTCTAAAACCTGGAAATTACGTTTCTATCTGAGGCAAAGTCAAATGAAACAGCCTAGCACCAAGCAGCACTGCTGCCTCGCTGAGAGCTGCAGCATGCTGCCTTGTACCAGCCAGGGAACCCAACAGACAAAGGCAGGCAACATGCTCCTCCCATTTGTGATTTGCTGCATTTTGGTTACACTATGTTAAGAGAAAGGAGGGTTACACGTTGACATCTGAAACAAAATGTACTGCTGTACTTGGTCTGTGTAAGAAAGAGAGTAGCATTCAAACTTTTAAATTAGGGAAATTATTATTTTGCATCAAATTTGCTTCCTTGCTAATTCCCTCCCAATAGTAACCATAAAAATTCCAGCTAGAGAAAATATAATTCACAGGTCAGATTTTAAAGCTTGGGATTTTTTCACTCTCAGAAGCAGCCCCAACCTTATCTAGGTACTTAGTATTCAGAGGAGAAGACAAGGGGAATCTTTTCCCTGTTCTTTCTGGTGGGTAACCTGATCATCACCTGAAGTTGTGAATAACCCTGAGGTTCCTTGACCAACTATTTCTTACCTACTATAATCAGGGTAAAAAACTTCTGGAAAACTATTTTCCTTCTTGTTTTAACTCTAACAGGCATGACAAAAATCTTTTTAATTGGGCCCACCAGCCCCACTGTGCTGCCAAGAAGCCCTATCATCGCTCCAAGTTCAGGGAACAAAACAATCCTGGGGCTTAGCAGATGTCCAATACAAAAAGTACCTCCAAAGCACATCTCTCAGTTTGGATGCCCAGGGAACAAGCTAGGCCTAACACCGACCAAAGATCCACACTTTACAATCGACTTCCCAATGGCCTCAAGTGAACCATTTTAAGGGCAGTCTTATGCTCCTCTTCGGCTTTGGCTTCCTTTTTCAAATCTCTTACAGCATTAGTTTGGGACTGACACTTTTGGAAAGCAGGAAGCATACTGCTTCTGGCTCAATTTCTTGCAGTAAAAACACAGGTGAGATTTGACACAGGATATTCTATTTATCCTGCAAATTACTGGAAACTGCTCAGGGACTAAAATGTTAAGACCAGCAAAATGAGGCAGCCAGAATAAGGACTCAAGAAGGGCACATTCAAGAAAGAAAGGCTCGAGCTTGAGGGAAGTCTGCAAAGGTGGAAAGGATTGCAGGAAAAAAAATCTCTGCCAAGATGAGAAGCTGATGGTTTAGGAGCCAGAAGAACACTGCAGTTTCAAACTGCACCAGCTTAACCTGGTAGGATCAGAGGTCCAGATGTTAATTGGACATGTAGCTCGTCATTAAATGAAGAGTGGCACCAGCAATCTCACCAGTGCAAAGGAGCAGCAGAAAGCACTGTTTGCCTGATAAAATGGAGCTCTCACCAGGTTATGGGGCTGCTACAGCTGCTGGGCTCTTTGCAAAATGCTACGTGCAATCTCACCACATGATGTGAGAGGGGGTCTTACAAGAGAAGAAAAATATTGGCATAGATATGCATGCTCTTAGTCTTTGAGCTATATTATATATATATATATATATATCATGAGATCTTACATATTAACTAGGCTAGGGCAATTATTTCAATGCACTGCTATAGACTTAAACTTATGAAAGACTTTATACTGTGAGCTACCAGAACATCTCAGAAAACCAACAATTCAAAGACAAACTGCTACTCCTATATTTCACTCTACATTTGAGCCATAGCCTACATAACTTTCACTGTTGAACAGTCGGACTAACAAGAGCTCTCTGATCTTGTCAGTATGATCTATATTTGTTTTTCAAAAAAAAATATTCCATGATTAAATTCCCCCTCCTAAAATAGTATGGTGGTGAAATCTGTGACTTAATTCCTCTGTAGTCACAGCTTTAACTACAGCCTGGAGTTCAAAAGATTCTTTGTCAACTATTACAGGTTCTACTGAGCATAGATCTTTTTGCTGCCAAAAATTTCATGTGAAGTTGAATTTTAAGTACTAGAAGTAGATTAGCTTGGCAAATGGAAGTACTATTAGGCATTCAACAACTGTTCACACACAGCCTGAAACATAAAAATTGAGCTGATGAAACAGACAGCTTGACAGAGAAAGAAAGAGCATGAACACGTCATCATTGTCAATTTTTTTTTCAGAGAGCAGTCTGAGACAGCAAACAAAGAAAATAAATCACCCACCAGCTAATAATAAAGTGTGTTGCATTTAGATTTGGTTCAAAACCAGCGCAGGCTAACAATACACCATTTCTGCGCAACAAGAGATTACTCTGGGTCTGATCCAGGGTATGGCAGAGCCCCAAGCTCACAGAAGCTCTCAATGATTTTTTCCCCTCAGTCAGTCTTGAGCTTCCTTCCCCTTTTTTTTTTTTTAAGGCTTCAGAGCTTAACCAGAAAGTTAGAATGCTGTAAAGAGACTGTTTAGTTGTCTACAGTTCATAAAATAACCTTGCATAAAACATCATTCACGTTCAAATGACTGAGACAGTGATATATTTTAAGGTTCTAGATGCCATTTTGTAGGCATCCAGAATTGCTTCTCTATTTTTGTGGTTATAGTAGGATCATTAACTGATCCACATGTATCTCCATCTAAATGTGGATTCAAATCAATGAGGAGTATAATGTCAGGACATAGCTACTCACCCATATTTAGGTCTAGAGGCAGAGCATCTCTGATGGCATTTATCTCCCCCTAACCAAGAAGCCCAACTGTCTTTATAAATCAAACCACTAGTACCAGGAAGACTTCTATAACCAAAGAAGAAGTAACATTTATTTTTAAGTGCAATATTCCACCATGAATACAAAATGCATTATCATAAAATATTTTTGGATGCATGCAAACTTGGCAGATTTATTTTCAGCTGAAACCCATCCCTTAAAAAGTTTAGAGAAGCCAAAACATTTTGACAGTTAAAAAAACAAACCTAACAACAAGCTTCTCAATTTTGCCTTTAAGCAGCATTTTGCTGCTGTATTTGGGAGAGCTTTACTAACACAGTATCCTTTTTTAATTCTCAAAACCAAAATATTTTGCAACAATTTGGGTTTTTTTGGTGGAGGAAAGGACATCTCTAATCAAAAAGTAACAAAACCCTTCTGGTTTTGTGAGCCTATATAATTTCTGATACAGGCTCCAAACCTTTTGGTTCAATTGAAGTAATTAACAGTGATAAAGCTTTATTTGCAGACGAGCAATGTGGTTGATGAGGCCCACCTATTTTATTCAGGTTCACAACAAAAATACTATGTTGAGTATTAGAACTGGTCTCTTCTTAACCATGGAACTATGAAGCTGAAAAAGTTAAACCATGCTTAAAAGACAGAAGTCAGACATAGATATACAAACCAGAAGTGAATGGTTATGAAACAGGGTTGAGAAAAGGCTGGGTGCCAAAGCTAGTATGAGGAAAGAGAGAAGCACAGAGAAGAGCAAGGAGAACTATAAGTTTGTAAAAGGTTGTGCCAAAGCAGGTCAGGTGCACCCACAACATGAAGGGCACATCAAGGGCATGGACAGGGTGAGGATATGATGTCTTAAGGAAAGATTTAAGCCAATGAGAAACAACAAGGCATCTTCTGCAATATTTAGAAAGATTGAAATAGTGATTTTTAGTCCATAAGAGATTTAAGTATCAGTGTAAAATGGAATTTAATGAAGTTCTGTCACTAATAGAATTGTGCTCTTAAAGTATCAGTTTATCTCAGTGAATTTAGGTATATATTTCAGAAGAAACAAATGACACCTGAAAAATCAATTTCTCCCCACTGACTATGACAGGAATCTAATTTATCTAGCCTTCGTACAAATGTCTGCAGTGTCAGCTGAACCCTACCTTTCAGCCTGAAAGGAAATTGAGAGAGTAAAGAATAGAACTTCCCACTTTGAGTAGTTTGAAGTTTCCTTTAAAAAAAAAAAAGACAGAATGATGTTTCTCTAGAAACTTTTTTGATTTCATGTTTTTTAACAAAGGGTTCTTCAAAATAGAAATTGCTCCATGCTGTCTGTGTGCAAAAATCTATTTGTTTAATTAAAGAAGTATACAAATCATAAGGACTTTATATGCAACTTTTTAACACAAGTTTATATTAGATGACTGCAAACGTGTCAGAAATCAGTACAATGCAGATATCTTAATATCATCAGTTACCAATTTCTAAGTTAAGAAAGTTGAAATTCAAAATGTTTTCTCTGGATCTGTAGGTAATTTTAGGCCTTCACAGTAAAAGTTGTGGATCTCATTCTATCTTACTCATAAACACAGTTTAGTCCTAGAAGTTAAATGGATTGTTGCCATGAAACGCACCCAAGGCAGTGACAGGCAAGACTGCAAAGCTTTGGTTCTGTGTAAAACAGGTGATGCAGTAGCACAAGAGATGCCAGCTTCTTCATGCAGCTTTCATGTTCTCCAAAAACACATCCCGAAGGGATATTAGCCTCTACAGCCAAATGTCTGACCTCTACTGAGTTCACCACTAGCACCATTTATCAGTGAAGCTGTTAATTGTTTTCTCTTTAACTGAAACCATGAACCTTGCTGCTATCCATACAACAGTCACCTTGATCTAAACTACCAGCAGAGATGAGTATTTCTTAATCCTACTAACAATTTTCTGAGCCATGCACTGCTTCTATTTCCTTTTCATGTTTAAGATGTAACTAACACCATACATTTGGGATCTATCTAACTTTGTCTTGGAACCCTGAACAGTGCAGTAGTAACGTTAGCAGAAGAGGTGCGATTAAGCAAAGTGACACCTCTGCATCTACATGCTGGTTTTCAGAATGGTTTAATTGAATTTCCTGACATGAAGAGAGCTATTTCTGGTCATCTATTCAGTGACTGTCACCTTGAAAAGAAGTCTGCAATAGAATGCTGTAGTCATTCACCACAGATATGGAGTGGTATGAGATGGGTACAAGGGAAAAATAGTCCTGTGTAATTTTCTCTCTTGCAGGTACGTACTTCAGCACAAACAGATCATCACAAACAACAATTTCCAGAGAAGACATGTAAAAATAGCACAGCAATGACTGCACTACGAAACCTTTAATGTGACAGTAACATACATATTTTCTCAATCATGCTAAAAAGTCTCTGTCACGGGCCTATTGCCATGGTGTGAGATGTTTCAGAGATGCCAACAGATTTGTTTCTGCATTTCTAGAACTCTCCTACTTATCTACTCCTGCTTACATTTTACTACTCCTTCTTAAATTTTACTTCTCTATGTGAAAAATGGGTGTTCATTTTTCTTAAATTAACTCTCACTTTCATGCCGTGAAAAAAGCCCTTCTACAAGAACTTCTCAACAGTGGCTATTTCTGGTTTATATAGTGATATAAAGTATCTTGTTTGCACGCGGACCTTAGATGAGACAGCATTTTGCAGAGTAAAGCAGCACACCACAACTACAACAACAGATTCGTTCGAAGCTGTTAACTCCTGTATACAAAACTGCCTCACAAACATTCAGGACAAGGTACCAGGAAACTGAAGCTAGCAAACCGAGAGCCTAGACTCAGGTGATGTGACATACGTTCAAGAGATCAAAGGACAGAAGAATTCATTCTTCTCCAGATCCTTCACTGAATACCACTCTTAACACCACCCGTCAGCACGTCTTGTTCAAGCCATGTGTCAATAAACTCAGGGCTTGAATAGGTGGCTTCTCAATGGCCTTTGGTCCTAACTTCCTCCAGCACTCACATTCAGAGCAGGGAAGGAGTCGTTAAGGCAGAAATTTCAAGAACAGCTAAGACTGGTTTGCTATACAAAGATGTTTGTGCTGCTTTTTTAATAAGTTCTGGAGAAGCTCTTGTTCTTATTTTGAAAAGTTAGTTCTCTGAACACAAATTGAATTCTCTTTTTTCATACCAAAAATATTCCATAAGCTTTAAAGGTTATGAAACATACATGAAAGTGATCAAACAATGGAACCAGCAGCTTCCTCTGGAGTACTATAGTAAGAAATTAAAAACTCCTTATTTTGCTTTATAAATACCTACTTTGGAAACATGTTTGCATCAGAAAATTAATCAAATACCTTTCCCACTATCCCAGACATCAGCTGGGTTGTCGTGGTTTAACCCAGTTGGCAGTTGGCAGCTAAAACAACACACAACCACATCCAGTGGGGATGGGGGCAGAGAATAGGGGAGGAAAAAAAAAAAATCATGAAAGAACATGAGAACAAAGCAAATTATAAACACCACAATTTCTCACCACCTGAAGATGATGCTCAGCTAGTTCCGGAGCTGCCCTACATCCCAGACAAGCCCCAGCTATAGATAAGTATGACATCATAAGGGATGGGATATCCCTTTACCCAGTCTGGGTCAGCTGTCCTGGCTGTGTGCCCTCCCAGCTTCTTGGGTGCCCCTGTCCTTCCTGTTGGTAGGGCAGTAGGAGAAGCTGGAAAGTCCTTGACTGCTCAGCAACAACTAAAAACATCAGCCTGTTATCAACATTATTTTCAACCCAAGCCCAGCTGCTGGGAAGAAAATTAGCTCTATGCCAGCCAAAAACAGGACAGGAGAGTAGAAGCAGAAGGATGTTAAACCAGTGAGAATGCAAAAGTGCCCAACACCTCACAGCTGAACCATGGTGTGTTGTGGGGTCTGACCTGCAGCAATAAAAACGTGCCTGTATTTTAGGTTTTTGCATAGGCAGACACACAAACTCACCATGAATAATAGATATCTCTTGTCTTGCTTCTAAGACTAAGCTCATGCTTTTCATGTATAAAAAATAACTGTGTTTCAGCTGTAGCTGTTGCTGTGACCTCCACGAGACTTTTAATCAAATCTTGCATATAGCTGGGGCTTCTGAGATTATTTGATTTCTTCTCAGGAAAGAGAGAGACAGCTCTTGTTTCAATTAATATTTCAATCTCACAGAACACTGCATAATCAAAAACCGAAAAAAAATCCAAGAGGCCCCTGCAATTTCAAAAAATTGAACTCAGTAATTAAAACAAAGATTAAAAATATAACGGAATCCTTATGTGGCTATAGTGGTATAAATACACCTCCAGATACCATAGCAACACTTCATTTTTTTATTATTAAATAAATTAATTATCTTGCAGGCTTTATAAAGTGTCAGTCAACGCAGGCATATTTTGGGGATCAATCCACAGAGCATTCATTCCTCTCCTGCTCCTCTCTTCTTGAGCTCGTCACGCTGAAACACTAGAGGTCAGCCTCCCAAAGAAAAGTAACCCGCCGCTCTGTTTCCAAGCCATGAGGAATTACCGGACTTGGAGTTTGCTGCATCCAGAAGCGGCTCTTGAGATGCAGCGATCAGCAAGCAGAGTACCAGGCTCAAACCACGCAAAGGCATCAGGCAAGGGGACTGGTGTTTTTTTTTTTTCTTAAGCCAAGCTTCTTTGGGTGCTTGGCGGACAGAGATTGAACCAGCTAGACAAACAGAAATTTCACACTACATTCCACAGACACCTGTGAAGCCTAGAGAGCTGTCAAGCACAGAGATGGAATAAACAAAGGGTTCTGCTGCATTTTTCCCAGGGAAGAGAATTCAGATTCCCCTTTTCTGGCCGTCTCAGGTTCACAGGAATTTACAAAACCGGGAAAGAGACTAGCAGCAAAAGAACTACCAGAGGTAACAGGATACTAACTGGCCCAACAAAGAGAAAAGTTTGATTTCTTGCACAAAGAGCAGAACAATGCTTTTGTTTCTTTGTTTGTTGTAACTAGTGCTGGTGCATTTAACAAGGAGAGCCAACAAGCCATCTACCAACAAGCCAGAAGTCAAGGTGAAAAATCTCTGTTTTGACACAAAAAAAAGCCATTAAGGTCTCAGATAACCAAGCACAAGGAGAAATCACATATGGCCAACCTGATCACCTTCTAGTTGAAAACTAACAGATCTGGGGACAGCAATGTACGACATGTACCTCAACTTTAGCTTTAACACTCTCCTCCCCAGACTCATATTTACAGTTGTACATTACATTGGATACACAGATTCATTACCATGGAAAGAAAGAGGTAGGATGGGCATGCTCAGAGGACAGATTCATGAGTCATACTTGGAGGTAGCAAGCATAATGCTCTTGGGGTTATTCTGCCATCTGTCCTCCTCAAGCCTTCATCTATGACCTGAAGGAAGGAAGCCATGGAGGTCACTCATCAGGCTTGCATGTGGTCCCTAACTGGTGGTCATGTCAGGGGGAGTAGCTGATATGCTCAAGGGCAGGACTGCTGCTCAGAGGGAATGGAACAACAGGAACTCTGAAATTCAACAAGGCACAATGTCAAGTCCTGCACCTGTCAAGGAGGAATCCCTCACAACAACACAGCTTGCAGTTCTGTGGAAATAGAACATTAGGTCTTGGTAGACACCAAATTGAATGCTGGTCAGTAGGGGCCCCCGGCCACAATGAAAGTCAACAGCATCCTGGCCTGTATTAACAGCAGCACAGGTGGTGCATCAAGGGCAGTGATTCTCAGCACTTCTTATGCCACATTCAAACATGGCATTCAATGTTCTGGCCTCTGGTACCACTCAGGCATCAATAAACTGAAAGAAGTTCACTGGAGGGACACAGTGATGATTGGTGTCTGGAGCACTTGCCCTAGGTAGAGAAGCTGAGGAAACTGGGCTTGTTCAGCTTGGCAGATAGATTGTTTGGAGAGAAGGAATGTTAAAGAGATGTCTCATTTCGTTAAATAAAATGCAGAACCAAGCCCTTCACAGTACTGTGGAAGGATGAGAGGCAATGGGCATAAACTGAAAAAAAAGGACAGTTATACCTGGACATGAGGAAAAACTGTTTTACCCTAGGATAGTTGAGCAGAGGTTACACAGGGATGCACAGCCTCCATCACTGGATGTTTTTAGGGTCAGATGAAACTCTGAATAGCCCCACTTGTCTGCCCAGCTGACCCTTCTTAAGCTGGAGTTTGGACTAAAAACCTCCATAGGTCCCTTCCAACCTGAATGGCTTTGTGACTTTTCCTGAAAAGCCTGTAAAGGACATTGCCGTCTTTCATCTTAAAGCCTGGCCATGGAATTTCATAGAATTTTCCCAACTCTGCGGAGTTCCAGTCCTTACTCCACCATTACTCTGTAATGCAATCACTCTTCCCACTTCAGGTTTAAAAGCTTTACACAAAGGCAAATCTTTATTAGATATCGCTGACCTGTGCTTCTCATCCCAGGGAACAAGCAGCACTTCACCTCAACACACAACAGCAGTTCAAGAGTCCACAGCAATGCTACACAAGACATTGGGTCAAGAGGTGAAACAAAGTAATAAAGCCATTAGAAAATGAAATATCAGGACAATATTAGGATTACTACCAGAACAGAACTGCCAAGACTGAAAACAAGCCAGAACTCAAGGTGAAAAATCTCTTTTTTGACAAAAATAGCCATTAAGATCTCAGACAACCAAGCACAAGATTGCATCTGCCTTGTTGTACCTCACTTGAAAGGCAGCTCCCTGGCAGAGCAGCAGGCTTCTGGCCAGCCCAGGCAAAGGGCAAGCCCTGGTGAATCCCAGGAGCCCCAACCGTCTCTTGCCACCTACTATCCAGTGGAATCACTGCCTGCAACATATCCTTTGTTTGTTTATTTGCTCTCTCTGCTGAAGAGCTTTTTCATTTCCAACTGTTTCACTCTCCCTCCTTCTTCCACCATTTGCCTTTTCCATCATTGTTTTTACGCTCAATTAGCTCTCCATTCTCCATCCTTTCTCCCCAGGCAGGCATCACTGCACACCTTGCTTGGCAATAACCACCCCCAAATCTCTCGGTTGCTTCCAGCATTTCCAGAGCTAATGACCAGAACAGACCACACGATGATGGAGGTGACCTCCCTCCTCAACTGTGAGCTGGTGAGACAAGTAGCAGGTCTTTCTGACAGCAATGTGCTAGAACATGTATAACCTCTAGCTGCCAGACAAGTATCAGAACAGCTAAAAGTTAATGACTGCTTCCTATTGAACACCTAAGTTTTTAGTTTCAAGACTCAATGAAAATAAAGGTGGAAGAGAGAGGAAGATACGGGGCAAGGCTGAATGGAACTATTTCATATGCAACATAAATTTAAATTAGGATGTAAGAGAAAATGAAGAATGAGTGAATGTTATTTTATTCCCAATGGAAATAAAAAGCATTGCAACTTCTATCCCAAAGTAATGAAATGCACTGCTATGTTGCTATCCTCCAGATCTCGGTGGAAAACACAAATCAGCACAAATCCACTGCAGACACAGTAGCCTATATCAGCTAAAGTACTGGATGTGCTGTTATTATAAGGAGACTATTTTTAGAAAGGCAGAAAATCATTAGGGGTTGGAGTTTTCCCCACCCAATCCCCCCCCTTTTTTTTTTTTAGGGCCTTCTTCCCTCATTTTACAAAAGCTTATTACTTAAGCTATGCATTTGGGATCAGAGGCATAAAAGCACAGCTTCAGTAAGGCTGCAGTTCCTGAAATCCCCTGCAAAGTTGGGTCTTACTGATCCTGCCTGACACGAGGGGACAAACAGCATAAATGTACCTCAGGCTTGTCAAGAAATTGCCTCGATAATCAGGTCTAGCACACACAGTGGGATTGCCTAAGAAAGAAGGCTAAGAAACAGCTGTGGAAGTAGGCGGAAAAGGAGATAAAGACAGACAGGAAAGAGCTACAAAGGACACTTCCTCTCTCCCTGCATAATTTAAGCCATGTATTTATGAAACATAGTGAAGGTCTAATTACGTTAGCTAGTAATGAACACTTAATTGTAATTAGCCACAGTTTCAAGCTGGAGGGAACAATTATTTTCATTACTGCTAATTAATGTACAGGATGCTGTGTAATTCTCCCCCCTCCCCCAAATTCTAACACAGTGACCTCACCCACTTCATTGCTTTCCTCTTAATATGGCAGGTTTCAGCTCTGCCTTCCCTGCTACTCATCACAATCCCATTTAATCTTTTACTTTCATTAGTCTTTTCAAATTTTCAAGCTGTGTGGTTTATATCCATATCACAATTTGAGCAAAGCAATACAGTATTTAGGCATTTTCTTAGCCTAAGTGTATAGGCCAAGACTAACTCAAACATGTTTCTCAGAACTGGATTTCAGAGACTTATTTCAGCAGGTATTTCCCTAAAAATTGTATTTTCAACATTTGGGGGTTTCTTTCACTCTTAAGCATCTAAAAGAAAAAAAAAAAACACACAGGACAAATCACAAAAAAACCCAAAACACCCCAAAAAACACCTACAAATTTTTTGACTGAAAGATTTTGATTTTCAAAGTTGTGCTGGAAAATATAATCAATCTTTTTCACTTATGAGAAAAGCAAAACGATCAGATGAGTTTTTTCATAGGGACAAGAAGTAGTTGACTATAGGGCTTTTTTTTTTCCTAAAATTGTTGTATGGCTCCCATAACTACCATAAGAACAACCATTTCCTCCTTTTTCCCACTATTTTTAGTTTCTTATCTTCAAATCAGTGGTAATCTGCCATCCTCACTGAATCAGTTATCAGCTCTTTCTTCTGCTGTCTTCTGACAATCAAGAGCTGGGACTATGAAGTCAGGTTCAGCTTCGCATCTTTGATATTGTCTTAGTAACATTTCAAAACAGTCTACTATATGATCATCCAGTAATTACCTTCTTATTTGTCTTTGTCTTTGAGGTTGAGTAGGATTGTTTCTAATTATTGGTGAAGTTGATATGAATTTGGCTACCACGTAATTCCTAACAGCTGTATTATTATAGCAGAAAATTATAGTCTTTTACTAGACCTAGCACATTCTGAATACTCAGAATGCAAGCAGCACTACTCAGCACATTTCAGCCTGGCAATCTTTTTCAGAAAACAAAATTTGCATTTAAAATGGCCCTTTCCTGATTTGTGGCATAATGATAGACCAGTGGGGGAAAGCTTGCACTCCTCTTGTGTTTCATCTAGATTGTATAAACAGAAAGATTACATTGTCCAGAAAGTATTTGAGAGAAATATTAAAATCTACTGAAACAGTCATAACTCACACACATGCTTGGTACCATTTCATGGCAAAAAGGGACCAAGATTTTTAAGCATATATGTCACGGTCTTACATGTTACCCTGTTATTTAATTTGGTTAAGGAAATAAAACAAAACAAAAAGAAACTGGGAAGGATATGAACCCTAATTTCTCAGCCGGACTCTACTAATTAGAGATTAGGATGACACCAAAGGGGAAAGTATTACCTTTCCTTAGATAGAATCATAGGATGCTTTGGGTTGGAAGGAACCTCAAAGATCATCTAGTTCCATCCTCCCTGACACGGTCAGGAGCACCCTCCACTAGACCAGGTTGCCTAAAGCCTCTTCCAGCCTGTACTTAAACACTTCCAGGGATGGGACTTCTACAACCTCTCTGGGCGACCTGTTCCAAAGATGTTGATCCGAAGCACCTGGTACTGCCTATTACTTGCATGGCCACACTCCTGGGCAGACCCTTGGTCTGGGTCGCCACACTGTTTATGGGGTAAGCCCTCTCTCTGGTGGAGGCCGTGGTAATCTGTGGCCTCAGAGACTGCCAGTAGGTGAGACAGTCCCCTGGGTTATGAGAGACAGAACTTACCTGCCCAGCCATATGAGCTATAGGGACAGCAGTGTGTACGTGTTGACCTCCCCTCTCTGCCCCAGGTGGGCAGCGACATGTCCGTGGGTCGCTGCTCTCCCTGAGGCCTTTTCAAGGCAAAGGGCAGTGGTGTGGCCACTGTTGACCTGGCAACACCTACGCCATGTCAGCCTCTCTCACAAGAGAGCTACCACATGCTGCCAGGTCGCTCCACTCTCAAGAGGCTCCCCTGGCAAGGCAGCTCCCCAAATCCCCCTGTACCTCAGGAGCTGTCACTGCGGCTCTGGCTGTGCCAGCTCCAAGCAGTTGACCTCGTGGACTGACACCAAACAACCAGACTATATGGTTAACCCAGTGCAATGATTCCCATGTCTTCTGCTAGTCACAGCCATGTAGGAGAAAGAGGAATATTGAACTCTGTCCTCATATGCTGCAACTAAATCCAGGTGCATAATGATCTTTGAGAGTCCTTGCAAAAAATCTCACTACAATGAGCCCACAAAAACCAATTTTCTCTATCAAACAGGAACAACCATCCCTGACATAATCCTATCACAGTCTCTGCTACTCCATAAATTCCATATAGGTAAGTGCCAGACCTGTTTTTTGGTCTGCAGTGCTAAGGAGGTTGGTATTTGTCACAACTCAGGACAATGAATTGTTGAATATTGAGCTGTTTAATAGTTTACTATTAGGAGACACCAGGGTCAGAGAAAACATCCCTCAGGGATGGTTCAGCTCGCTCAGTTCAAATACAATTTACAGATCCACCTAGGGAATACACTTGTTTTCACAGAGTTGGGCCCTGTTTCACAGGCATCTCATGCTTCAGGACAAACAAAAACCCTTCTGTGAAAGCTAGTTCTTTGTTTTTCCCCACAAATTAAACATTACCTTATATGATAAACCCTCAACAGCCTACCATAGAGTAGGCTAATGTAAAAGTGCGATTTGAATATTTTATATTTCTTTTTCTACTGCTTTTCCTACTTTGGCTTATGTTTGTCGGGAGTGGTTTTTCAAGCTAGTTTCCTCACACTGCTGACAGTAATGGATAAAGCAGCTCCAAAGATGCTCAAAAGAGGTATTTGAAATCCTTCATGGCAATCTGCAGGTACACTAAAATAGCTCACAGCATTTGGGCTGTTACCAGGAGGCATGTTTTAATATGACAGACGCATAATAGCTCACTGTCTCCAAAAGCAGGGAAGGGATACAAGAAACACCAAGTTCTGTGAGCACTTTGCGACATCCCAATTTATGTAATCCACAAGTTAATGAGAAAAGGAATATGCAGATTCCCCTAGTAAAGTCCCAGGCACCTAATATAAGTCATGTCCACTCTTCTTATAGCTCTTTAATTAAAAGAAAAAAACCCAAAACATTTGTTCCTGAAGATACCATTAAATTTCCCTGCTGCTTCTGAATAATTTTGTGATTTTTGTACCTGAAAGGAGGTAAAAGAACAACACATATTGCGATGGCCAGGCCTATTTCAAGGGAAGAGGCCTTTCCTGCAGCTTTTTCCATGGTTAATTCAGAAACTAGGATCTGTGAGTTAAGGTTGTCAGCTCAAGCAACGTAAAAAGAAAATGAAGTCCTAATCCGTGCTGCTCTAATTCCTGAAGTGCACAACTCGCCCTCAAAGCATGAACACCAACATGCACGAGCAATGCAAGCAGAAAGAAACTTTACACTCTGGCTATCTGCTTGAGTTACTATGCTGAAATAAAATGTACAAAAGCACACATTTACCACTGTTTATCCACTGCAGTGACAGCATGCTCTCTGGTAGAACATAACAAGAACCCCTAACACAGCCTAGAAAACATTATCTGTCCCATGTGAAACTCTGCCATAAAGATGTCTTCATCTGATGGAAGTCTGAAATGAAATAAATTTTGCAGCCCTGGATAGTGGAGTACCTCCTCAGGAGCTCCTGTGCCCAGCACAATCCTGTTCCCTCTCAGATGTGCACTGGGGGAACCTTACTGCGGCAACTTAAGATGTTGCTATCTGCTCTTCTACTCATTAGGAAGGATGCATTGGGCAGGTGATTGTGCTCAAGGAGCAACCACGTGAGTCACAGTATTCATGACACTGTTGTGATTCAGTTAGCAATTTAACCCATAAAATTCAGATCTTTCTACTTCGAGCATGGCTGTGAGGAGCAATAGATCTATTCCTTCTGACTTCAAACAATGAGAATTAAAATTTATATTTACTTTTCCCCCTTTTTCCTCTTTATGGCAGCAGAACCTGAGAATAAAGAAGAAAACAGCAACTTTAAATAAGCATCAGAGGGTATGGCAGATCATGCAGCTTCTGAGGAAGACTGAATGACAGCAAGACAGCAAGAATTCCCTGTTCTCTGCAATCCCTTACGATGGTTTTACAGTTTTTCATGTTTATTTTTCATACATTCTAGAAATACAGACCTCTGCAGTTGACACAAATCTTAATTATAGAAGAAATCCTATATTTATAGGGACAACAGAGCTTGTACCATTCACAGGCTTCAGGCAATTAAAAGGAAAATTTACTCCTCAGGCATGTTAAGTAGCAGGGCGAGGTAAAAAAAAAAATCCCTATAACTAGTGACAACTTTTAAAAATTCTGGCAAGTTGAAGTACTAAAAAGCAAAGGGAGGCTGTGGGAAACTCATGTGATTGGTACTCTCAAAGTCTGGTGGGCCAAATGGGATCATATTATATAGAGAATCAAGATTATATTGTTAGCTTAATTAATATCTTGCCAAGCTGATTAAATATTTACTAGTTATTAGTTATTAGCACAACTGCAATGATACTAACACTCATAGTCCACAATAATACAGAAAATATCATATATTTTAAATTGTTACATAGATAATAAATCCTCAAAGTAATATGTATTATCTGCATCTTTTCTGTGGTATTATATTCACCCTTCCAGTGCCCATCTGCTTGATGGCATCAGTTTCCCTCAGGCAGAGGGTAGAGCTGACAAGTCATCAGCATCCTGAGGTCTTCACCACCAGGAGTTCAGTATAGATGGTGCCAATTTCTTCTTTCTTCTCAGTCCTCAAATCCACTAAGGGGTCACATTTTGATGTTTCCTTGACAGAGCTAGCTTACATAATATTTCTTTCTTTCCTTTGGTTCCCAGTTATCCATTGGGGTTTTGTTGTTGTTGATGTTGCTCTCCGTTACCTTTACATGGGCTTTACCCAAAGATAAGGCAGCTCTCCTGTGGTGACTGCTAACTGCCTGGGTCCTCCAACATCACCTTCCCTTTCCACTCCACTACACAATCTTTTATTTTTACAGATGGTTGCCTGCAATTACTGTAAAATAAAGCTAAACTGAAGCCAAATGATGCCATGATCATCTGACTGCTGGGCAATCATAACTAAAATCAGCCTGGCTGGAGCAAACCCAGAGAGCGTTGTTGCATCATCCTCTTGATACAAAGCCTGCAGCTTTGGTCTAGGAATTACAAAAATCCTATTCACCAGGCTGTGAGCATTCTGTTCAAGTCTGATCCATTGGATGTAAAGCTTTAAAAGCTGGGAGACAGGAGTCTCTTTTACACAAAGTGACAGAAAAATGTTACAGTCCAGGCAATAATTAACTTTGGGGTTAGTGGGCCTACCTGCTCTGCAGTAACGGCTCCTGTTCTCGATGGGTTATTAAGGTAATCCCACTCTAAGAGCTCTCAGATGACTTACTGCAGGTCAAGCTTCACTTCTAGCTTTTACTCAGGGCAGCTGTAGACAAACTACATGTAGCAGGGTAAAAAATTTGGATTAAGACCACCTTTGCAATCCTAAATTCCACTCACATCCAGAATGGAAACAGGGTCTTCCCTTACTTTGCCATTTCATGCTGATGGGGGAAGCCACCAGTAATCTGTAAGAGAAAGTTCTTGTGCTTACTGCAAGGTATAAGGGACTTCCCCAGGACCTGGAACAAGTTCCTCCTGTCTGAAGAAAATAGTAACCACTTGAGAGCAGACCAGGAGACCTGGATCCAGCAGCCAGAAGATTCAGTCACTTCTGTTTAATGTTAAGGCTTGGTAAGAGTACACCTTCCTCCATTCCTAGGCTTGAATGCTTTTCTGAAGTGATCAGAACTCCCTCAACTCCAGTAAGTGCATGTAAGGCTGGAATTCAGGCACTGTGAAGTTTGATTATATTTTCACAGAGGTTTGGTGTTGAACAAATGCCCCTTTCCAGCCTCTCTGTTCTATGCCTCTACATCCCCATCTTTTTTAATTAAACTGTAAGAGCTTATTGAAATCTTAGCTCTAAGTGAGTCATACTTTCCAGAGGAAATTGGGGTTGAAAGATCCCAGGTGCCAGTACGAAGGCTGGAAGTGGAGCACCAGTGATGGGAACAACTGACCCAAGTTCTCCCAGGTAATTCTGAGTCTCAGATTTTAAGCCTTTTAAGCCTTCCTTTTCCCCACCAGCTTTTGCAGATACAGTCATTTTGCAGCTGTTACAGTCATAACTTTTCTTTTTTTTTTTTTTACATTGCTAATCTATAAAACATTATGAAGGAGAAATAAAAGACTGAATTTTTTAAAAAGCATTCAACAAAAGAACTAAGTGCATGGTTAATTTAACAATGTCCTCCTAAGTTCCCCTGATAATTCACAACTGAAATCTAACCAAAAAACTAATCTTTATTAAGGAACCATCCCTTGCCCTTCACCACAGGATTAGTCTAACTCGTCTGTCTCCTAAGGATCTTATGGCTTTCTCAGCTACAGAGACCTTTTAACTTGCCAAGCAGTGGAAGATCTAAACTTCTATCCTAGCAAATGGCACAAATAATTCCATTCTGTGAGTTATGAAAGCCCAACAGCCTCTCCTGATCTCACCTGCTCACACCTTTAAAGTGCCTGAAACTTTAATAAGCAAGCCATGTCTGATTCCCACATAGGCTACGTTAACACAAGTGCTTCAGTGATGAGGTCTGCAGTGAGCTTCTACAGTCAGAAGTGAAAAGGGGTGTGTGTATGCCCTGCTTTCCTGCTCTTGCTTTAGCAGCAAAGATAGCAGAGCAACATCCCTTGCTGCTCATCAGCACCCTGACTATGAGACCAGAAAAGGTGGACAACCTACATCACATCCAAGTGAAAAATCTTGGGAAGTTTCTCTGTCACTGCAGCTCGCTGTCATCTCCCCAGAAGGACCAGCAGCTCAAGAAAATTGCTTTCTTAGTTAAGATCTGTGTTACATACTTTTAAAATAAAGGTTTTTGATTTGATGGGTTTCTTTAAACAGTCTTTACTGGATGATTAAGATGCTATAACACATCCAGAGGTCAGGAGAGAAGACAATGAGATCAAAGTTTAATTGTATGTCAACAGAAGGCATTTAATTATTTTTGAAACAACTGTTGTTCTTCCTGATGAGAACATCTGGCAGTACCATTCTCTGAGAATTTACACAAAACAGCAAAACTAGCCCAAATCTTGTTGTTTCAGGATAATCTAGCCCCCATTCAGTTCCAAAAATCTGAGGATTAAGCTTGTGTTATCTCCTGTCTCCCCAGGGAATGTAATAAATACACTGTGAGATTCTTTTGGAAGCAGTCTTCACTGCCAAAATTAAAACCTCCTATAGCAAGAGAGTAGGTGGCAGGCACTATCCAATGGAGTATGTAATAACAGAGCCATTCCTCAGGCTTACCTCCTTCAGATGTATTGCTTGCTCCCTGCGAAGAGGGGAACACATCTTGCACAATGACAGTTTATTGGCCTTTCACATCCTACAAGGTCAGCGAAACCTTCTCCAAAACCCAGGGCAAAATCAGATAGCTCAATTAAGGAAAAATCCTAAATGAATCCCAGAAGATACTGAATAGATCTGTTTCCACTCACTTATTAATAAATCAAGGTAATATTAAAAAGGCACAGCATAGTGATATTTTATTTAAGCCATTATTAGAACTGAAAGTTAGAGATTATTTTGCTTTCAAGAATTAGTAATTGTGCTACAGACCAAATTGCCATGATGTCAGCTTCTGCAGCCTAAAAAATTGTATTGGAATGGTGATTTTCAGAGGCCAAAAAGTTAAAATTACTGCTAAATCAACAGAGTGCTGCTAAATTACAGGAATAAGGAATGCAGTACCAGAAGTCAATGAATTGGAGTTGGCTGGAATCACAGAGCTGACAACCTCTGTCTCTCACATCACCTTTCAGCAGACCAAACAGGCAATGACAGAGCCCAGCAGTATCCCAGCTCTCCTATGCCAGGAGGAAAGGAGCACTGAGAGGGAAATGAGGATGTGAAAACCTGTCAGAACCAACCTTTCCAGAGGGCCACAAGAAATAAAGCTCAGCCTCATGTGCTTGGCATCACAGATGTCTTTTCACTTGATAAATCAGAAATAGTTACTTGCTTTTGATCAGCATCTCCACTCTTGCATGACCACCACCTGGTTATCTCCTCCCTATCTCAGAAGTAGACAAAGTCATGCTGCTACTTAGAAAACACTTGGAAATCCTACAAGATAAAGCATAAAATTTTACTTATTACTGTCAGGAGACTACTTCTTAAGGTGATGGTGAACCAAGAGCTGGCAGTGGTCACAATGCAAGCTGGGCAGTAAGCCCACCAGCAGGGTTCCGCACCACAGCATCCGAACTGGGGGACCAAAGTGGGGTGGCGATATCAATGTGCCCTATCAATAGTCCAATGATCATCAGACAGTTGTAAGAGACTAAGTCAGGTCCAAGGACAGTTCAGGAAACCCAAAAAATGATCCAGAAACAGGCCTAGGAACAGCTACCCATACAAGTTAGTGTAAGGTTTGGGTGCCAAGGACAGAGGATATGGCCAGATCAGGCTGGGCAGAGGATATGGCCAGATGAGGCTGGGCAGAGCCATTAAGACCTGTTGACAACCAACAGCAATTCCAGGAACACCTCAGCAAAGCAAACCCTTACCACAAAAACCCTGGGTTTCTTTTACATAGGTAACCTGCAATAAATTGCCAATTGGGAAAAGACAGACCTGAGGAATTTTCTGTTCAAAATTTGTTTCTTGCAGGTGTTACAGGCTAAGGGGGGGACTGACCTCAAGTTCATTATTCAGCACAAACTACAGCCAAAGTCTGTACTGATAGATACTGTACCTTAACCTAATTGGCCATCACAGCCCTGCTGAGATGAATACCCAGGTCTGGCTCCAGGCTCTTCGGGACAGACCTGCACAGCCTAGACACAAAATCACCGCGTCAGCACCAGCAAGGAGCAGCATTGCCTCAGAGAAAGTGGAGGGAGCCACATTGGGCACTCCGCCTGCGGGTAAATTTCACATAAATATTGTAGAGTATCCTGAGGCTGTACAGCTTTAACCACCACCTGGCACCAATCCACATCAATAATCAGTGTAACAGACACATCTTTGCCCTCTCAAAGTCTTCTCTGGGGCAAATCGTTGCCCAGACTGGATGGGAATGTCACTGTGTTAACATCAGCTCAGGCAGGAGCCATTTCTGCTCAGCTGTTCCACTGTCCATGACATACAAAGGACAAATAAGATACAGAGCTGCCAGCAGAGACTGCATCTCAAGTATGTATCACCAAGGAGACAGAAAATGGTGCCACCTGCACCTTTTCTGGGGTGAATCATGTGAGTTACACAGACACACACACATATTTATTAGGCAAAATGCCAAGATATGAGCCCAAACCCTTCAGACTGTTTGAAACAGCTCAGAGGACTATATGTGCAGTGGTTTAAGGAACACTTACACAACATGCTTTGCTGGCAGGACTCTGGAGACAGTGACCTCTGATGGAAGGTGGGGTTATAAAGAGCCAGGGCACAAAGCTAGACCTGCTTCAAGCAAGCTTCAGAGCTCAAAGGCCTCTTTTGAAAGAAGAGATCAATTTCACTTCTGATTGAAGACTGCTGTTATGCTTTAGCAGCTAGTGATCTCTGACCAAAACAGAGAAAAACTTACTAGAAATTAAGAGTTGCGCAGTGGCTTCAAGATCAGTAAGTTAATTTATCGCAGATCATGCTTCAAATAAAAAAACAAAACAACAAAAAAACCCCAAACCCACACCCACCCAGACCATGCCTCATGGATATCTGGGAAAATGGTAGCTCTGGTCCCAGTCAGCACTTCTCAAAAGAACAGAAAATTAGTGGTTAAGGAAGTTAAATGTACATCATGATTTATATACATCCCTGGGTAGTATCAGTGAAATTCGTTCCAGATATTATTTCTGCTCCTTAGGTAAGTTATTTGAAACAACTGTCAGGCAAAACATAATTCTTACATTAACTGAAATTGGCCTGAGTAAAAAAGCATTTCCAGGAGTATAAACCTGGAAAGAAGAAAAAAAAAAAGGGGTAAGGGAAAAGGTCTAAATAACGTGGAAGTTTTCATGATTAAGGATTTGTAAAGGGATTAACTAGATGGTTTACTGAACAGCAACAGAGCCTACTGAGGGTGCACTTTTGCTCTATCAAAGTCAGTGCAGCACTCACTGATCCACTCCCCCACAAACACAAATTCTGGGGGTTTCCATCCTACCATAATACACTACAAAAAGAAGCTAAGTCTGCACTACAGGTGGAAATTCAAAATAGAGTTAAGAAAATATTTAATGCTCAAGTATTTCTTTGAATAAGAAAGTAACACTTGCAGTGGATGCTAAAATGGATAAAATAGATAGATAAGCAGCATGTGTGGTTTGTGAATATTCACTGCCTTGTCCAGGTAATAAAGCAATGTCTTCAACATCAAAGTAACCAATAAGTTATATTGTTTACTTCTCTAGTCTAACAGCGCAATAAAGACAATGATGGTAAGAGACCACACTGAGCACACAGACAGATATCTAATATTGAGTGCTTGGAAACCCCAAAACTGAAGGAAGAACACAAGGGATTTTGACACTTAGCTTTGGTTTAGCTAATTGTAGTGGTGATGAGAAAGCAATACCTCTATGAAGCCAGCCAACCCTCAGCCAAGGTCAACAATGAAGTTGTACAAATGCTCAGGGCACTTTCATGTCCATCACCACTTCTACTGGGGAAAGTAAAAAGGGGAACAAAAGCACACTTGAAGAAAAACAAACAAAAAAAAATCCAAACAAACAAAAACCCACCAACCAAAAAAACCCCAAGCAACCCACTGCAATATGAGAAACAATTTCCACCAGAGCTTCTTAAGAGAACTGAGTATACATGCACAAAGAGAACTTACTACAATTTAAAACAAAGCTTCACATGTGGGAGCTGGAGAGAGATGTATCACACGCATGAGTATGCATAGCCATTTGTATTTCAGTAATCATGCTGTACTCTGAAACAATCACTTCCTGATATTCCAGACTTGCCTAACACAAGCAAAGGATGGGCAGCTTTCCAGAGACAGGCTGACAGCACACTCAGCATTCCCAGCTCATGGGATAAGCCTGATAAGCAGCAGAGCTCTCCTCAGACTGATATCGCTTATGGTTAGGAGTGTGTGGTGACTGTCATGCAGCCCAGTCACATTGGGAAAGGGAAGCCACAATTCTGGAGCCCCTGCTCTCTTTGATGGGCCAATTGTAACAAGAATTATCAGGCATGCCTAAGAGCCACCTTCATGTCCTTTATTCCACCACATATCCATCAACAGGCTGGACAGAACACCACCAGTATAGAGGAAAAAAAAGATCACTTTTCAGTGACTCAGATGATCAATTAAAATAAGCTTCCTATGTGGGAAGGAGAGGTACCACAGCAAAAAAAAAAAATATATACAAGGGGCTGAAAGGAAGACAGACCTGATTGCTTATTTTACAGACATCCCTGCTCTATCACATGCTGTTTCATTGTTCCTGTCATGATATTATCCAGCAAAAGCAGGTGGCTGAAAAATCCAGTGAGCAGCTTGGAAGCACGAGCCCAAAATAAGTCAGTGAGAGGTAAAGATAGCAGGTGGCAAGGAGCTCCCCATGCTTTGGGTAAGAGTCTGCTCAGAGAAAGGGACTCTGACACAAAAAAGACTCAGAAGAGGAGCAGATAATACTTCCACAGCTCATAGTAAAGTATAAAAAGCAGAAGCATGCTATTTTTTTCAGAGTTTAAAAGTGAATTGTAAAATAAAAGCTAATGTTGTGTTGGTTTTTATTTAAGCAGCCAGAAAACAAACTTCTCTTCACTTTACAAAGATATTCAAGGCCACAGTTCAAAGTCGACACTGAAGTGGTTTGCATCTGCTCAGCCCCCTGGGTTAAGGGTCCTGGCTGTAGCTTACACAACTCTAGCCCAACACTACTCCTGCTGTCAGCAGAAATTAATTTTCTACTCATCATCCTCCCACTGCCTATCCCTGTATCTTCCCTGTCCCACTCTGTGGTCCTGGACTGTGCTCCCTGCACTGGAGCATCTCTCCTGAAGCCCCTCACAGATGGTCCACATTAACAGCCTTCTCCCATAAGCCCTTTGGAAAGGCTAACTCATTTTGGAGGATCATCCTTTTTAAGAGTTTTGCATTACCTAGTTTGCCATTCCCACAACTGCATCCTTGTCTTTGGAAGTAGTCATTTCAATACCCCTAAGCCTTTCCTTTCAGTCACATCTCAGTATTTTCTAAGAAGTCCAAAACCACTTCTTCCTCATATCTCATACTAAAATAGCTGCTGTCTATAAATACATTATGCAAAGAGACCCCCCATTATCACAACTTTATCCATATTTTGCTGTGGTACAAATAATCACTCTGGAACCATTTGCAGCACCAGGGATCTAATTTTCAAGTCAGAAAGACTTAAATTTAGCAGCATAAGACTCCCAAATATGCAGACATTCTGCAGAATTGCATCTTTTGAACCGCTTCCTGCGGATACGGCAGAAGCACTAATATCCAATGTCATTTGCTGATAGTGTAAGGCAACTGAAGCATGGCCATCTGCAATTATAAAGATTGTCCTGTCAGTGAGAAGAAAAACATTTGATTCATACATTGCTGTCCCTCTTACAAAAATTATTCCCATTCATCCATGAATAAAGTGGGAACTTTGCCTCAGTTGGTAAGTACCTTCTATCTCTCTATCATTTAAAACCACATCCTTCAGGCCATGCTGTATCCACTTGTAGAAATACATATTTAGCTGCACAGTGTTTCAGTTAAACCTCAGATATTAGCATATGGCATTCTCAGAAGATAACAACTTCTCCAGGAGCAAAGATTTCAGCTGGGTCATATCATAGAATATCAACAGTCCTATTCCAAGTAGACAAAATTATCTGGATCATGACTTAGTAAATTTCTTTCTATGGGATGGAAGATTATCTCCTAGAAAATTCTCATAACCATCTGGGTTATCAATATATCCAAGCACACAGGTTTTGTGTGCAATAGTACCAAATGCCACAGCCATCCTGGCAGTGTTCTTCTATCAAGGCACTAGAAAAATACTCTCATTGTCCCCATATCCCCACCCCTAAGATTCCCAAGTTAAAATATATACTGGTGAGTCTTTTTTTCCCCGTCCTTTTTCAAACATGAGGTCTTTAGGAAAAGCTTGTTTGGTACATCCAGGAATGGATTATTAGGTTAAGAGTCCTTTACATGGAATGGGGTTATCAGCATGAGGCAGCAAAATAGCAGCGCTCCACAACAATAAGAGCTAAAAAAGCTTAAGATCAAAGGTTGGACTATTCAGGGCAGGCTTATAACTCAAGATATAACTTGTTACCAGAAAAGCTGAACTGAGCAAAATCATTTCCTTTCTGAAAATACCTCAATTCAGTGTCCAGGTTTTTGAGCCATGTGGGAGAACACAGCACAGATAACACCTGAGTGTTCACTGAATATATTTCATCCCTTGGAAGACACTGCCACCATCAGCATGTAAGGAAAAGCATTCCTGAGAAAACACAGAAGAATGAAGAGTTAAAAACAGAACATACGGATAGACCACCAACTCAAAAGAAACAGATGCTAAATGTCTTGCATTTCACATAAAAGCCAGAGGAAATAGAAACCAATGTAAAGGAACCAGGAGATCATTTTCACATAGCCCCACAGTTCCTGCAAAGGGTAGAGATTCCTACTCTGGCATTTCGGGTCTTGATATGAGGTTGGCCTCTCCACCTCAAAACACACCTGCTTTCTGAGCTTCTGACCTTCATCAAGCATCACTTACAGCGTGTTAGTTGAAACAACAGCTATAACCCGGATCTAGATGCACAGCCATATGCTGTTGCGCTTCAGAATTATCTTAACTGCTCAGGAGATGTTATCCTTTGTCCCCACTCAAAGTACTGTTAAATCCTCTGTTTCCAAACGAAGCTTCCCCTTCTGCTTCTGATGCATCTCTGTCACAGATTAAAGCCCAAACAGCTGTTCAGCAGATCTGCACACAGCAAGGTAACAAATAGGTTGAAAACTTCTTGTTACTTTACTCCTAGAAGGCAAGCAAGGTTCCAGAAGCACATGAGGAGGGTGCTGCATCATCCCTGGCACAACAAATTCCACAGCACCAACAGCAGAGATCGCTACCATCAGAAACTGCAGTTCAGAGGAAATAAGGACCAGGAGATACAAGAGAACAGGTCAACCAGAGCTTCATCTCCCCTTAGCACATGAATAAATCTTCTATCTTCTCTGCCTGTCACAGAAACACAGTTAATATTTACTCCTTTGTTTCTTTTATATTAATGAGGAGCAGGGAATGCCTGTTGGGCCAAAAGTGCTCACATTTTTGTGCCTCTTCCTTTGACATGCTGGCTCATTCACTAGTGCTAAACTCTGATAAGTGTTCCTGAGTGGTGGTAGATACAGAAGTTTTCCCCTTTGCTAGAAAGGCAGCTCCACTGGAGTATCAGTATTCCCTAAAGGCATTCATGATTGCAGCTCCATTTTCATCACCATAAAAATCAAAGTTACAAGGATTGCATTTGGGATACTAAACCCCTCCTCTTCCGTGCTGACTAATTTCAGCCAATAATAGTATAATAAAGCAGTATAATAGAATAATAAAAAGATAAGTGAATATGTACTGTGCAATGAAGCATAGAAACAGCTCAGAAAAGATTCACCAGAATCTCACCTGACCTTCAAGATGGCTATAAAACATTGACACCAAGCTACGTATTTTCTGTAAATCACATTTTAACAGCTCAGTTTAAAGATCTCATTTGAAATTGCATTAGGCTCCATTATGCAAGAGAGAATCCCAAGCTCCAAAAGCAGCAACTCTTCAAATGTTGCTGGAGAACAAAACTCTTTGTTCTACTCTCATTGGCACAAATAGAAAATAACGTTGTTACACTTTATTACATCTATTGAAAGAACACATTTTTCTGTGAACAATACTGTGTCCTGAAGGGCAGAGACCATCAGATTTTTTCCCCTCCCTGCAAAAAATACAACCAGAAATAGCACTCCCTTACTCATTCATGAACTGTGGCTGATCATCAAAACCTTTCAACTTCTCATTTTAAAGCTTTTCAAAAATCACAATGCTTTGGTAAAATCACTGTCAGGTTCTGCTTTCTCCAGGATGTGAGATTATGTTTATCTTATTTTGCTACTGAATTCTTCAGTTCTTCTCTTGCTTTTCAAAGCAGTGAGTCTTTATGCACAGCTCTAACTCATGCCCTGCTTGATTATTTACTAATACTTCTTATTTAACTCTATTGTTGGATCAGTGAAGACTGGATTAAGGCAAAACAGTTGAATGCACTGAGTATGAAATTCAGGCAAAGAGCACAGCACACAGTCTCTGGGACAAAGCCCTTGAAGTACCTCTACAAGTATTTTTGACAGCTTTATTCTTTATGGTTTTACAGAAGGTATTCACTCTTGATTTCATTTCACAGGCTGAGTGTTTCTCATAGGGGTCTTCCAACCCTCTGGGAGCCCCTGGAAAGACTTTGTTCTGATGTTTTTTCTTTAATAATAATATAGTTTTGCCATTTTGTCTGGTTTGGGTTTTTTTTTTTCCCTGCAAGTTAGCTCTTTATTGTGGGGACAGCTTATTCTGGAATGAATGCTACATGTTTATGGCACTGAATGATATGTTGACACCTATCAACCAGGATCACACTGCACAAATAATATGTATTAAGCAGGGGTGATAGCATGAGGAAAGAAACTGAAGGTGGAAGGGCTCTATGTTAATATATCAACATAAGAAAACTGATTACGCAAATCAAAATTAATTCTACAGTCAGGGGAAGGAATGGAGAACAGATACATGCTTATAGCTGGACCTTTATGTTTTGAAGGTCTAGGGTTTGTCTAATAAAAGTGGGTGCACATACACAGGCACACATAGACATGTCCCAGGAAAGTAATTCTGACTAAAAGAAAAATGCTAATGTGGAATCATGGCTACTTGATATATATGGCTCCTACAATGGTGTAGGCATCTCTTTTTTAATGTCACCAGAACTTTGAATCTAGCCTCATACAGAAATGAAGAGTAGATTTTAGTTGGTTCACGAACAGGAAGCTTGAGTTTCTCAGCTGTTCAGTCTCTGTTTTCTTCCCCCTTGCATCTTAGCTTTTTTCAGCTGGTTGTGTAGAGCTTCCTTACAAATCAATACCTTCCTAAAAGATATATATGTAATTTTTATGAAGAGAAAGTGGAAGAGAAAGAAATGTGCTTACTTAATTTGAAACGTTTCAAAATATGACCAGCAGTCTCAGTAGTTACAAATATATTCTCTATCAACCCAATTGCTGATAAAGATTTCTAGTCCCTACTGAAAATCAATAAGCACATTTCCTTCTTTTAAATTATATTAAGTTGGATGTTTACTATAGAAGAAACAGTTTTCTCTCTTGATATCCTAAATAATTCCTCTCCTGTTTCAGTCAGACCTTGGCCAAGCTTTTCTTGTTTACACAGAACTAAATAGCCTTTTCTTTCAATTGTGCTCTCTTGCTCAGTCATTACACCAGAATGATTGAGAATGCACACAGTTCTTTTACCAGCTGTACAGAAGTATCTTTTAAAGCTGAGTCATCTTTCATACAGCTCAGATGCACAAAGGAACATTTAAACCTTTTAGTTTCGTTCCCTGTGTTCTGATGGCAGAAGCGCCTAAACACAGCAGTTACCATTAACAAACTAAATTGTTTCAAGATCAGCTGTAGGATAAGGAGCACTTAAGATTATTATTTTTTAATATGCATTTACACATGAACTGAAATGAGGCTTCCTGAACTGCAATTTATCATTCCTCGTTTGTATAGCACAATAATGATACCTCATTATATTCTACCAATATGTGTTAGACATAAATCTTATGTCTACATCATTTATCATTGAATCATAAAGGTTGGAAAAGACCTCCAAGATCATCTAGTCCAACTGTCCCCCTACCACCTATATTACTTACTGAACCATGTCCCCAAGTACTTCATCCATCCTTGCTTTGAACACCCCGAGGGACAGTGACTCCACCACCTCCCTGGGCAGCCCCTTCCATTGCCCAACCACTCTTTCTGAGAAGAAATTTCTCCTCACTTCTAACCTGAACCTCCCCTGATGTAACTTGCAGCCATTCCCTCTGATCCTATGGCCAGTTACTTGTGAGAAGAGGCTGACCCCCAGCTCACTACAACCTCCTTTCAGGTATCTCTAGAGAGCACTAAGGTGTCCCTTGAGCCTCCTCTTCTCCAGACTAAACAGTCCCAGTTCCCTCAGCCACTCATCAGATTTGTGCTCCAGATCCTTCACACCAGCTTCACTGCCCTAATATAATTATTTGATAACACAGAAATTTAACTGCACACTTAATAAGCCAGTGTTACATTTAACTGTCTTTTTCTAGTGCTTACAATCTTTACCTCAAAGTATCATGCAAAACTTCCTAGGGCTTCTCAGCATCTGCACAAAGGTGACAACCAAAATATATGGAAGTGATTCCATAGTCAGAGTAAGTAACATAGGTGGGCCTCGGCCTAATTCAAATGGTGCCGAGCAAGCAAACCACGAAGGCACTCTGTATCACCACACAATTTGCAACTCCTTTGCTGAAAAAACCAGGATATTTTACTTTTAAATCTCCACTTATCTAAGCAAAATGGTTGAAAGGCTTTGTGTTGCACTGTCATGAGTGTGGAAAAAGTGTTTGACTCCTAGCATGTCGGCGTGCTTCCACTTCCTTTATCAGAGGTTCAGCTTTGTAGAAAATAACCAAAATAAGATGTAAAAAGCCAAAAATACCCTCTTCCAAAGTACTTAAGGCTTGTCTGTCCAGGAAAGAATGGTAGCCATACTCAGAAGAGATCCAGAGTTTTTGCCACAGAAGTACACAAAATTTTGAAAACAACTTCAGCCATGTTACCATGAATCATTCAAGTCAGTATCAAATGTTGTCCCAGAACACCTCTATAATCACTGCAGTCTCCAAAGTTAAAATACCACTAGTGGGGAAAATATCATCACAATAAAATAGAAAGTCTCTACACTTCAAAAGACAGTCCTAAAATTATCAAGTAGCAACACTCCAGTGCAGTTTTCTGAACTTTGAACTGAATGACACGCAGCTCAAATCTTTCCCACCTGTATCATACATCTCAAATGTCTGCTATGGCTCTTACCACCTAAATTAACTTCAGTGGGAACTAAGCAATTTTTTTTTTTGTCACTAAGCTTCCACACAGGACATAGACAGTGCCCTGCTCTGCTTCAGCTCTGAACTTCCATCTGCCCCAAGCAGAAAGGTTTGTCAACCCCAGAGTTGAGTGCAACAGAAATACAGGTTACATTCACTGACTTTGAGAGTTGGACAACTCAACATCCATCTTATTACTTGGGTTCTGAACAAATACCTCAAATTTTGGATCTAGGCTTTCAAGTCACCAATATGTTATCTAAACATCCAAACTGGCCACTTATCCATAAAAGTAGGCAGGCAAAAAATAAAAAACCCTATTCCTGTTTCCTTATCTGTTCAAGTGAGAAATACTTGAAATACCTGCTTCTGAGTATCCCAAATGTCTATCGCTCATCACAGGCTAGAAGTTTGTGTCATCCCTCTTCTCACTAGAGTGTGTGATCATACTTTAAGCTATTTCATTCAAATCCATCAAGCTTAACTTCATCAGTGTAATTGGACGTTAGACAAAAGCAGCTGGTTTTGCCCTGAAAAAGGTAGGGACAATCATAAAGATCAGCCAAGCTCTAATATGATGGGACTAAGAATAACCAGCAAATGGTTTTAAGGTGCTCTAAAAGCATTTACACCTTAAACCACCTTGGATGCAAAGACATTTTCAGAGACAAGTATTTCTACTGTCAGACATGCAATCAAATTAATAGTGCTGAATATGGTTTAACTCACACTGGCAATGGGAATGTGCACAGCCTTACCAACTCCACAGCACCATGATCAGGTATACAAGTCCTCAGCATTTTTCCAATGGAGTTTAATGTATTGACATACTGTACAATTTAGAAGAGGGAAAAAGAGTGAGAATGGGAGCAACAGAAGAAAAAGGCAGGGTATGAGCACAGTCAAACAAGTTTCAGTTTCAAGTGAGACAAGGTCAACTCACACCATTCGTGAGGGCACAGAAGGCTTGAATATGTAGGAGCTGAGGCTACAGAAAAAGCTATGAGGAAAAGACAGCATCTCACACTAGGCAGTGGTAGGAGGTGTTAGAGCAGCACCAAAATAGAGAGGAAAGGGGAAGCAGTAGAGAGGGAGCTGCAAGGACTGCGTAGGGGCTGGCTGTGTGCTCAGCTGACAGAAAACAGCATCAGTGCTTGTGAAAACTGGAGTTTTCATTCCTCTGAAAATTACAGTATTTTTGGAACAAAACTCAGCTCCAAATTGGAGCAGAGCTTAGAAATAATTGTATTTCCCTATGAATATTTGTTGTTTCTGGGAAACACACACACAATTGGCTAAGAAATTTCACCCCCCAAAAAAAGAATTATTAAAAATAAATCAAGCCACATCATCTGTTTCAACAGTTTGTGCCAAGCCCTCTCTTCCCCCAAAGAAATTAATGTCCAAAAAAGCGCTCCCTGTCATGGATCACAAATCTAGGAAACATTGTCATTCTTAGTCTGAGCTGAGAATATAATGCTTTAAGCAGTTTAGGAGCTTTGCAAGTTACACTGGGTTCCACAGCTGAGGGAGCAATTCTACCCTGTATCTCTGCTGTCCTGAGAAAGCCTCAGGAAAAAGCAATAAATATTGCAGGAAACACCTTCCTCACAGCAACACACACATGGTATGCTGTCATGTGAAATCCCTGCACACTAGCAGGGAGCAAAGGGGTCTCCTTTTGGGAGTTTGAACAACAAAACAAGAGAGCACACCCCCAAAACTCCAAAACACTGCAAACAAAAGTCGCATTAATTCCTCCTGGCCTCCATCAGCAAGAAAGGCCAACCCAGACAAGCACCTGGGGTCTCTGCACTCCTGCCATCTGCAAAGGGAAAACTGCATCATTTGAGTTAGCTTTACCTACTCCTCTGTTTCTGAGACTTCTCTCCTCAGCCCAATAAAATAAGAGAATTACAGTCAAAACCTGCCTCGTAAATACATCTACTATCACTGCTTCCAAATTCAAGTGCTGGTAATAAACTGCAGGAAACCCTTTTATGACCAATTTGCTTCATTTGTGCATGTTATCTTGACATCAAAAGTCCACATACACAAGCACACTATTCCCAACTCTTCATTTTTTTGGTTTAATGAAACATTTTATTCTGCCTTTGTGGTTCCCTCCCTCCTTCCCCTTCTTTCTCCCTTTTTGTTCTGCCCCACTCCTGAGTCTACCAGATCAAGATCACTACAAGCAGTACCGTTCTGACTCAGAGATCAATTTTCCTCCTGTTCCTTATTTGATAACAGCACACATAGCTATCCCTTTTGACTGTCTAGTATTTGGGGGTTTTATCCCCCTCCCCCCTACCAAAAAAGCCCTGGTTTGTGAAACACAGGCTGCGGTGAAAAGAATTCATCAAAGTCATCATTATTCCACATTTATCTGCAGTGAACTATCTTTCTCATCTATTATCCCTTAAATGATATAAAGCCTTCTATCTGCTGTGTTCCTCTTCATTATCTGCTATTCCCCTCTCAACCAGCACGGCCTTTGTTCTCTGCCTTTCATTTTCTGCACCACATATCAATACTGCCTGCCATGATCCAGAGATTCACAACGAGGAATCACTCAAATTCTTTTCTAAGTACGATGCAGCTCACAAAAAGAGCCCTCTGTGCTGAGTGTTTGGATACTGTTGCTGTTATTCAAACTGAGCTCTGTGGCAAACACCCCGACTGCTGCCCCCTTACCTTCCAATGTTTTTTTCTCCTCTTTCAGGATCAGCACTGCTAGTCTATAATTAACCATGGAGGGAGACTTGACTTCCATATATCCCCACCCTTCATCTTTCTCCTCCATATTTACTGCTACACACACTTGACTTTGTGACTTTTTAAATTCTGTATGTTGAACAGCATACATATATTGGACTGCTACACATTTCTCAATAGCCCTCATATCTTTTATTGCCAGTGGCTGAATTACCCTTGTCATGCATTTAGTAGCCATTTAAAAAGATATGTCTCTTTGAATGCATAAACTAGTTATATTCTTTGTCAGCATTGAGCAGAATTACCAGTCTGGCAAGTGGGGAGCAACTGAAATAAACACATTTAGCATGCTACATAACTTTATGCCATTTCCTAACAGGGACTTCATAGAGTTGACCAGTCATCAGGCACCCACTGGCTTCCAGACACCAAAAAAACCCAGAGCTAACCTGGTCCTTAATGACTCTGGGGCATGGATTTCTAACTCGGGGTTGCCAGTAGAATTGAAGGACTACAGTTCTCCCTTCTACTCCTTTTCCATACAGCTACAGATGAAATACATGCATGAAATATAGCCCAGCCCACAGGAGGAAAAACATCAAAAAACGTGTTACAGGAAAGACTGTTCTAGACATAAAAAAAGCATTTCAATGCCTGTAATACTGGCTTCAAAGACCATTGTTCCCATTCAGTCAGACTAGAGACAGACGGGTTTGGAATACTGCGAACAGAGACCTATGCTAGCTGTTCACATTGTCAGGGGAAGAAATAGCCCATATTACTCCCTGTGGATTTACAGACACAAAAGTTTGCTCTTTTTTTTAAACTGTCCTTATATTTTTTCACTCTCTCTAGTTTATACCTTCTGAATCTATCTGAAAATGTAATGTTGGCTACAGCAATAGGGTTGTAATGCCACAAAACAAGCAAACTGAACATTCTTGAGGAAATTTTCCTGCCAGTGGGAAGTGGGTAATGTGCCTTAACGTGACTTTTACCTTGCACCCAACCCTCCTGATGGTCACTGGGCAGAGGTGAAACACCCCCACTGGTGTGACTGGTCTTGTGGCAGCTTTTTGCTTTGTTATTAGACATGGTCACATCACTACAGCTTCCTTAGAAAATGGTTCAGAGCTCTCAGAAATTTAGCCACTGTCTGCTTTGACTTTACAGCTTACAGGAAAGTGGATCAACACAGAGAAAGACAGAGATGACACTGCATTACATTCACTGCAGAGCTACCACAGACATGTGATGTGGATTGCTAGAACCAAGCAGCTAGCATACTTTGCTTGAACCACTCCCACTTTAGAGTTCACCAGGGCAAAAACTGAAGGCAAGCTTGACCAGGGGTAGAGTATGCATCGCTACAAAATCTGTTCTATCATGTAACTAAGTGCATTAGCATCAAGGCTTGATAATTAAAACTAAATCAGCACAGACATTGAAATACCGGAATGCAAAGAAAGGAAACATGGAAGGAAAAAAAAAAAGTCTCACTGCATTAATAGCTCCACAAAGGAAGAATGACTTTGCTGTGAATTCACTTCATACGCATGAATGCCATCCTACTCCTCCTGCCTTATAGTGAGCTTGAGATAACTATATATCTTTCATTTAACCCTCTGGTTCTGTTACAGGTGTTTGTGCCTGAGACTGGAAGGGGGTCCTGTTCTTATGCAGGAGAAAAAACAACATAAAATCATAATGCGCTTTTTCTATATACTTACACTGAAAATACTCCCAAAGCAGTCAGCCCTGATCCCACCTCACCTGTCTAATGCTACCTCTCTACCATTCAAAAAACAGCTTAAGACAGACATTCCTCCCATGCACGAACACTCCAGAGTGCCAGAACGCACTGTACCTCACCATACCAGGAGCACAGGGAAACAAAACACATCTTACAGACAGGAATCAAGTTCTTTCTGCGACACAGGGAAGTTTGAGAGCATTGCTTCTGTCAGCACAACTTTCCCACCCAGAAAGGTGGCGGGTTTGAATACTTCTGAGGATTTTGAAATGCAGGCAGCATGTGCTGCCATTGACACACAAATGATACTATGCTTTGTTTTTCAAAGAATAAGCTTTTGATTGCCACATCCCTTGACAATGGCTATCTGTTTAATAAAAGACGACGAGTCCAGATTTCAGCTGGTGTAGATCCCTCCTGCAACGCCCTTAATAACAATAGGGCTATGTTGGCTTGGAGTAACACAAGTTTATAAAATACGCCCTGATATAAATTTGTAACTCATCAGATGATTGTCATCCTCAATGAGAAGCCTAATGCAGCTCAAGCTTCTCTGAAATGACCTAGATAAATAGAAAGGAACCACATTTTTCCTCTCCTCTTTAGAAGTTCATGGGACTGATAGGCAATGAATGGAAATTGGGTGTGAAAACAAACCATGCATTATTCTATAAGATCCAAAACAATTTTTAAAAACCCCAACAGATTTATTCCTTAAAGGATCTGAGGATTTCTTAAATAAAGGTGTCTTTTTGCACATAAAGTATTTTATTTTTAGAAGCACTATTAGTAAACCAGAGGGATTAACACATAGGAGAGTAAATTAGATTGGAAAAGCTTCTCTGAGCATCTGTTGTCATCCCACTTCGAAGGTTACAACTACAGGTAATATTGTGAGGTACACTGCAGGAGTTTATCTTAAAGGACATGAGCAGTTTATCTGTTTAGTCTGTTTATTGAGCTGGGTCTGAAGTCACTCTGGTTCCTCTAAATCTAGCTTCAAAAATCCATTCAGGAGAAAAAAAAAATATATATATATACATATAGTACCTCTTACAGTTTTCCAAGCAGTTAGCCTTAAAAAAAAAGTTACTGTGTTTTAACTATACCTCTAACTGTTAGTGGATCTACTGCTATGGAAATAGGAGAAAAAAGTCTTTTGGTTCCCATTCCTTCCCTTAAAAAACTTTTTTTTTTTAAATTTTTTTTTTTTTACTCTGAGTGTAGTCTAACACAGGAACAGGTTTCCCAGAGACCTTATAGATTCTCCATGTGTGAAGCTGCTTGAAACTCAAATAGATACTGTCCCGGGCAACCTGCTTCAGCTGACCCTTCCAGCCTGATCAATCCTGTGATTGAGATCAACAAGCACAGAGCATTGAGCTTTTTTGTCTGAGTTGCGATTTTTTTTGCTTTTCTTCTATAACCAGTGAACCAGACAGATGTTTGTTAGGTACCTTCAAGTTTCTGTATCCCTTTTGTGTCCTAAATGCACTACTATTTCTCTATGACAAACCGTTTCAATATATACATATGGCAAGCCAAGATTAATCATACGAGGTATTGAAAATGAAGCTACAGCATGTTTTTCAGTAAAGAAAGACTAAGGAAAGCTGGTTTTACCTTGATCTGTCTAACAAAGATGGAGATTTTTAAAAAATAAATAATATATTCACCTCAGGGGGTTACATCTATTGAACACACAGCAGCCCCGCCCCGTGGGAATGGAAGCTCTGAATCTGTAGACTTAACAGCATAAACTCTTCCTGTGCACAGCTAACACAATTGCACATCAGAGGTAACAAATAAAGGCTTGCAGACTTTAGAACCTTTTGTTCATCCAAGACTCCACAATGTATATTTGAAGGCAATATTTTATCTCAACATTCACCTCTGACTAGACTTTTAGTTTACTGCAAGAATACCTCTATATGTTTTTTCATGTTAGACAGCACGCATGTATTATCAGATGAGGTTTTTGTTAAGGATAAGCCTCAATATTCAAAGATTCTGAGTAGTGATGCTATTCAGAGACAAGAATTATCTCCACCCCTCACCCTGCTCCTTTTTTTAAAGCAGCTTCAGTAGGCATTAAACATAACGTAGACTTTCAGCATCCAGAGCTGCCTTAGTAGTGTTGCGAGCAGGTTTAGTGATCCTTCTCCTCTACTCAGTGCTGGTGGGGCCACACCTGGGATTCCAGGCTCCCCAGTATAAAGCATCCATGTACTGGAGCAAGCCCAAAGAGCCAAAGAGATGAGGAACAGTCTGGAGCATTTCCCATGTGAGGAGAGGCTGAGAGAACTGGGACTCTTTAGGCTGGAGAAGGCTCCAGGGTATTTTAGTAATGTTTATAAATACTTGAATGGTGGGAGTACAGATGAGGGAACCAGGTTCTCAGTGGTGTCCAGTGACAGCACAAGACAAAAGAGACACAAGCTAAGAGATAAGAAATTCCATCTAAAAAAAAATCGCCTTTCCACTGTGAGACTGATCGAACAGTGAGCAGGGCGCTTAGAGATGCTCTGGAATCTCCATTCTCAGAGATATTCAAGGCAAAAGAAAAAAAATCTGTATGGCAACATGCAACAGAGATAATTATCAAGAAGATCAAACACAGTTTTGGCTGCATGTAAATGAAAGAGTAATCCCACTTGTAAGGCAGCAGGAAGAGAGGAAGTATAAACAATCCTCATCTACCGGAAACCATCCATGGCAATTCATCCGCCTAGCTTAGCTTTATATTTTACCTGTGCTCATAAGGGGTCATTTCAGGGATGAAGCAATTTCACAGCATTTTACTGAGTATTCTTTCCTTGTCTGCATCAATACATTACCTGGAGAAGGCTCAGTTAAATGCCTGTAAATTAGATTGAGGGGGGGGGCAGGAGAAGTAAAGTAGCATTTTATAGCCTGTAATTAATGAGTCACTCAGCTTGTAGACAAACATTTTGAATACTGATTGCAGCAACCATCATTCCTACACCCATCGTTACACCAGCAAGAAATCTGCGTTCTCCCAAAACCTGAACTCACAGCCTTGCAGAGCCAGCTTACAGATGGCAGAAGAATTGGAGGATGGGGCCATGACCCTGGTGGGTGGGCAGGAAGGGGTATTGGAGCATCACCTTGCACATATTAATTGCTTAGTAGGATATCAAGTTTATTTCAAATTATTACAATCACCTGCATTAGAGCTGTTCATTGTCAGGCCACATCTGAAGGGCCATATTCAGTGTGAAACAAGTATTTTTGGTGCTGGCAAGCAGTGCTGAGATCCATACAGAGTGATTCAAGGCTTCATCATTTTCCCTATAATCAATGCTACATCTGTTCTTAACTTAGATGCAGAATCCAGCACAGGAAGGGAGTCTGTTGTGCTACCGGTTTAGAAGCTCACTCAGGCTGAACCATACAGGCACTCATCCTTCTAGCAATTTGTTTGTGTTTGTGTAATCGCTTTCCTCCACAGCAATGTTTCACAGCTCTTCCCTCCTCCTTGCCACCTCACAGGGCAAGTCTGCTAGCAGGGATGTGACAAACATCTGGTTTTCACTGCAGGGGTGTACTGTACTAATCACCGAATGACAAATGATGCCATTAATATGTGATAGTTAGCACTTCCATATACAAGCTGCATCACTTCCACAAAGCTCTTCAGGGCTATTTCCCTGCAAGGTGAGAAATCTCGTACATTTTGCAGGAAGCTTAACACAAAAGACCAACAGCCATATGTTCTCTAGCACCTGCTTGAAAGATAGCTTATTTTACTAACATATATATATATTTATAAATCAATCAGATGTTACAAGACCATAAGCTTGTTGGATGGAGCACACTTCTAAGTTTCTCATCATGTCATAACCCTCAACGTAAACAATTCTTCTCATGACAAATAAAACTAGTGTGTTACTTGCCTAGTTGTCCACTTACCTCTTACCTGAATTACCCACCTCATTAGGAGGAACTAGCACTTTGGACACACTGACAGGCTCAAGAATGGCAGCCACTGAGGATTCAGCATGAAACATCGATGCATAGGTAAAATGTGACCTAAACCAAATACATCTTAATGGATATCGACCCTGTTGTTTTTCCAATTTAATTAAAAATTGACTTTTTCAGTCATTTTACATTAGTAACAGATGGGAATTAAAGAAAAAAAAAAAAGGATAAGCAAAGATTTGCTTTTTGTACTTCAAAGACCTAACATTGCTGCAGTTTAGAGAAATGGGCTTGAAACAATCCTACCCACGTGCCTGCCAATAGCTCACTATAACACAATATCCTACAAAGTGGATCATCCACATCAAAGCATCAGCCACAGGGAGGTAAAGAGTGGTGGTTAAATTCAGATTCACAACAGCCCAAGCAATTGGATTTCTGACAAGTACCAGTATATTTTAAACCCAAAGGAATGCACACGCAAAACTAATAGCAGTGTTACCAGCTACCCCAACTTTAATCACAAGTCTCGTGATACTATTTGTCTTCCTTAGTGGCCTATTAATTATCAACAAATCTCAATTTTTCTCTTTTTTTTTTTTTAAAAAGTAGATTTCTAGGCCTTATGGTAGAGAAAAGGTTAAAAATTCAAACTAACTCCTTGTTATGAGATAGCCCCTGGGGGGAAAGAAAAAAAGCACACTGCAAATGTATTGACTTTTAAGCCAGTTGTCTGATTGGGGAAAGCCTGAGGTTGGCAGTCCTGTACTGACATTGAAGTAACCTGTTTGGTTTCCTTCAGTACTCTTTTAGGAGAGGCAAGCAGACTAAGATTTTATCTTGTATTAGCCTATTGCACATACGTGCTCACACTTTGTGCCCAGGTGCAATACTCCTCCTGGACAGGTAGCACTTTTGACAGCCTCAAATTCCTCTTAAATTAGAAGGAAACATTCTGATTTACACTACTGCCTCCCTCATCTGCCTTTAGTAGGCTGAAATCAAGCATAATACACCTGCACAAATTTATTACGGGAATATTGCATTACACAGCCATAGTATCCACATGACATCTTAGCTATGAAAACATCACATCAAAACGTTATATTATAATAGTGGGGGTGGGGAGGAATAAATAAAGAGGCTAATACTGAAGCTTCCAAAGGTTCATCTGTCTTGTCCCTAATATGAAATATGCCATTGCTACAGATGAAAAGAAGAAGAGAGAGAAAATAAGCTTTGGCCAGCTGACACACCACTTGGAAACACTGGGCAAGGACAGCCCCTGTGCATACAGAAACACATGACCAAATGCAAAGCAGGTGCCATCAGGCAGGAAGACATCCTGGCGTTCAGGAGGCAGACAGTTTGGATGCACTCTCCAAAACCAGACAAACACAGTAGAAAAGACTATACAATTATATATCTATTTGCAGCATTATGCACTCCAAGCAAGCAAAGAATCTGGTTCAAATATCCACAAGACTGACGTTTACAATGAGGAATTCTCATCTCTCAGTTCTTACATTGTACTTGTTTGTGGTTTCAAGTTTTCCTCTGCATTGATGAACACTAGAAAATTACCATTTAAAAAAATATTAAAAAGAAATCCTATAAGCTTATACAAGTTTTGGGGGTTTTTTTTTAAATTTTGGGTTTAAGAAAGAGACAGATACTGAAATGCATAGTATAATTGAGCTATGGATAACAGTTGTAGGGTTTGTTTCTCTATATCTGCATGTGTCACAACCTCTCTTAATAAACACATCAGAATTCAGAGAGGCCTGTAACTCTGGATTACAGCCACTGGCAGCACTGGGAAACAGGATGCTGTTTTGCTCCAGCTGTGCCTACCCAGTACCAATATCACTCTTACAGCCACAATGTCACAGCCACAGACAGCAGATAGTGCAGCCGTGCCAGTCTCACCTCAGCCAACAGCATATAAATGTAAGCCCCTCTGGGAGCGTTAATAATGCAAGGAAGGCAAAGTAGAAGGCTTGGCACAGCCTCATGTGTGCATTAGCTGAGGCAACCAGGACGAAACAAAGTTAAATATGGCTGGATGAGTCGGCAGCCTGCGTGGATTCCCGGTACCCTTTTTCATCACCCTCAAGGGCTTAATGAATATAGATAAGCTACACAAACACACTCCATCTATTTTTTTTCTCCTCCCCAACACCATTGTATGTGCACACTTAATAAACTTCCTTATCTCTTCTGATAGCAGTGACCTGAAAGATTCAACAAACCCAAACCTGAACAATTTTCCAATAGCCAAACAAATAGCTGAGAAATATGATAAGAGAATGCTTAACTGACAAGGGTGTATGAACAAAAACTTATCTTTAGCCAACAATGTGGTCAGTGGATGATGTCACTGCAACAAAAATTGCATCAGGTGAGTGACAAACAAAAGTTACCTTGACCTTTCTGATTGCCATTCAGTGATTTCCAGTTAAATGTTTGCAGCAACAAAAGACAAAGAAACAAGGGAGTAAACATTCACACTTGCTATGGTGTTGTGTTAGGAGGATCACGTTCTGCTTGAAAACCTATGGATTTGGTATTAGATTAAATGCAAAGTCCTAAGCTTCTTCCATTCTGTTTTCAGGGCCTGTGAACTATTTTCTGCACATTTCTTACTCTGCAGCATGACAACATAACATTGCTGATCAGAAAAGAAAATTAGAAGATGCTATACTTTTGTACAGAGTTACCTCAAGGCATGTGTCTTTCACAGTTTCATTTACCAACTTGCTCAGATTTCACAAATCCTGCTAAAATTTGTGCAGCTGAAAAGCATTTGGTGTCACCATGCACTAAGCAGTAAGCCTTTGAACCTTGGTCCAAAGCCTCTGCATCAAAATCAAGTTCTCACTCTGGTTGGCATTGTTACACCAAAAGGCTTTCGTGTTTAGATGCATCAAGAGGACATGATATTTTTGGTAAAAGAAGTCTACTATAAGCAAAATATTCTTTGGTGAGGTTCAAGTCAGATTGGAGAGAAAGGTACTTGCAAAAGTAATATTGAACACATACTTTTTTGGCAAGAGTAAATTCCAGTTAAAATCATGGTAAATCTGTCTGAAAGGATCTTTGAGACTTTTTTCTTCAGTTGTTTCACAAGTCAGGATGTCCTGATCTTTACTTATTTGTCTGAAGTACCTTTTATAACACACTATTGTACTTGTAACTCTGAAAGGTACCAGATGGTTGGAACAAAAATCATGTCAGTTACTTAGAGGTGTTACTACAGCAGCTTTCAAAAAAAAAAAACCAAAACAAAATAACCCACATCCTAAACTGGTTCCTGTCTCCAAGGCTATTACAGTACAGATAGGCTGCTTCCTCAATTTAGTTGTTTTATTGGAAGATGCCAGGGGGAACCACAGAACAGGATAGGCATTGCCACTTTGAAGCATGCCACTAACTTGTTGAATCACTTGAGGGTGGTTTTCATGAGTACATCCTGCCCACTTTGACAGACATAGCATCTTCTATCCATTCATGTTGCTTAGGGCTGAGGTAGCAGGTTTCATTTGTTTGAACAGCAGATGCCTTTAAAACCCAGGGTCTCTGGCTACTAACTTTTCCTTTCTCTTTCCACGTATACAAAGAGGGTATTCCTGTACTATTGTCTCAGCCCACCCTCCTATGTGGACAGAAACTATGGGTTTGGGGTTTTTTTTCAAGATTATCAAGATCAGCTGTCACACTACCATCCTTCTTGTCTCTTTTCTCTCACTAGCTCATTAATGTGACATTGTCATAGAGTTCACCTGAGTCGGCACTAACAGCAGAAAGCCCTATGTCAGAGACGTACTCCTTGCTCATAGCCAGGGGATTTTGTAGATATGAGGGGAAGGAATGTGCAAAGCTGATCGGTTGGGTTGGGAGAGGAGGCAATAGGAACACAGCCTGTAGTTAAGTCTTCTCAATCCTCACAGGCATTCAACATGAATTAGACAAAAATACTGTGAATGTAACTATTAAGGTATTGGAGGTATAAGATTGAAAAAGTAAAAAGAATTAATTCATCAAGATCGTTTGCCCTGCCTGCGTGAGGAAAAATGAAGCTGTTGGGATGAAGCAAGAACAGACTAGAGCAGGAGATCCAAGGTCACTGCAGAGCCAACCTGAGGTTTAAAGCACTGTCAATTAACTGGAGCCAGCATCACAAGGTATGCAAGACAGGTTCAGAGAGCAAGGACCTTGGAAACCAAGGCACTAAGCCAGACAAGAAAGACATTCCATTCAGCTGGACAGAAAAAGCAAAAGCAGGATATGTCACTCAGTGAAATTCACAGACATGCTTGGTTTAAGTCACAGTATTTCCTCTTTCTAAAGAAATTATGATCGCTCACTGAAAGAACATAAGCTCCACAGGCTTTCTTGCTTTTCATGGACCTCACAAATATAGTCCAGGACCCCTGGACAAGAACCTTTGCATGAACACAAGCAGCCCAAACTAGAAATGTAGTTGGCCCCAAGGCACCTCTGTGCTCATTTTCTACTCTTTTATTAAGCAACATCATAGGAAGACACTTCTGTTATGATGCTTCTAAAAATAACAACTAATTCAGCTAGAGAAAAGCTACTTAACATGGCATGACCATGTAGTTAAGTGAATCATTACGCAGCACTGTAGGGAGAATGATGCTTTGTGCTCAGCCTCAGAGTCTGAGAAAATACCACCTTTTAAAGAGGTTTCAGTAGTATCAGTGATACTTAATGCCCAAGAGTTTAGAGTAAAGACTTAAGATACCAAGATCCCCTGCTAGTGCTCATGCTTCATAGAGCTTTGAATCAGCTTTGGGGCTACTTAAGTGTTCAAGCCAATGCTGCTAAGTCAAACTCCACTGTCAAATTGCCAGGTAAAAGTAGGTTTCTACATGTCATACATTGTGCATTACATAAAAGCAGCTATTTTTTTAACCAAAGTAGCAAGATACTCTTCTCAGCTAAGAGGAAAAGAGTAATATCTGTATTACTCTTATTAAGTATTAATATGTATTAAGTTCTTGGCAGATCTTTTTTTTGCCATGGTAAAAATATTTTTAAAGAATCTGAGAAGTAACCTCATTTATCATCAGGAAAAACAAAATAATTGTTATTTCAAGAATGCACAAAAAAAAAATTCATAAAATGAGATTAAACCAAGAAAGTCATAGGTAAAGGTATTCTTATTTACCACAGACTCATCCAGCTATGGATAACATAGGAGACTAAGTTATAGACACGTACAGACTAGATAAAGCATATGGTGAAAACACCAGAGAATTCCTAAAGGAGTTCAATTTCTAGAAACTCCAGATGAGAGTCCTAAAAGAAGTGCTGGAAAACTCCCAGGAAAATTCCAGATGTGGAAGCTCCTAAAGAACATGTAAAAAATTCCTAGGGATTTAGATAGAAAGTATTTTCTATTGAAACATGGAAAAATAAAAGTCATAGGAAAGAAAGTAAAGTAGAAGGACTTCCTATAAAGCTGAGAAGAAATGTCATATGATAGAAATGGGAAAATCGTAGAAAGGCAAACATGGGAATACCTAGAAACCAAATAGGACATTCCTGGAAATAAATCAGCAAATTCTGGAGAGAAAGTAAGGCAGTCACAGGAAGTAGGTGTGACATTCCTAGGAAGCTGACAAGAAATTCCTGGAAAGCAAGTATAGAATTATCAGACAATGGGGTAGAAAGTCTAGAAAATAAACAGGTAACTCCTATAAAAGAGCTAAAAGACTCTTCGTAAATGAGTGAATTGCTAGAAGGCACAACAAAACTTTAGAGAAAGGAGGTGAGGAATTCCTAGAAAATATAAAGGTGAGGATTTCCAAGAAAAGAAAGCAAAATACCCTAAGCAGCAATGAAGAAAAAAACCTCTAAGAGATCCCATTTGTAAGTTCTAGAAAGAACTCGGGGACCTTCCAGAAAGCACAGGGGAACAGCTAGAAGGAAAAGATAAGATTCCTTGAAAGCAAGCAAGTTTTTCCTTGAAAGCACAGGAGAAAATTCCCCCAAAGCAGAGAGGAATTCCCAGAAGAGAGACTAAAATTTGTCAAAAAGAGGAGGCCTTCATAGAAAGCAAGTGGGAGATTCCTAGAAAACAAGGGAGGGCAGCTGTTGGGAAACTGCTAAAAAGAACAAAATTTCCTAAAAAATTAAGTTTATAAAAAAGCAAACAAAGAGGACTCTCTAGGACTGTATTACAATATAAGAAAGCAATGAGGAATTGCTGGAAAGCAGACAAGAGTCACAGACAGCAGCAGAGGGGGACATACCTGGGAAGCAGCTAGGAATTATCTAGAAGAGACAGACATTTCCTGGAGACCAGGGGACACCTTCCTGGAAAGACAAAGAATGGCATTCCTAGAATGTAAAGGGGGTGCTCCTAGAAAGCAAATAAGGTTGTAACAGTGTGGTCTGAGAGCATCTGGTTGATTAAGCTGTTTATTTAAGGAACATTCAGAATTAAAAAAAATAGTAACAAGGAATAATTGGAACACATGGACACACAGTGCTGAACAGTTAAAGACCACAAGTGTTTTGTTCATCATTTGATGGGCCACTAAAGGAGCTACTTTGGCATAACATAAGGGTGGCCACAAAGAGGGCTACAAATGAACTATATAAAGTTCGACCTGAACTATTTAATTATAAGGACGGAGAAATAAAATTATCAAGAGTACTGTAGCTCACTAGCAAGCTTTAAGCAGGACTAGAAAGGAAGTAGAAAATCTGCATCCATAAAGACTCAAGGACCAAACCAGTGACTGAGTAATGAGCCCAGGGTCCGGTTGTGAATAGGCAGACAGAGCCTACACTGACATGTTAAAGAACCATCATTGTAGGTTGAGACAAGCACATGACAGCATGTGTCTGTTTCACTAGCAAACATCACTCTGGATAAGCCAGAGTGAAGAGGCCCAGTATACAGTCACGGATAACAGACTGACTTAGAGGCCATGCTGATGCTCAAGAGATGACTGCGAGTCCTTGGGTCCCAAAGGCTGTGGGATTCCACAACTCCTCGAACTCTGCAGGTAATTCCTGGACAAGTACAGGGCACAGACTCCCAGAAAGACAAGGGATGGTTGCATAAAGAAACAAAATGCAGGTACAGCTTGAAAACAGATAGGAGATTCCTAGAAAGTAAGAGGAACACTCATTGAAAGAAGGTGGAAAAAGATTCCTGGAAAAAAACAACTGAGGAATATTCTTAAGAAACAGGAAAAAAACTATTCCAAGAAAGCAGATGAGAACTTCTGAAGAGGATAAGGAATTTTCTTAGAAAGCAGAGAAACATTATTCTGAGGCAGCTCAGACAGGTTATTGCTAGAAATCTAAAGGGTAGATATTCCTAGAAATCAGCTAGGAGAGATTATTGGAAATAAAAAGACGACATTTGTAGAAAGCAGATGTGAGATGTTCCTAGTAAGCAAATGAGAAGGTCCATGAAAGCAGACATGGAACACAGGCAGAAATCTAAGGAACATTACTCCTGGGGAACTGTGATAGAATGATAGCTAGAACATCAATGGGAAGTTCTTAAAGAAACTAGACGGGGAATATTCCATGAAAACAGAAAGAGAGGATTGTCACAGAAAGCAAAGGCAGACTAATGCTACACCCCCCCTAGGGTGGAAATATTCCTAGAAAGCAAGGAGAGAATATGCCCAGAAAGGAAACAGAGGATGGAATATGTTCATGGAGAACATGGGAAGAGATTTGCTGAAAGCAGAAGAAAGTAAAGGGAAAATAAACTCAGAAAATAGAAAAGGATTGTTCTAAGAAAGCAGAAGGACCTTTTTTTCTAGAAAGTGGAGGACCATTATTTATAGAGAGCAAACAGAGACATAGTCCTAGAGAGTAAAGTGGAGTTATCTGCCCAGAGCAAACACAGGATATTCACAGAGGCAAAATGAGGAAGGATGGGGGATATTCCTTGGAAACATTCCCAGGAAAGAAATGGGAGAATATTCATAAAAAACAATGCCTACCAGTTATAGACAGAGATATTTCTTAAAAGCCAGGCTGTAAAATATTCCCAGAAGCTATTTCCAGAAAGCAAACAGGTTTGTTCCTAGAAAGCAAAGGGAAGAGCCTTGGAAAGCATAAGAGGGGATATCCCTAGAAAGTAGAGAGGTAATATGGCCTAGAAGATAGATAAGGTATACTTAAGAAAGCAGAAGAGGTGTACTACTGGAAACACAAAAATTCCTGGCAACCCAAACCAGGAAATATTCCAACACAGCAAGTGGGGCTTGATATTCCTAGAAAGCAAAGAGGGGAGGAAAAAAAATCCTCTAGAAAGCAAAAAAAAGGGAAGGAAGGATCCCTAGAAAGCACAGAAAATTCCGAGAAAGAAAAAAGCTAAAGGGGTTCCTAAAAATCATGAATAATTTCTACAATGCCAAAAAAGTGTATCACCAGAAAATGTTGAATATTCACATAAAGCATTAAGGAAAAAACATGAAAAACTCCTAGTAAACATTCCAAAGGGATGCCTAAGTCATAGGGAGAAATTACCTGTATATGTCTTATAAAGCATGTGGGTGCACGCTGTGGGCTTGGTGGGGGGGTGTCCTGGAAATTGTGTGCATGTATACAAGAAGAGTACTCTAAAGTGTTGAGAATTCCTAGAAAGCAAATGGGAAGGAGTCCTTGAAAAACACTAAGGGATTCCCAGACAAGCTGGGAAGACACCCACGGAAGCAGTAAGGGTAAGTTCCTGGAAAACTTTTGGAGAGGATTCCTAGGAAATGTGCGAAAGTCCTAGAAAGCACTGGGAGGGGGGAGGATGCCTAGAAAACACCGAGCACTTAAAAAAAAAAAGCATTAAAAGGTATAGTTAAAAAGGTGTATATACCAGAAAGCGTGGTCATTCCTAGGAAAGGAACTGAAGGATTCTTAAGAAACATTCAGTGACCATTCCTATCAAGTGCTTAAAAGTCCTAGGTAGCATTAAGAGGCGAGTTCTAGAAAGCAAGAGAACTGGTTTCTAGAAAAACATGTACAATCACAGAAATTGCAGAAAGTTCCTAGAAAGCAAGAGGCATGCAATGTCTTAGAAGGTAAACCTACAAGAGTTCTAGAAAACATGGACAATTCCTACAGACAAGTCACAGGAGACCCAGAAAACATGAAATATCCCTAGGAAACATCAAAGAGCCGTGCTAAAAAGCAAAAGGGGAGTATTCCTAGAAAGCAAAAAGAAATGGTTCCTAAAATTTGTGAAAAAAAACCCTGGGATCAAAAAGCAGGTGGAAAATTCTAGAAACAAGAACCAGAATAAGTCCCAGAAAGCATTAAAGAACAAGTCCTAAAAAAACTCTATACAAGTCCTAGAAAGCATATAGGGAAGGGTTTGTAGAATGGAAAATGGAGGGCATTGGGGTTCTAAGAGAGAGCTAAGTCAGGGGAAGCTTCCCTTAAAGCTTCTGCTTTACAAGTAAAGCATTCTTGATTTTGAAGAGGCAACATTCAAGTTGCAGGACAGGGCTTTTTCCACACTATACGTGCCTCTCAGCTGTAGTTTTATCTCAGAGGAGCTTCTTCTGAAGAGGACATTAAAAGAAAGAATCAACAGAAAATAGCTTAAACTAAACCCCTCAAATTTTTGAGCCTAGAAAATCATTGAGCCTTGGAAAAGCTGAGGGTTGGATAGAAAGTTCAGAGCTTAAATCCAGCTGTAAAGATAAAGTCACGGGTAACAAATTTTGAGAAGCTCACCATAGGACATTGTGCCTTCACCACAAATTTCCTCTTGAACAATTGTGTGGACTTATCTCCAGAAAATGACAGTGCACCTGCAAACTCTGGGGAAATTAAAAAAGAACAGATTTTTATAGAAAAGCCAGCAGGCATACACAGAGTGTTACCCATGTTCTTTTACGTGTCTTATCTGTGTGCCATAAGGGATTAACCAGCAGCCCTCTGCGTTAACATGTGGAGTCATTCCTTCTTGGAGCCTTGCCCATCTATTAATCTGTATATTTTATGTAAACTACTACTCCAAGCTGAAATACAGCAAAGTAGCTACCACCACTTTTATTGTTAAATGGAAAACAGATAAGAGAAAAAATATGTAATGCCTCACTTTCTGGGGAGAGATTATTAATGAGGCTCTTGGTTCCCTAAATCACAAGCTAAACCTACGATGGAAGTAAGGCAACACCCCTAGTTAACAGGAATCACAAGATCTAGTGGACTGATCCACCTCCCATGGACATCTGTTAGTTTTTCCAGAAAACCTCCAAGAGAGCTGGATTAAGTGTCCATTTTTTATTTTATTAGCTGCTTTTGCCTCTATTTACATAGTGGTCAGCTCCTTTCTAAAGAAAGTCCTATTTTCTGAGCCAAGAATCACCTCTCCCATCTCCCCCCTCCCACACCTCTGTTTTATTTCAGGAATTATTTCCCTGTGTCATATTCACAGGATACTACATTTAATGCCATGTTTACTCCTCACCATACCCTACAAATCTTGCAGATATGACAGAGTGACAAGACAGAAGTGTGTGTTCCTGAACCCAACTGAACTCTCCAGCCTCAGGCGGCACACAGGGAATGGGTCACAGCCTTTACTAGTAAGGAGACATCAGGAATGGATTAATTGTTTTTCTAAGTGCCTAACTTTCACACTCATCTTAGGTCTGCAGCACTAAAAAGCAAAGTGGCTCATAAATAAGGATAGTTTTAAACAGGATTTGGCAGATAGTTATAATGATCCTCTGCTCTGATACCATAACTATCTCAGTCTGAGAAACCCAGGTAGCACATCTTAAAGTGATGTTAGTGCTGGTGAATATGAAATACCTGAGTCTACATCAGGCAGGTCAGAATCCAATACAAGCTACTCTCTCTGCACTCTGCAGTTAGTGTATGTTACTCCCCAGCAGATCAGCATTTTGAGAAACAGAAATAACTGCAAACAGGGAACAGCCTTGGCATCCTTTACAGCCCCAAACCTGTAAACCCCTAGTTCAAATGAACATTAGAGACCAGCATAGCTTATGATAGGCACGTAACACAAGCAGGCAAAAGATGGATCAGTCTTGTTTGGTAGTGCTACCTGTTAAGGTTCACCTTCCAGCCCTGCCATCACTCCTCCCCAGGCTGCAGCTCAGCAAGTAGCATTTGATCTTTACCCTCCTGGAGGAGCTGTGTGCTAGGGAGACAAAATAAAATTGGTATCAGTTTAATGCCATGATGCAGAGTGGAGGGGGTCCTTGCTCTGGGAAACAGGAAGGCATTTCCAAGGAGTAAGGGTACAGCACCAAACCATCCCAACACCATACAAGACTGTCAAAATACACACAGTCCCAAGGCACACAGGGACGAGTCCAACCCTAACTCAGAGGATGCACAGGAGTTCCCATTAATGATGAGAAGCTGCCCGCAATCCCTGTCTCAAACTCTGGCTGGGATCCTGTTCCAACTCACACCTCCATTCCTCCTTCCACCCACTCTGAGGCATTAAGACATTTCTATGAACCAGTGACTCAAATATTATTTAATTTTAAAAAGCCAGAACTGCCACATTTAGTATTCTGGAAGGGTTTTTTTAATTGGGGTTGGGGTGGGTTTTTTTGTTGCTGCTGTTTCTGGTCAGTTCCCACTGCTGCTGCCTCTGTCTGAGCAGAAGTTCCTTCACCAACATCACAGGAGCAAGTTAATGCTTTACAACACAATTCCTGATAGCTATAGCCTATTTATTAAGTTAGCACCTCACCCCTTCAAACTCAGGATATCTGTAGACCTGCACACTGAGAAAACTGGTAGACTGAGCTCTTGAAGTTTCACTCCCAGTTCTGTCAACAGCTTTAGTTCCATCTAGACAAGTAGAATAGGAAAGCAGAGAAAGAGAAGGGGGGTAATAGCAATCAATACTGCCTTGCAGGAACTGGTATCTTAATCAGACACTCTTGCCAACTTTTATCCCAGAATCAGGTAGTGACACCCAATTAAAATTTCTTCCTGAAAGAAAACTTCTATACTTTCTTCTTTCCTCCCCTCCAAAACTGGAAAAAATGCACAGAAACTTCTGTTTAAAACATGGAAGCAAGTGACTTTAAAAAAACATAAAGAAAACATTAAACTTGAGAGTAGTTTCAGATCTCTTGACCTTTTTTTAATTGCTGGAGGCAAAACCCCATGTTTTTGTTCTGAAGAGCTTTCAATCATGACACTATTTGTGCCTTATAGGGGAGTCAGGCAGACAGCCTAGTTACAAAGGCATGACTGAGATCATGAGAAGAGTACATAGGAACAAGAGCTCTGCAGAAACAGATTCCTACAAAGCAGATATCTGCTCATAGGACACTATATTCACATGAAGAAGTACACCACAGAAGCCCCAGAGTCAACACCCCCTAAAGTCATAGCATCTTGGCACTATTGTTTTCTAGACTAGCGAGCAAAGCTACCTGGGCACCAGTAGATATTGTGGGTGTCAGAAGGTGCCTGCAGGCTCAGCTTCATCTTACCTGGCAAAATAAGAACAAAATTCTCTTTTCCATTAAAGGTCCAGTGAGACCACATAGCCTTAGAGAGAGATATCGTTATGTTACATAATTAGTTCTGCCATACCACGAGCAACATACTGAGTGGAGCATGATGTTTACAGCATAGTGCTGGAAGTGGGCATGTTTCCTCACTTTTGACAGAAGCTTCATGTTTTTGAGTATCAGCAGTTGAGTACATCAACAAGATGACTTCAGGTCTGTTTAGGAGAGCTCAGAGATGCATAAATTCTGACATTTATAGTATGAGTTATCACCATTGAAATATATCATCATATCTACAAGTACAACAAATCTATGCCTGCCTAAATAGGCCTACAAAGTCAGTGAGGACAGAAGTGATATTTCAGTTACCTTTTATATAACAAATTCTTACACTAATTAGATGACAGTAAATACAGGGTGAAAAATAGCCCTGTTTTGAGGCAACTCAAAGATAAAAGTTCCTACACAGCCAAACACATAAATCAAGAATTCTTAACTTGTTCATTCTCCTGTGATGTCATTGGTTTCCTTCTACATAAATGGCTAAATTGTGATGGCTAATCAGCTTGCCATTGGAGATACTTGACAGGGGTTTGCGTGAGTGGTCAGGGCTCCTCTTGACAGCTGTGTGAGGTCACCAGTGTTTTCTCCATGTTTTGAGTGGTTCAGGGTGTTATGGTAGACAACAATATGCACCAAAAACAGAGGACACTGGCACAGATTTACAGGTTGTGTAATAAAGCTCTGGTTTATGGTTTGTTTCCACTTTGTGTGCTATGTGCATGGAGATTATTTGTTAAAAAAAAAGAAGAAACACACAGAAACCCACCCCAGCAAACAAAGAAAGGAGGAGATAGGAGGACCTCAAGTCCAAAACAAGTCACTCCCCAGAGCAGGAACTCCAGTTACTGACTTGTAAAACACTATCATAGCCAGGAATACGTCAAATCCATGGACACTAATACTATATGTAAGCTTTTTTCAGCTGATCGGTGATCCTGTGATACCTGACCACCCACAGATCTCTATCCAAGCTCGTGCTCATGACAGGACCTGTTCTGACTACTAGTGAAGCAGAAATGAGTCACCATTTAATTAAATCTGGATGCACAGAGCAAAATTCACATTATTCACCTTGAAGGAGAAGTAAGGCCTGCTCTCACACATCTAACCATTAATTATTTAAAGAGCTGCCTTGCCTCTCCACTACCTTTTTCCATTTTTCAGCATTCACATCTCTCCCAGAGCCTCCAGGCAAAGGTCCAATGTTAAGAGCAAACCTACCTGCAACCAAGGACATCTTCCTTCTGACACTAACAGCACGAGGCAGCACCTTCCCCAAGAAATACTGCAAGGTAGCAAGCAGGAGGTAGCATGACACATAGCACAGCTATTCCATACTTGACACGGTACTGCTTACACTGGCTTCAGCTCAGCAGGACAGCTTTGTGCAAGGCACTAAGTAGCCCTGTGCTCAAGTCCTGTCTGGTGTGGGTTATGCAGAGATCAGCTAACTGCCAATTTTTATTTTACTCTATGAATGTGGTGGGGTTTTGCACGTATTTGTTATATAATTGTCATAAGTGGTATCAGAGAAAACAACCAGTAATTGCCAACAAATATTTGGCTCACTTTAGCTCAAGGCAGTTGGACACACATCTTTACAATCTTTACACTACTGTGACAAGAAAAGCCTTTTTTTCCCTTGAGATCTTCAGTATAACACTGTGCTACTCCTCCTGCAATAGAGCAGTAATTTAGGGATAAAATCAACCTGCTTAAAAAACTAGAAAGGAAACACATAAGATGTTTTTTTTCTAGTCCCTTGAAGACATCTATGGATTATCCTAAAAGCCTCCCATTAACTAAGGAAAATCATCTTTGATCAGCATTTATCTTTCATCAGCATTTATCTTTCAGGCATTATACACATCCCATGAAAGACAATTCCTGTGGCTTTTGTTGTTCACTTCTTCACTTGCTGTAATAAATTTCGATCTGACAGGTCGAGCTTCACTGACCAATCCCTTTATTTGTATAACCTCTCTACATGGGTGACATATTCTTTCAGGGCAGTAAATACAAAATATCTTCAGTGTTACTCTCTGTGCAAAAGGTACTGACTATAATCCATTTCTAGTTTCAAAGCAAATACTGCAAATGCCTACATAATTCTGAATGGTGTTTCAGACTAATAAACATGAGCATCATACTGAAGTTTCACACTACATCACACTCTATGTTTTTTCTCATGGGTAAACTGATAGTGCAGAATACACTACTAAAGTGATAACAGACATTGCAGCTATCCAGGCAAAACAAAGCAGAAAATTACACATCACTGTGCTGAAAGCCAGTAGATCAGTACAACATCCCTTATTAAACTGGCTACAGATTCATACATAAAACTGTTCTCTGGCACAGCAGTGCCTTTGAGAGAGAATGCAGAGGTTGAACTTTTTGGCAATTAACCAGTTGATCGGTAATAGCCCAGCAAGACTCACCTGCTACACATCTACCACTTCCCACAGCTCACATAAGCAATGCATGTGCCAAATGAGCTCCTAAATATGCACAAAGCACATATTTGGTATTTACACATTACAATGACTCTTCAAGAGATGATTCTGTCAAGCCCACCTGCATAACTTTTGTAAATGCTTCATATTTTTAGTCTTTATTACAAGTGGAATGATTAAACATCAGTTTAACCTCAGAAAACATCTTACTTCTGTGGGACTTACCTCCCCCAACCCATCTGCTCCGTTTTGAAATCAGAAGTAGTTGTCTGTAACAGGTAACATATTGCCTAACCCCACCTTAGCAGTAGCTAGCAGAGGAGACTTGAGTTCATGCTGCACAGGAGATGAGTTCTTGGTTATATGAGAGGAACCAAATTATGTTCTGTTTAAATGAAATTTGAAAAGAAGTCTTAAACCAAAATGAAGTTATTCCACATAATAGACTGAAATAATTTTTATCTGACAAGGCCAAATTCCTCCTTGATTTTTGCTAAACAGAATAGTCCTTTTGCCCCATTTCTACTTCAACCACAGCAGCAGTATATCCATATTCTTGTAAAAGTAACAATCTATTCAATCCTGAACAAAAGCACAATACAGAAAATCTCGTGGATTTTTTTTTCATTTAAGTATAATGAATCATTATGTTGGTTTCTGGAGGTTTTCCTTAAAGGCATTAATTCTATAAAAGAAAAAAAAATAATTTTGCCATGTTTTCAAAGCCACAAGCACACCACAGTCATCAAGTATACTGTGGGCACAGATTTCAGAGGATAGACTACCAAACAGCTATAAACTGAAAAGACAAGCTGGTGTCAAGTTGAATAGTTCAAATAAACTTAGCAGGTCAAGAAATGCAAGAATTATTTCAACAAAATAATTAGCTACAGCACATCACCTTGAATAGATCTCAAAAAAAATACAGCAAGAGATGCTTAAAACTGCAAGTTATCATATGCTAATTAATCATTGGTAACAGATCATCCTTGAAAGATAAATTAATTCAGTTCCACTTGATTAAGAACTCTACCAGCATCAAAAGGATATCCTCAGCTTTTTCAGCTGCATATGGTCACAGATAGTGGTAGCAGGGACACAAGCAGCTAGAGGCTGCCCCAACTCTTCAGATGAGCATATAGTCTCAACTCTTAGAACACTCTTCAGTCAGAAAAGAAAAAAGCAAGGGGCAGTTTTGTTAGGCTGGAACTCTCTTCTGGACTGGCTAGCACGAATATTTCCAAGACAAAGCTATCAAGCACCCTCCACAGGCAGAGACATACTAAGAGGTTTGAGAAAGGCACTAGACAACAAATAATGAAATGGGGGCCTTATTGTAGATCACAATTCCACACTCATTTTTATTACCGCATGGACCAGACTGGGACAACCACCTTTAAAACTTACAGAAAGATCTACCCACACCATTCTCCCCGACCAAACTACAGGTTCAAACCTTGGCTACCAACAGGGTTCCTCATCACTTGTTTCCTGCAATGAAACGGGGAAGGGGGCAGGGGGGAAACATCCACTCCTACAAATCTCTGGATGAGGACCTTTGAGTGAAGCTATATCATAACAGAACAATAAAACCAAAGAACAGGCCTTGAGAACATAATCTGCATGCATGCTTATACCTTCTATATATTGTAAAATAATACATAGTATATTATTACACTAATATTCTACTATGTAATTAATCTTACTATATAGTTGGTATGTAGAAGTTATGTGCATATACACAAAGTTATGTTCTTAAAGGGTCAAAAACAGTGACCATAGGTAGGTTTTGGTAGGTGATGTAACAATGAGGTGATGAGGAAGGAACAAGGAAATAAGAAAAACAATATAAAGGAGGACAGGTTCTCAGCAAATGGTACCGGTAACGGCCAAGAAAAATCTCAGCAGCAGGTAAAGAACCATCAAGCCAAACTGAAAGATGCTGTGGAAAGACTGTGGAGAGTCAAAGGGTGACTAGAACTGCTGATGACTGTTTACTCTCCCTAAGGACCGACTGAGCACACAATAGGCCCCAAGCAGCTGCAGGAGACCCAAGCAGGGGTTGGTCTGTATGTTCACGCTTCCCTTTGAGGCAGCTGAAATACTGTCACCAGCCCTTAAACACATGCTAAGTACCATTCATCTCAAATGCTTACTGAGGAAAAATGCAGGGTATAGGAGGTATCAACTCTTCACATAGACTGTTAGAGTCTGCTCCATGCAAAGAACAACTATTACAAGGAACCAGAGGGGAAAAACATTCAGTAAAGTTGTTTTTGCTTTTCTCTAATTTGCTTTCTAGCAATTTAGAGGAGGCATCTTGTTTTCTATGATGCATCAGGCCCCCTTTTTCCTCCCCAAGAGACTCTCCCCATAATCCATACTATATTCAGAACAATGAGCCATTTATACCCTGGGAATAACGAGACAGGCAGTTTGTGAAAGCAGGAGTCTTGGTAGGTTTGATGGAACTTCTGTAGCTAAATGAACAAGCCACACAAAAAGTCAGCCAGAAAGGAATGGAAAGCAACCATTAAATAGTTGCTTCAAGAGGTACTAATTAGTAATTTGCAAGGAAAAAAATACAATGCTGAGCAATTGACACTGGCTGCTTTTCTAACAATTGCAAATTCTTTGAAAATATCAGATCTATACAATGAATGTGCCTGAATAGAGGAATAGTGCTTTAGACTCAGGAAATTATTCCAAAACTGATGGCCCAGTAAGATACAATAGTTGCTCAAAAAGAAGTAAATGGCATACTAATGACTAATAGCTACAAGCCTTTTAGGTCAGCCTGTAAGCAGATGACTTATGCTGAAAAGACAAAAAACCAATTTTAAAAAATTCAGACAACAAATGCTTTAACATGTAAGAAGACAAAGATGAGAATTCTGTTCCCTTCTTTCACATACTGTTTTCCAGTAATGCATAACAAATTAGCCTATGGAGTATAAAAATCCCCTGCTTTCAAGAAGAAACCCCTGCCTCTGCCATACAGAGCACTGTCCCAGGGGTCCTTGGGAAGCAAGTAGAACTGATGTGTAGTGGTAAGGTAAAATACTGGGAGCCAAGATCAAATTGCCCTCATGAGCACTACTACTACCTTCATGAGATGCATCAGCTAACTGTAAGAAAGTATACTGAAGTATAATCTTAATTAATCTATTCACTTTTTTCATATCTCTGTGTTCAAAGGCACATCTTTGAGACAGAAAGAAGAACTGGAGAGCCTGACAGCCCTCCCCAAGTACCAGAGCCTGGAGCTCACTCCTGGATCAGTTTGCTGACCGAGACCAGCTCCCTGGTAAAAGCTCTAAGGCAGAAAGTGCTGGGAGATGCCCCAGTGGGGTTCCTCCCCCTTTTGCTTGGGACCTACTCTAATGCAGAAGCTCAGGACCTTGCTCCCTACCTGTGCTACACTGCAAACATCCCTGTGCCCAAGAGGGTGGCCCATTGATCTGGACCCTGGCCTGTAGATTTGGCTTCCCTTGGGCTTCCTTCGTCACTACTGACTTCCCTGCTAATCTCAACTCTTGGCTGAACCTGGTAGCCCTCCACCAGGCCTGCCCCGTGTGCTCTACAGCCTGCCCTGCACAGGACTCTGGGGTCCTCCCACCACGCACAGCAGCCAGCTCTCACTGCTCTCTCACACAAGGCACTGCTGAGACACATGGAACAACATGCTTTCCCCTGCTGACTTCCCAGCTTTGAATGCCATGGCTGCACAGTAACAGCAATGATCGCTCCCCACAGTGGCTAAAACCAAACCGGCTTCAATATCCTAACTGCAGTCCTGCTAACCTCCTGCCCCACACAGTGGCTACAGGAAGAAACTGAGGAAGCACATGGCTTGCATCCATCCTCCTTCCACATAGAGATAGAGAGGATATGACATTTCTCTTTGCTCAGGCAGGATTGAGCCCTAAATCTGCTAAAAGAAAATAACTAAACGCACACTCCACAGATAAGCCTATTACACAGACAGCAGCTGGAGAGTCACCTTCACTCTGAAATCACCTTTAGTTCTTTGATAGAGAGAGGACATATAGGCAGCCAGGCCATCACAAACATCATAACTGCAGAAGTGCTGCATATGAAGGGAAAGCATCTCTGAGTTAAACAGGTTGGCATTAAGCCCAACAGCAAACACATAGTACCTATAGCATCATTTAAAATTCCTTCCCCTACAGCTATTCCAGACTCAGTTCTTTTCTATTACTATTTTTTTCCCCCTATACTCATTTGCTAGTGCAGATGAAAGTCAGGGGAGAGCAATTCAGCACAAGCTGACCAGAAGTTCAGAGCTCACCTTGCTACACAGATAAAATCAAGGCATCAAACCTGAAGGACAGAATCCACTTTCTGCTTGAAATATGTGCCAGACCTCAAAAATCAAACCAGATGGTGATCTACTCCTCTCTGAACACATTTTATTCATCATGAAGTCTATTTCAAGCAACACTATGTCACCTGTCAGGATAAATGCAGATGAGTCTTCCTGGATTTCAAATTCAAATTTATTCACATTTCCTAAGCAGGGAGATAAAAGTATATTTGCACATTAGGGGCATTTTCCAGCCAAAATGCCATTGGTTTAACATGACACAACTGCATCAGAGAACTAAAGGTAATCAGGCTGTCAGGCAGCTTCTAAGGTGTAGGTGTCCATATATATCTATGCACTCAATCTAAACTTCATACCTGTTCATCCTTGGTAGGCTGCTGCTGGAAGGGAATCCTACATCCTCCCGTCCCTTGTCTGCATGCCTGCTACCCACCCCTCCCCTGTTCAAAGCTCTTTAGACTGCCAGGAGCTGTAAGAGGTTTCCAACTGCTTGGTGAGAGAGTTACATCTCTGGGATGTTGCAGGGTGGTTTTGCATTGGGCTTTTTTGTGGGGGGTGAAGGGAGGTCACATGGAGGGAGACACAAGGAGCAGCTGGTTTGCACAGGGAAGGCCCTCCAGGATTGGAGCTCGCATCTGTGGGGAGAGATGCAGCTCATCAGGCACAAACACATCCAGCCAGGGTTTGCCCTTTCTCAGCACCTCACACACCAAGCTTGACCTGGGGTTTCCCACTGAGCTCAGTAAGCTCTGGGCAAGCCCATCCTTCCCATCTATCTCCCAGCCCAGCAAACATTCTCCATAAAGAACAGAGTAGTAACAAACAGCCCAAAGTAACCTCAACATCAGAATATTGCAGTGATACTGTAAAGGAAAAAAAAAATAATCCTTTTGAAGACCAACCCAAATGTCTTGAAGTACTTTAGCCCAGCATCACAGATGTCTTTAAGGACTTTTTCTCCACATAAGGTCTAATATCTTGCAAATTATCAGTGAAAGCAGATGCAGCCCTAGCAGGCATTTGTTTTTAGTTTCCCTCTGAGGGTTTTTTATTTAGAGTGCAGCTAACATTCCCAGATGAAAGGAAACCCTACCTCCACCTGCTCTGCAGTGCCCTGAAGGTGTCACGCATTCACTTGAAGCATACACCTTGCAAGCAGGGGCTCCCACCAGCCTAGGCACACATCCCACACCTCAGAGGTCTCCAAGGGAAGCATTGCACTCAAGCAGATGCTGCGTTTAGAAGCGACACCCTTGGCAGCTGCTATCATGAACATTCCTTAGAAATTCATGCCATTTATCTACCTGTTCTTCTGTGACAGGCAGACCTAAAAGCAACTCAAATATTGATCCAGCTGGGACAGAGATGTGTCATCTTATTTAACACCCTCACAAATCTCTGCTACAGGGGCTGGAGTTTAAAAACCTTTTGCAGGAGGATGCTCAGGGAAGATGCTGCATTCCTAGGCACCTGCAGCAGTCACAGGAGGAAGAGCAATGCCACTGAAGCAGGGAGTTTGGCAGGGCATCAGGAAGGCTATTTCTGTGCACAGGGTTGCAGTGCTTTTTGAAACCAATATCTCTGTACACCAACTTGGGCTAAGAAGGTCACAGATGTCCTGTATTTGCACAAGGACATCAAGGGAGGCTATACCACAGGCAACGTAGATAATTTAAATACTATAATAGGACAAGTAAGATCAAAAAATAAACCAGACTACTGCTTCGTATCTTTTATTATCAGTATTTAGTTCACAGCTCTTGGATTTTAAAAGTTTACCAGGAGCTTCAGACTACAATGTAGGAACAGTGTACGTAGTGGCCACACACTGCATTTTTGAGCACCCTGTTGAACCAATCTAACATCCACATCTAGCTTAAACTAAAACCTGGCTATCATCCACACTTCTACCACTTTCCAAAACTATACCCCACATCCATAACTCTAGTCCTTCACCACCTGTTTCACAGCTCTCCAACACCACTCCCTGAAGGTCAGGTAAATGTAGAGAAGGGTAAACCTGATCTGCCCCTTCTTCACAAGCTCTCTCCAACCCAACCTCTGGCAGTTCAGACTCCCAAATCCATTTTGTGGTTTGGCCCAGAGCCCTCATCCCTTTCTTCAGGCACGCCCTACCTCCTGCCTCTAACCCAAACTCTTTAAGTCATCTCCCAAATTTTGCCCTCAGCTGGCACTGCCCACAATTTTGGATAAAGCTGTGTCTCACCTGGGTGCCAGCCATCGAGACAGACTTCTGCCTCACATCATCAGTTTATCTAAAATTCTGCACACCTCTCTGCCAGTCTGATCATCTTCCTCCTTTACCAAAGCCTCCCTCAGCCTCCCAAAATCCTGCAAGAACACAGGCAGCAGTGGATTAGGAAATACAGTGTTTGGGTTCAGGAAGAAGAAACATGATCTGCTATTTCATGTACTCCACGACATCTGAAAGTCTGCCATCATTTTCTGCTGTGTTGTCACCAGGACACAGACTAGTATCTGTAACAGTTGGTGTAGAAATGGGAGATACAAACGAGTTTGTCCCTTTAGGTAATTTTTAAATCCTACATTTGGATCCCCAGCAAATGCCAGCATCCTTCCACCATTCATATCAGCACGGGTACCCTCGCCTAAGCCTCCCTCTCCCCACCCCAAAAAATAGGGTTTTTTGAAGACTTAGACTACCTGATCTTGAAAGTTACCTGAATTATTCTGCATTTAATGACATATTAAAACATCAAAATGGCTCTAATGTTTCCAAGCACATTGCTCTTACCAGGTTCCTCAAATACATTAGTTTGGAACATGTGATTCATAACAGTTCCATGTCGCTTTCAGGAGGGCCAATAAAGCCAAGGCTGAAGTATACCATGGGCAATATATGTCCATTCTTAAAATTAAGAATTTCTATCCTAGAGAAACCTTTAGTTAACATATTTCTCAGCAAGCAAAGAAGCTTGATTTATTGCCCAAATTCTTTCAGGAAGATAATTGACAGTATTATACAAGTGACAAGCTGAGTTAGTAATCAGAGCTGGCATAAGAACAGACAAAACTACAGTTAGAAGCCCAGGTTAAGGTTAAAGAAAACTTGTAGTTAAAGAAATTACAAATTTCACACATGACAGACAGGCATTTAGCTCCATTTGAGGGTTGCTAGTTTCAGCTATAAATGTAGACAAACTATAAGAAGTTAATATAATTAAAATACAGAGCCGTCGATGTCTATGCTGTTAACAAGAACAGATTTAGAAGTGAAGTTTGAGTCAAAATTATTCTAAAATTCAGGGCATTTCCATCTCCATATTTGTTTCCACCTAATCCAATTTAAAAGATGCTGTGTGGTCCAATATCCAATATGATGAAACAGATTAAAACCAGGTTTGGGTCTCTCGATGTAATAGATATCATCAAATATACATATATACAGTTAGGTTATAAAAAGGATGCAAAAAGAATGTTTTCCTGTTTAAGAAGTACCAATTGGAAAGAGCAGGTTTCCTGAAGCCATGCTTTAGGGACACCAGAATTGGAAAAACACAGTGACACAAAGCTTGGAGGAAAGCACCAACTGCATTTGTAATCTAAGAGCTCTCTCACCTGGACAGAGACAAAGCCCAGCACCACCTTGGTGGAAGAACAATGAGTATCTCCACACTTTTGTATCAAGAGAGCAACTCTTGTACTGGAAACATGCTCAGCTGAAGACAACACAGCCTGAGAAGCACTGGGGAGCACTACCAGGTTGATACAGCAGCAATATCCCAAACCACAGCACAGCCCCCTTTTCCCACACTGCTATGCCCTACTCCAGCACGCCTTCTCCATATGTTGGCCTCCTGATCTGCCTCACCCTTCTCCTTGCCCAGCACATCAGAAGCCTTCAATCAAAGGAGGAAGGAAGCAAGCTTGTGTTAGTCAAGCATGGCAGTGCAGCCATTTCAGCCTCATGAATGAGTGAGCTAGTTTGCTCTGCTAAAAGACTTCAGATCATCAGCCTTGCAAGCTGATATCAAGCCCTGCATAACAACCTCCTGTTGCCTCCTCTGCAACTACCCAATGGTACATAGGAAACATCTCCAGCAGAACCCACCCACCAGAGAAATAGTTACCCATCATTCTCACCCCTCTGTACCCATCTAGAGATCAGAAGATATGCTTCCTGATGGTCCCTGTTAACCTTTCCTCAAAGGTGTAAAGAATATGGCAGTTTTACATCTTCAAAAGAGAGACTCAAGGGTTTGAGAGCACAGGGAACATGGAGATTTGGTGGGTATTGTCAAAGAAGGCCAGGGAAAGGTCCCTTCATTGGAATAGAGAAGGCCACCCCCAGACTCAGCCTGAACTAACTCTAAAAGACTGAAGATTTTCTTCAAGAAAAGTTGATGGGAAGAAGCAGCTCGATCCTGGTCTCTGGCTGTATATCCAGTAAAAGGAGTCCCTCAGCCTGCTGTTTCTGTGGATCAAAAGGCTAATACCAATCTCTCTAGCAGAATTATTTGGGCCACAAAACAAAAACAAGCAGGACCTTTCTGCTTGTTGAAGTGCTAGAAACAGGATAGCGCCTTGTTTCATGTTTCTTTCACAATCTGAAAAGCTTTGTAGTTTTTATAAGCAGCCACTCAGGTCCAGGAGCATATGACCAAGTAATGTGACGTTTTAAAGCAAGAATTAAAGCAGCTATTACACCATTCCCATGTGCCTCAAAGCAGGGGTTCAGGTGGGGGGGGAAGCCCTATCAACACCATCAAAATAGAGCTGTGGCATCTATCTGGCCCACAGCCAGATCATCGCTGCCTCAGCTTTCACTGTGTGCTCTTACCCTCATTAGGCAAGCAAGGCATTAGATGTACTCACCAATCTCACAGTTCAGTGTCTAATGGCACAGTTCAGAGCAGCCAGTGCCTAATCGTTTCAGCACATGCCGTGACATGTCATCCCCTCTGCTGAGGCTCAGAAGCTGCAGAAGTATTTCAGTAGCTATTTAGTACATTACTTGACAGCTACACAGTTTGGCAACTGTTTTGCTTTCTCATGAGCAAAAGAGTTGTCAGGGCTAGATTTGTGCTGTTTAACTGACATTGGCTTAAATTTGACTCTTTCCCTGTTGTTTCACATCTCTTACATCTTCTTTGCAGGGGTTGCAACCCCCACATTGGCATTAGCAGCAGCAGCAAGCATGAAGTCATACTGATCATGAAAAAAGGCATTCCAAGAACTCGGTGGGGTGTGAGGCAGCTCAGGGTTTCCCAGTTTGTGAAAGCCTGCCATCACATCTCTTACAAGAACCACCTCTCACAGTGTTATGCTCCAAGAAGCCAGAGTGTCAGCCGCTGCATCAACAACAACAGGGCTTGTTAAGAGGCAGCTCTGGCAGTTATTTTTAATGTAATTGCATCCTGGAAGGGAACGTACCTTTGGAGTCTCATCATTGGATGTTGACAGAGCCCTAAGCAGGAACAGTAAGTTCTACTGGGATTTGTCTGATCCTGCTGATAGCAGGTACAGGCAAAGAAATGACTATTTAAAATGGTAGAAATTAATACATACTAATTAAGGTAGATAAACTTTTGCTGATTCCCTGCCTGTCATCACCTGCTAATATTGGATGCTTTAGCCATAGGCTGACTAGACCTTTTCTTTTTGAGCTGAATTCTCCTCTTTGCAAACTAAGGAGTGAAACAGCCCACAGAGCATTTCCTTTTCATCTCTTGCATGCACATAATATTTGAAAAGCAAGAAGTTATATAAATCGTCCATTTAAAGGAACAGCCATCTATGGCACTGCCTACCAGCCCTCCTCCTGGTCCCATTGCAATCAGTCCAAAGTGACTTTAACCAATGAAAAGAGGAATAGACACAGAAAATAAACAAATGGGACTTGCTGAGGGGGACATGGACAAGCAAGCTCTGAAATTAGTGGCAGCATGATGTAGGAGTCCCAAGGAACTTGAGCTAAATGAAAACAATTTAGTTCAACCAAAAATTGCCAAGCATTTCCTAGACAACTTCTTGGAAAATCAGGACAAAATTGAAGCTTTCCAATTATTTACAGGAAAAAATTGCCATTTTATATAGATAAGTGGGGTGAATAGTGAGGTGTGGTGTCCTTCACCCTGTCTGACCCAGCAGGAATACTCTTGGTGTCCCTTATTCTGCCATTCAGACATACAGACAAAAAAACCTCCCACCCAAACAGAAAGTGAAAAGAAAATAAATCCATTGTTTCCCATCTCTTTCTGGCTTGTAATTAAGCGTCTACTAAGCTATATTCATGGATGGCTTGTCAAGATTGTCTTGCAAGACAGACGACTCTAGTAAGTTTTATACTACCAAGAATATTTATTAGATATTAAAGCTGACTACTCCTGACTCTCAGGGGAACCCAAGGGCCACCACTAGGAAATGTATTCCCAGGATAATAGAGTAAAAAAGAACAGCACTTGTCAGAAATATTAACACAGCCTTTTTAACACTTATGTGAAGGGCAGTATCACCAGCACCTACCCAAGTAAGGGTCCACTGTGGTGTGCACATGCACTTTGAAGGCTTAGTAGTCTAAATAAGGAATCACTCCTTCCATCACTAATCCACCCTTCACACAGTTTCTTTCTTTTCTTCATTTTTTTTCCCCTCCCATGCCTAAACTTTCTACATCCTTGCATCTACTGTCCTAAAATGTGCTTCACATTTGGTCTGTGGAGCCCATACTGACTTCTGCTTGCTCTCTGGGGCAGTGTGCTTACCTCACCTATCTTATAAAGCTCTCTTTTACCTATCTTGGAAAGATATCTTATGAAATTCTCCTTAAATTATGACTTCAAATTAATAACAGTCCCAGGGAACAAATTAAATCTAAGAGAAAGAACCACTACCCCCTCTCTCCCTGAGCAGAGAGGGTCTAAACCATTGGCCTAAACATCTAAGGACCCTCGCCTGTATGGCCATCCCGATTCTAGGGAGTAATAGGTCAGGTAATCTGTCACACAGAATTACTTGTTAGATGATTTCAATCCATTAGCACAGTCTATCTTGGATCAAAGTCAGAGATCAAACCAAAAATATACTAGTATCAGTACTCTAGATTTCTTGAAATCATTAGAGGCACAGTCTAAGTAAACAGCATGCAGACTGATCAAATACATATAGAGTATGCACCAAAATAAAGCACATATTAACTTGGGTAAATAGTACTTTTGTCAAAATAACTCCTACAAATTTACACAAGCCTAATGGTGTTTATCCAAGACTCCAAAGTAGCTCCTGAGCTACTACAGCATTCCAGCCTTTCCCAGATTGATTTAAATTAAAGCTAGCACATCTGTTGATCCATGTGGGTGGTACATTATCATTTTGAAATAAATGACTTCATGACTACAGAGGCATTGCTGGAGTCTCAGGGAATATTTACCCTGCATGTCAAGCATGGACGTGACACTGAATCAGCATGCCCCATGTGAACATTGTTATTCTCTGTATCCCAAAACCCTCAGCATAACCTGGCTGAGAATTTCATGACAGCATCAGCTAAGGCTAGTTTATTTTATACCATGCACCTATATCTTTGGACCTCTGCTCCACACTTTTGTAACATACATTGTCCCTTCAACAGCAAAGCTTACAGCTTATTTCCTGCTTCACAAATTGGCAATACCCCTGTAAAATTTTAGAACTCCACTAAATATCAGCAGATATTTACTGTGGAGATGAAAATAAGCAGCAGCCTGCCTGGCAGTGACTGTGCACAAGGACAGCAAGCAGCAATCCTTTACTGGGAGCTGAAAATGGCTGACAAACCAAAAAAGGAAGCTAGCAATAATCTGCAAGATCCATTCACTGCAAAATTGAACAAGCCTACTCAAGTGTTCACAGCAATATAATATCAAAGATTCCTTCCTTGCCTTTGAGTTCTCTTGTTATTCCTTCCATCCACAATCCGCTGCATAAGCGCCAGCCTTTTGAACTCAGCCTTGTAGCCTCCTAACACGGAAATTAGTTTAAGCCCCAAGAGAAATAGGTGAAAACCAGTAATTATTTGTGGGAGGGCTTACATTGTACTAGTGATAAACTAAAATTACTTTGTTCCTTCCTTGCCTGTACTTTGTTCTTTGGAATACAGATGACCCAAATAATTACCTATTCCATCAGGCTCCACAAAGGTGAGCCCATTGCTCTGGTTCGAATCATGCATGCGAAATAACCTAGAGTGGTTAACTGCAGCTTGTAATTGCAAACAATAAATCAAAGAGTAAGAAGCAGTACAAGATATACCCACTGTAATTACAAGCCAAATTAATACTTCTGCACTGAATACATCCTTTTTCTACCCAACTTCAAGTACTCTTTTCTCTCCTACCCATATCCCTAGATACAAAGGTTATCGTTGCTCAAAATGCTATTTCTTTCAGTCACTTATAATGACCAAGTGAAAACATTTTTCCTACACATATGCGTATGTATTTGCACTCACAGTGTAACTAAAGAGTGTCAGAGCCCTGACTGTAATAACAGGTCCTCAGTCATCCTGACCAGCCTTACTTTGGACCTCCAGCCAAAGCTTTGTCCACAGTGCAGAAGCTGTGGATAGGCTTAGGCTGCATCGTTGCCTGTCTCCTTCCCTGTCACCTGCATAAACCTGGGACCTACCTTGTAGTTACGAGTGTTGTACATCCATCTCTCCCTCCCCAAGCTGCTGACTCTACCTCCTGCTGCTGATGCTCTGGATGGACCTCAGTGTGGGCCATCCCCTTACCTTGTCCATGGCTGCTCAGACCCTGTACCAGCTCCCTTCTTTGCCTACCCTGCTCAGATCCTGTGCGACTGCACCCTGGACAGTTCAGGCGTCAGGTTTTCCTGGCCTCGCAGCTCATCCCCTGCTTTGTGGAGCAGCCCCCATACAGACAGAACCATAGAGGAGCACTTCTAAATCAGCAGTGAACTTTCTGGAAGGATGTATTCCCTTTGCATGAGAAAACATCCCTGATTTTACAGATCCTACAGAAATTATAACCACCTGCTCAAGAACAATTAGATCAACACTTAGATACTCACTACTCAGGACCTGAACTTAAATCTAAGCCCAACTTCAGAAAGTAAATTCATCTGTCCCTAGCAGATAGGAAGATAGGAAGCAGGTAAGAAGCACCTTTTCTCTCCAGCAGGATGTAAATAGATATTAAAGCAGCACAAAGATGACATCCTCTACATTTCCAGCAGAGCAGACAGACAATACATAGTGCAGTGAGCTCAGCAATATCAGCAGTGTGATGAAAATGGTCTTTCCCTTAGTTTAAATAAAAGATTAATTTGGTTCAGTTAAGCAATTGCCCTTGTTTAACCATGATTTTTTGTATATATAGGAAAAATCAGAAGGAAGATAATCAAGGCACAGCTGTTAGCAATCTCCTCACAAGCACAAATGAAAAAAAGGCAATTAAATATTTAAGTGGTAAAAAATTAAGACAGCAATGATGAAAATGAGACTCAATCTTTCCTTTTTCCATGGCCTATAAGTGTCTACAACTCGTATGATGAGAACAGGTCTGCTGAGAGACTGATATTTGCATCAGTACCACTTCAGGCGTGTTTGGGTTACTACCTACTACAACTTTGACAGGGTAACTAGTTATATAGTAGGCAGGGATAAAAGTCAAAGGCAGGTGGGCCTTGCATTACCGGTGACCTATTGCACCTGCTTCCCCATCAGGAACTACAGGCACAGGACTGCACTGATCACAAGCCCTCACCAGCTGTTCCAGCCTACATGGCTGTCCCATCCCTACTTCTCAGGCCATTAACAGCCCTCAGCCTCTGGTCTCAAAATAGTCCCTTCTCAAGAATGCTAGGTATTAAAAAGGCAGGGTGTTTTCCATCTAGAAGAGATAAATACAACAAAAATACAACAGGCCAAAGTTTAGCAGCAATTATTCAGATTGCAGATAGGGAAGTTTTCAGTGTCTGTAATTATCCACTGGGAAAACCTGATGATCCCAAGGAATGATAAAAATTAAGAGCAGCAGTAGAAAACAGTGTGCTTTCCAAATGACAACATTTAACTAAATTAAGTTACTGAGCTCCACATGCAACAGAGAGAAGCTGATGGAAACGAAGAATAAATGAGGTGAATCAACAGTTCTGTTTAAACAAAACCTATTCAACCATTGCAAAAATAAAATGCAGCAGCTGTAGCACTGAAAATGAAGGTTATTTCCTAGAGCACCACAGATAATTCTAACAGGTGAGCATCACAGAAGTTACATAAAGAAAACTAGGTGATTAAATTAGTGCATACAAAAGGTTTACTGCTACATTACATTAACATAGCTCCTGGAAACATGAAATACAAGAGAATGAGACCTCAGAGACTACAATTTGTGAATCAGATATTGGACTTTTTCACTAACCAAAACCAACATCTGGGTCCATCCCACTTTTGGGGCACATCTTTTGAGCAACTGAACGAAAAGATTAGAGGAAAGAAGGGCTGCACCAAATCATTCAGGAAATCTCTTGGAATGAGATGAGCAGGTTTTTAAATCACTGTTTGCCACTCCATTGCTCACTGAAATCAACAATTTACTACAATACCTTCTTATCCCAATAATTAACTAATCCCAGTACATCCAGGCCAGAGACTGACCCAAAAACCATACCCCCACTTTCGCTAACTGTTGCCAGACCTCCAGCACAACCTGCTGTAGGAGATCCCTACTCATGCAGTCACCCCAGCCCTCCCGGGGAGCAATTCTTCCTGGCTTCATTCCTTGTTTCTTCCCCTATTTCCCTCTCTTAAACTTCACAGACAACCATTTTAGCCAGCCACGACTGCCTCTCAGCCTGGCTGGGAAAGGTTGTGATCTCTGGGGCAGCCTGGAGCAGAGCTGGCACACCAGCAGTACTGTTGAGATTTCCTGGGGAAGCAGGCACCAGCACTGGTAGCATCAGCCCTCCCCAGCAGGCAGGCAGGGGCAGAGACAGAAGCTCTGCTTTCTGCCTTTGGCTCATCCTTTCAGTCCATCTTCCTTCACCAGTTTCTCCCATTGTGCTTTCAGAAAAACAAGACAAGATTTTAGCAACAGGCATTTCAGCTCACTTGTTCTTCTCAGAGCTTTTGCAGGTGAAGGTTAGACATAAGCATATCTAATACCAGGACTTCAAAGAGCTGTCAAACAGATTCCACTTCCTTCCCCCATCCCCTAAAAAATTCTCTTATGTTTTCAAGCACTTAAGTTGTTTGGGGGGTTTTTTTCCCTCTTTTTTTCTACAGCTAATGAAAGGTTTAAAAGGTTTTTCATGTGAGCAGAAGCCATGGGGCCAAGCAAGCAGACACCTCCCTTCCTTGAACTCCAAGCTGTGCTCTACTGCTCAGTGCTGTAGAGTTATCTGTCCACATTCAGGCTTCTATAGACCAGATTTTTCAGGAGCACTGTGAGTTATACCCATCAGCTTCTTGAAATTACTTGTACATATAATTGCTCTCTATCTGGACACTCATTTCCTAGCAGCACTCATTCTCCAGTTTTGGAGTCCTCGATGTAAGAAGGACGTGGAACTGCTGGAACAGGTTGAGAGGAGGCCACGAAGACGACTGGAGGGCTGTAGCACCTCTCCCATGAAGACAGGTTAAGAGAGTTGGGGTTGTTCAACCTGGAGAAGAGAAGGCTCTGGGGAGATGTTATAGTGGCTTTCCAGTACCTGAAGGGGCCTACAAGAAAGCTGGGAAGGGACTTTTTAGAAGGTCATGTAGTGACAGGATGAGGAGGAATGGTTTTAAATTGAAAAGGGTGGAGATTTAGATTCTTCACTACGGGAGTGGTGAGGCACTGAGACAGGGTGCCCAGGGAGGTGGTGGCTGCCCCCTCCCTGGAGGTGCTCAAGGCCAGGTAGGTTGGGACCTTGAGCAGCGTGGTCTAGTGAGAGGTATCCCTGCCCATGACAGTGGGATTGCAACTTGATGACCTAAGGTCCCTCCAAAAATAGGTTTTGGAGGCATGGAAAGACCTTCAAAGGTATTCAGTACTGCTAAGGAAAGTGTCAAGCACAGGAATATCTGTCTGTGTTTAGAAGCACACCTTTTATTCTTTCACTATTCCTTTTCATTAAATCACTGTGTGAATACATACAGCAAATGCATTTCCATATGCATGGGTATTTACTAACAGCACATTCTGATGCTGGTTCATACCTCACGTGGTGAGTGCCAAAAGTCATTCAGGAAGGGAAACTTCTGCTCTCTGAAAACAGAGGTCTTGGTATAAGTGTCACACTCTGACCCTAGGCAGCTTACTTCTCACACAACAGAGAAAGTGAGACCTGCTCTGACAAGGCCACAAACACTTTCAAATCAATTAAAAAAAACATGTCAAATGAGTTTCAGAGCTTGGGAGCAGAGAGGAAGTGTGATCTTTTTGAAACACACTAAAAAAGAGAAAATTAAACAGCACTTTGGAGATTTTTAAGGTAGCCATTTTGGCACCTGATTTCAAACACTTTTGAGGAACCTGAATTTCAGCAGGTTATTGCTGATCAGCTCCTGGAAAATCAGTTTCCTTGGAGCATCTTCCCTGCTTGGTGCTCTCAAACAACACTCAATAGTTCCTTGGCAAAAACAAAACCTTGGCTTGAAAAGCAAAGCCTCACACATCTCTCCTAAGGCTACACACATCAGTTTGTCATAACCTAGTGGGGTCACAATGCAGATTTTGCATTTGTATCTTGTTTCTGTTTCTAAAAATTAGACCACGATTGATGGTCTCAAAGAAACATCGCAAGTCCTTTCAAAATAAGAGGTGAAAGTCAAGAGTCATATACTAATACTAGAGAGAAAGCTGTCATGTTGTGGGATTCTACAGCCTATGACATCAGTAAAGGGTGTCTTGACAACACTGTGCTACTAACTTGCTGTCACTAACAATGAGTCATCGCTGCTCCAAAATATGCATGCACTGCACTGTCACTTGTGACAGACTTGCAGCTGGAGGCTGCTGTGGTCGGGCTGCAGGTCCACCTGTACTTTCAAATTTTTTCTCCTTCTATGGATGAATGCAAGTTTTGCAGACTTGTAAACACAAGCAGATGTTAGCATAACTGATCATTTCACTACCTGCAACAGACATTGCATCAAGGCAGGCCTGCGCTGTCTGGGCAGTGGGTCTCAGTGGAGGAGCCAAGACCACTGCAACTACACTGTGTAACTAGCTCAAGCTATTTTAAATATTCAATTTGAAGATGTGAAATGCCTTTTAGAACAAGTCAGCTTATATCCAGTTGTCTAGAAAGCCAGTGTGATCCAAGGGGTGGAACAGAGCAGAAAGACAAAGCAGGTGGCAACTCTAGAGGGATTAACACTCAAAGAGAAACTGGAACGATCTTCTTCAGAGGATCAGAGTGCGCTTGAATCTCCATCCTCATCTGCCAACAGGGACAACAGCCAGGAGCATCTTCGTAGGGAGGAGAGGACAGGAAGAAAGTGCCTAAAGCCCAGGACACCAAGCAGGGGTTTTGGGAGAGGTAACAAGCTGCTTTAACCCCCCAGCACCCACCCCGCAGGACCAGGGCCTGGCAGAGAGCTATCTCTGCAGCGCTCTCAAGCCCCTCACTGCTAGGCTGAAAGCACCATCTCATGTCTGCAACATCCCAGCTCTGTCTGGAAAGGTAATGCCCCTGGGGATAGAGCAATGCAAACTCTCAATTCCAGGAAAAAAGGAAGTATTCAAGCTCCAGCTGTCTGTTCCCCTGTGACCCACACAGTTATTGTCTCCACTGCAAGACTGACCACCATTTACACTGGCAGCATTATTCTACTGTCCTGAACCAAAGCTGTGAAATTCAGATCCCAGGAAGTGCCCAATGTGTTTAATTACTGACAGACTCAAAGGTTACCCACAGGCTACAAAGCAGAGATTTCAGTACCACTGTATACTATAAATTTAATATTCTAATTCAACATTTGGAATCCAATAGAAATAAAGTGATTAAAGAATACAAAATTGTTGTTGTCATCTCTTACTATGCAAGTTCATATACTTTATGCTCCATATTCAGAGAACAGCTATAAATACCATATCTTCCTCATAAAGACTGCACCTATTATATTTATTAACCTATATGGGGTAGTGATGTCTATGCTACTCAAAAAGCATAAGTTAACATTTTTAGTGATAACTTTCACCATGCTTCTGGTTACTGATAACAGCTAATGTTTATGCCGTGAATTATTCTTCAACCTGAAGATAAAAAAAGAGGTTTCAACAGGTGGGAAGTTACATACCTGAGCAGCAAGCACAGTCTGGCTCTGCCATTTCATCTTTGTAACTGTGAAACGTACACCCTTGTCTAACCTGATACCTGGTGGCATGCAGATGTTGACATATATTGAATCCTACTGGTGCTCTACTTCTTTAAAACATATGGGTTTCTTGATGTGTCATCATTTCCTGCAAAGTAATGTCCAAATGACATCTTTGATAGCTCAAAGTGATACCAAACAGGCTAAGCGAATCCATGGAAGAAAAGAAAAAAAAAAATTTAAAAAAAGACATTTTCTCAAAGTAAGATAATGTTTACTCAAACCTGGGCTAATCAGATGTGCTGTCACAACGAGAATCAAGAGCTCTTGCTTTGCTTTTTGGCCTCCAAGCAATATTAGAGTGGGGACCTATAATACTGTTTTGCAGAAGAAGGGGTGGGAAGGACACCTAAATGGACAAAAATCCATCTAGACAGCATATCTACCCCTTATTATGAATGTTACTATCAAGTTTTCCAGTTAAGACTGGAATGCATTTGACATAGAAGTTAACTATCTATTTACAAATGAAAATAAGTTCATGAAGTAAAGCAGTCCTTATGCCAGAAAGCTTCCCAGACACTGAAAACCTACAGAACCTACTAGGCCAAAATCAAAATAATTTCCCACATTCTGACACCTCATTTCAATGACACCCTCACCTCAAATCAATCACAGTGGAGAAATATGCTAAACACAAGAGTGATATTTTCCTGCACAGCAGAAGTGACTGAAGAGCTTGTCTGTTACTCAGATACAGTGGACCAGGTGATTTCTGAACTAAAAAAGGGTTTAATTCTCTGTAAGGTTGATTGCCACAGCAATCCATGTGCATTAAAGTGAAATAGATAGAATGGGATTCATAGTAGGAACAGTGCAGCACCACAGATACACAGGTAAGCCCACATCAGGCTGCTATGAAAAGTCACTAGTAAATAGAGGACTTCAGCAGTCTTCATTGCATAGAATCATGCGTATTCACCCTCTATATCATTTTAGGAGAAACACCCACCTCCTTTCTGCTACTTGACGTGGTAATAAGGAACAGAGGCACTGGCAACCAGCATTTGTCTTATATGTTTAGGCAAGGACCTAGTCTGTTCTTGCCCCAACACAAACTGGGGAGTACATCCACTGGAAACAGCCCACAGCAAGTAAATTGGAGGGAAGGAAGTTTTGTTTCCTATATATTTCCAAAAGATCGAGTGCTAGGCCTTCTGGAAACAGAAACAGGTGGTTTAACCCACTAGAACTTCAGGGGGCAGGTTAAGAAATTGCATTTCTTCAGATTTGCTCTTTCATAATAAAATCATCATGCCTCCTGGAGCTCCTCATTTTGCTGTGTCATCAGGCAGAAGTTTTCAGAGAGACTGCAAGACCTAACTCCAGAGGCACCTTGCATCCACGCAAGTGCTGTAGGCAGCATCTCTAACAGCACATTTTATTGAACAGATCCCCACATTTTAGCAATGCTAGGGTACAGAAACTGCTCTGTTAACCTAATTTTTCATAACTGCTGGACCAAGACCAAAAAAACCCCAACATTAAAAATATATAAGTAAAATTCACACCAGTTCCCACTGACACAGCTCCAGAGGAGAAAAGTGACCTCTTTTTTGGGTACCTAGACTGAGTTTCCATGATTGTGGGATCTCTCAGACATCTACTCTGACAGAAATCCACCTTAAAGACCACAAGAACATTTCCCTCTGTCATTGACACTTGAGGCTACTAGTCAGTCTTGCACCCTGAGAAAGGCACCATCGCTCCTGACCCCTCCAAACCCATCCTGTGCTGCAGGAGTTGTTAACATGCACATCCATTTGTAATACTGTCTTTGATAGCAGAAGCACCCAAGATTGTCAGATCCACTTGAGTTTACTTCAGATAGAGAAAATAAAGCACAAGGCCCCCCAAGAACTTGATTTGCACAAAGTGGAATGTTCTTGAGTACAGAAGTAGGAAGGAATAAAAAGGAAGGGGTGACAGGTGACAGCAACACAAAAACAGTCAAAAAAAAGTTGTAAGATATACCTGGTCTCAGCATCCTTTCCCAGGAGTAGATCAAGATGTTATGAAGCTCAAGAGCCCATCTCCAGGATGTCTCTCCTTTCCCCTCCAGTCAAAAACCCTTTCTAATATAGCAGTCTGCTATTTGCAAGATTACAAAGGGAGCACTGGCAAGCATATTTAGCTATGACATTTCACAGGTGAAGAGATTTGCTGAAATGCTGACTACTCACTCAAGTTTATTTGTACTGGGGAGGCAAAGATAGCAGCCACACATCGGTGCACTGGCTGCATCTACTCAAGCATGCTTTTAAGTAATTCAGCTTGAACTCTCAATCAAGCACTACAAATTTGTTTCCAAGCCTTACATTTTATACTGCATAAGTCAAATCAGATGGCAGGTACTGGATGCTCTAGTGTTGATGACGTACTCTCCTTACTTCTCATACCTCCACAAACAAACTGCTAACATTCATTTACCTTTCAAAAGAAGGTAAAATATATAAAAGTCATTTTAGGATTAAAGAGTTCCTAAAGGGAAAAAAAAAATTAAGATCAGATACTCCAAAACTGTCCTGCTGATTTACTTTCTGAAAAGTGGATTAAATCACACTGCTTCAACTGGCTACATTCACCTTGGGCTCCTGGCCAGCAGTGGAGAGCAGCATTTGCCTGGGGAGAACAGAGCAGCACCAGCATTCTGCCTCAGCAATCTCCACACAAGTACAGCACAGATGAGGAAATCTCCTGCTCAAGACTTCCAGCCAGCTACATTTCACACCCATGGGATGCTCTGTGGAGCAGAGCTCTATACCCTCAAGCATGAGCTTCATTCACATTCACCAGGAAGCAGAGTGGAAGCAGTGGGATGAAATTTGCAGAGACCAAGGAATCATCCTGTGTGGCCACAAGGCTTTTCAAGTTTAGGACAAGTCTAAGCCATCATGCAGAAATAGCCATTGTCCCATTTTGCAAACAGCAGGTCATAAGAGGATGGCTATGCAGTTTCTTTTGCAGGCTTTTCCTCAAAAATCAAGCATCTGCAGGGTGTTGTAATCAGAAGCAAATCCTTAGGAGGTCAGTCATTGTGGGTTTGTGCCACAGTACTAACTTCAACCCGTTTCAGAAAGGTTGGCCCCGAGCAGTGCACAGCAAGAATCAAACAATGCTTCTGCTAGTCCAAGGACTGGAATCTATACATGCAACAGGCACAAGAGCACGGCCTCTCAAAATAATGTTCACTCTCAGATACATTAGAAGTTATTAGTCTGTGCCATTAAATCCATACTATTATGCTTCCATTATTTTTTCTAGGAAACAATCAGTAAGAAACCATAATAAGAGAGTGAAGCAGCTACTTGCAAAGCATTGTAAGTTACAGGCAAAGAGTGATTCTATATCATTATCTCCAACTAACAAGGCTTTACTTTTTTTTTTAAAGCTTGCTTACTTGTAAAGTCCATGTTCCCTCACAAATGCCCAACTTTGTGGTGAAAGTAAAAAGCCATCAATGTAGATGCTTCCTTTGTTTCAGACAATTAGTAGAGGCTTGAAAGGGATGCTGTAGGTAGATTTTATAGCTTGTTCATTCTAAACAGAAGTGTATAAACACATGGCTATAAAAGTTAGTTAGTATTAGTTGAATTTGCATTATTTGAGTTATGGAAGAATTCCACTGAGTTACATCTGTTGATTCTGCTCTATTTATGCTCACCAGAGCCTTACAAAAGGAGCAAGCTATATTACAGAAATAAAACTGGCAGGAAAATGCCACAAAATAGTGTTAACATGGTATATTTTATCTCCCCCAAACATTTCCTATGATTATTTTCTAAAGACATTTATGGTTAAGGAAACTGCTTAGTTTTAAAGTAAGTGATGCTAAACCTGTAGTATGAGCTATAAATTGGCCAGGCACAAAGAAGTTATCCCTCTAGAATAAGCATCCAATAAATTCTAGAAAGTGCTTGGTATTTCAGGTCACTGCTAACAGATGAGGTGTGGTAACTCAGAGGCCAAAAATCCCTCTTCCTATAATGACCAAAGAGTCTGGTTTGAAGGAAAGAATCATAGACCGCGTCCAAATTTTGGAGGAACATCACCAGCCAGCTACATGCTGTTTGAGCAGAAATCTGGAGCAGAACCCGTGTAGTAACAACAGAGAAGCTTAACCTCTTTAAGCACTTCAGATGTTGTCTCAGTACCAGAGCATCACAATTAGCGAGATCAAGTGACATCATCACACTCATAACCAGAAGAGGTTTCCCAACTGTCTTCTCCTCCTTACTCCTGTCCTGTTCCCCTGCATTGCTTTCCTTTTAAGTACCTCCAAATTCTTCTTCACATAAGCATCACCAAAGTTCCTGCACTCTTAACTGCCAAAATGTCAACATTAACTGACAACTGGCTGAATAACTGTCAGCGGGAGAAGACAGAGGAGACACACAGAAGCCCCAGTTCTCAGCACTGATAGAATTTATTCCCTACTCTTCACACGAATGAAGACACTAAGGTCATGGGAGGACAGGCCATGGTGTAACTAACTCCTGTCTGCTTAGGACACGCATGCTGTAACGTGTACCCTAAGGCTCAGAAGTCACCGATTCCAGAACAAGCAGGAGAAATTGGTGTGAGTCAGGATCTACCGAGGGATTCTCTAGCCAAAAAAAAGCATCTTGAAAAGGAAGATGGAGAAGTCACCACCAAGTTTTGAAGAGGAATGACCTCTGACTGAAAAGAGCAGCTAACGTGATAAAAAACACCCCCTGTGTTGAGATCCTGTTCAGTTTTCTGTTCAACAGATAAATTGGATGTGGAAAGATGTTGGAAAAACCTTAAAGACTGCAATTGAATGATGAAACAATCAAGAATCTTTACCCTAACTTGGGATCAGGTGCTTTGTTTAAGTGCCAAGAAGAGATGAAGGTACAATGCCACCAATTATTTTTTTCCACACTGCTGGATATCTGCAGCTAACAGAACCATCAGTCACCTTCTAGGAAGTTTTACCTCAAGCAAACACAGGTTCAAGGCTGCACTAGAAAGGTGCTTCAGCATGCACACCGGTGAACATGTGAAAAAGCCATCTGATCCCAACAGTGGCAAAGCTGTAGAGGTCAAAGGTTCTTTCACCCTCTCACAGTATCTACCTCTTCTCATGGGTAACAAAGAATCTGCAGAAAAGAAAAAGTTAGAAGTAGAGCAAGGAAATATAATATTTTGGAAGCTGCAAGCTCTTCCTCTAATCTACCAAGCATACTTTAGATATATAGAGCACAACCAGAACAAATGCATCTCCCGTGAGATGATGACATCCACCCCATGCAGTGTCACCCTAATGAGCATATTTTCTATTGTAGATATTTTACTTCCAAGGCCAGATCAACAAACATTTGTAAAAACTCATGAGAGGCCCAAAACAATTATTATGTGCACTAGTTAGAGAGCCACAATCAGAAGTTACATTTCCAAATCCCAACAGCCCTGCAAGCAGACATTCACACATTTGAGTGTTACTTGTGCAGATCATGTCATTGATTAGTGTCTTGTGTGTACAAGTACTTCTTCAAGAGGAAGAGCTACCAGAATAATTCTTGTACAACAGCCCCCAGTTCTACATCATCTTCCTGTACCAACCTTCTCTATACAGAACTTGCCTGCATAAGCCTGTCTGTTCAACAGCTACAACAGTCAACGTCTTGACACACAAAGCTTAAGTATTTACCAGATCAGGAAACTCTGGGTCAGAAACCATAGTATCTTAGGACTTGTTTGTAAATCACTTTGCATCTAAGAACCCCAGATCAGTTTTTACTACAATGTAGGCAGCAGAAGCCATATGAAATTTTAATCCAGTGAAGCAAAATGGAGACCAACTTGAAAAAAAGAAAACAAACAAAAAAAAATCATGAAACAGGTTTTGATGATGCAGTAAGTCAATATCCGAAGTTGAGTAAGGGCATCAGCACATTTAGAAGTTATTTTAAACATAGCATAATTCAATGGTATCAGGCACGAGGCTGGTCATAAATATGTTCATCTGGATTTATTGTGGTATGCCCTAATAAAGCCAACACCACAACAGCAGCAGAGACACAAAACTGAAATTCAAAGTAAAGTACTAGTGAAAGCAAAAGATCCACTGCTGACTCTAACAAATCAAGCCAATTAAAATTCTGCTGATTTTTCACAGAAGCTGTCTGATGTGATGGAACCCACAGGACTCCTATAAAATGGAAATATTAATAGCAAGCATTTTATGGTATTTTTAAAGTGAGCACCATAGTTGAAAGCAGGTAAAAATAGCACAGAGGTAAACAAGTCCAACTACCTCTTGGGGCAGGAAGATAAGCCATCATACAGGAAAGAGGATTTCCACCAGAAATTTAACAGGATTGTTTTCTATAAACATGTCATTTGCAACAAACACGATGCCTGTAACATCACACTTGTCTGTATGTGTTCTGTGCAAGATGACCCCTCTGACCACAGAGCCAGCTCAGTCCTACCCTACCAGACATGTTTAGAAACATTAGATCCCCTCGAATCTGGTAATTTGTAGAGTCAAGATCTAATCTGCAGGGCACTGCAAGGTTCAAAGGATCAGGCTTCCAGCTATGCCATCAATATTTTTACTTTTTTACTTTTTTTTAAGCCTACTCCAAGCAAGAGCCAGCTATACAAAAGCCAGCCTCCCTGCTTTGAATGCCAATGCTGCAGCTGCCCAGAGTGGGCAATCAGATGAGGTTCAGATACAGCCTAGTCAAGTGCATATTGAGCTCTGGGCATGTGCATTGTCTTATAAACTTCACATGTGCTAATCACAGGCCAAAACCCAAGCATCTGTCTATATGGGGTAAGGAGATAATGCTCAGTACCTTGCAGGATCAGCTCCCAGTCATTACACTAATCCACTGGACCAGTTTATATCACCTTTTAGGCAGAAGAATAGAACTGATGGCAACCTAATCACATATTCTCCCAGATCCTTTAAAGCATGAGGTTTCAGCATCATATGCCCACAAATGCTCTCTCTTATGGAGAAGTCTTCCAAAACTATGAAAATTTGTATTTCTTCAAACCACATATTTCATCAGCATGCCACCTGAATATGGGAGGCAAACCAATCCAAAAATCAAGAGAGAAGAGTTGCAGTATTAAGATTTCACTGTGTAACAGATCTTAGCTACTAGATCACGGCACCAAAGTTTCTGAACATCTTCAGCAGAGAGATTCACACCCAGAAAAAATTGCAAAAGATACTTTTGCCCCATTTTGCCTTTTTAGTCTATCCTGCAATGCAGAGTAGGAAAATGCTGCATTGCATTAGCCGGTTCATAAAAAAAAGGCAGGTTTCATATTTCCTGCTACAACCAGGTTGGGTCACACTTTGCCCCTCAGTTAGGCAGTACCCTTGTAAGATAGCACTAAAGTAGTTAAATACAGTACTGGAGCACCTCCCCTATGTGGAAAGGCTGAATGAACTAGGGCTGTTCAGCCTTGAGAAAAGTTTAGGAGGAGATCTTATTAATGTTTATAAATACCTTAAGTGTGGGACACAAGGGGAAATGGCCAGTCTCCTTTCAGTGATCTAGGGAGACAGAACAAGGGAGAATGGCCTCAAGTTGGAAGTGGAAGTTCCACACCAATATGTAGAAGAACCTTTACACAGTGAGTGTGACAGAGCCCTGCGACAGGCTGCCGAGGGGGGGGTGGAGTCTCCATCTCTGGAGATATTCAAGACTCATCTGGATGCCTCCCTGTGCAATATGAGCTGGGGAGCTGCTTTGGCAGGTGGGTTGGGCTCAATCTCTGGAGGTCCCTCCCAACCCCTACAATTATGTGAATATCAGAATACTGTCCTGGCATCACTGCAATCTGCTTTATTTCTGGAAAAAGAGTTAAACAAATCAATTCATTCCATGATGAAGAGATTCATAGGAGACAACTGTCACCTTAGCCCCATACTTGAAAAGAATTATTATTTTTGAGTAACCACCACAAAACATGCTCCTCCTGTTTCATTCATAACAGCCAAGGTGCTAGAACAGCGTTTCAGAGAACAACTAAACATAATAAACATGCAGATCATCCCCCAGAAGTCATCATTGCTATTTTATCTCCTCCAGTCCCTAAAATGGTACAGCAGGTCCAGAACAAGACAGTAGTACAAGCTTGCAAGTAACAAAAGATAAACGATCCTAACCCTAAATAATTCCACCTAGATGCTTTTAAAGTGTTTGAGACTCTCAGATCTATTGTTCAAGGATGTAGAAATAAGTTCTATAGTTAGCAAGAAATCTGGTAATGTTTCCCAAGGTCCCCTTTGAGCCATCCCAACTTGGAATTTTAATAGAACAAAAAGTGCATAGCAACATACTTCTTAATATGAAATGAAGCCTTTATCAAAAGGGATATTTTTTTCCTAGACCCAGCAAAAATAAAACTCAATTAAACATAGCACATCTTTAACCTTCCACTTCTAACACATGTAATCTTATTTGGAAATGGCTTAAATGAAGATACAGGAGGAAAGATGTAGTAGCAAAAACATGCAAACACCACAAGGGAGGAAGAAAACCCATGTATTTAAATTCCAATTTTCTGTTTGTTGTAAAACAGTTCTTTTACCATCAACTGTGCTAATCACCTAATCTACAGAAGTTACATTATACACAGGCTTTTATATTCACTTGAAGACACAACTGGGGTGCTAGTTTAAAAACAGAAGGTATTTTCTTCACCAGCAGAAGGGAGCACCCAGACAGCAATTACAGATGCCCCTCTGGCTACAGCCCTGCTGCAGGAATATCTGCTGCCCCAGCTTGGCCCCTGGTCCTGTGATCACAGCTTGAAGGACTAGAGGAGGAAACAGGTATAAGCTTTACATAGAGACAGCACCATCTGGCCCTGGACTGCAATCATCATCTCTGAGAGGGTCCTGGTGGCTAGGCAGCCCTCAGTGCTGAGACAGGACATTTTGTAGCTAATTACACAGTGCAGCTGAAAAAAATGTGATTCCGGGACATTTGGAGCTAGCTCGTGCCATCTGTGTGAGGCAGCTTCATGGATGCCCTACCTAAGTGCAACCAGCAAGCTCCCTCATCAGGCTACTCTTCCAGCCTTACTTGGAGACAGCACCATCCCACCAGCAGTCCCTGCACGTTTTATTTCCCCAGTTGCTTCCTCCCTGTCCATAAGCGTAGAGCTGCTGCTTGGAAAAGTAACTGACTACCGAGACACCTGGGTGATACCTAAGTATTGATATCTATGACTTCTCTAGTGATCAGAGAATCCAGATACCCCCCTATGTTCTTTGGTTGTTGTAACCTGAAAACAGCAAGGTGGTGTTTTGTTTTTTTTTTTTAAGAAGTGTGCTCCACTGCTTTGCAGCCTCAGTAGTCATCCACACCCAAGTACAGCAGTACAGCGAGGCCAGCGTTAAAGGTACTGACAGGAAGGAGGTACATAGGGAAGGGCTAAGAGAAATCCAGGCTGTCACTCTGCAGCTTCTGCTTTCCCATTTTTAAGTCAGAGCATAGAGCTGCACTGAGATTATTCTCTCTGTCTGACAAATTACTGCTTCAAGCTTTCAAAACAGGTACAGGAACAGACTTCCTATAGATGCGTTTTGGCACCTCAAACACGAAACCGCTGTCTAGTGTGCTAAAGCACAGAAAAATCCATTTTTCCTGATATTAAACCTCCTTAATGACAGTGACATTACCTGGTTCCCATTAACCTTTAGAAAAATGATGTCCTCATTTCTATATTCTTTATATTCTAAAGTAAGCCACTCTGCTCCCTTCTTATACTTAAAAGGGTACTGATTTACCTAGTGGATTTCTTTATTCCATGGTCAACATGCAATTGAGACTTTGCCCACAAAACACAATGGCAATACCTCCAATCTTTTCCTCTCTAACTGTGAACTCCCTGGAGATACATCACAGGTTGCAAAACATTAATGGAAATTAAGGGGGGAAAAAATCCCCTTTATCTATACAGGTTATGAGATGATGTGCTTGAAAGCAGCCCTGAGGAAAAGGATTTGTGGGTACCAAGCTGCATCTGTAGCCCAGAAGGACAACTGCATCCTGGTCTGCATGAAAAGAAGTGTGGCCAGCAGATCGAGAGAGGTGATTCTGCCCCAGGGAGACCTCACCTGGAGTACTGTGTCCAGCTCTGGAGCCCTGAACACGGAGGACACGGACCTGTTGGAGTGTGTCCAGAGGAGGGACACAAAAACGAAAGGGCTGGAGCATCTCTCCTATGAAGACAGGCTGAGAGAGTTGGGGTTGTTCAGCTTGGAGAAGAGAAGGCTCCAGGGGAGACTTATAGTGGCCTTCCAGTACCTGAAAGGTGCCTGTAAGAAAGCTGGGGAAGAACTGTTCATGAGGGCATGTAGCAATAGGATGAGGGGTAATGGTTTAAACTAGAAAAGAGAGATTCAGGTTGGATATTAGGAAAAAGTTCTTCAGTCTTAGGGTGGTAGATCACTGGCATGGGTTGCCTAGACATGTAGTGGGGACCCCATCCCTGGAGATATTCAGGGTCAGGCTTGATGGGGCTCTGAGCGACCTGATCTAGTGAAGATGTCCCTGCTTACTGCAGGGGGGTTGGACTAGATGGCCTTTAAAGATCCCTTCCAACCTCACACATTCTATGAATCTATGAAAGAGAGAACAGGGGAACGATTTCAAAGGTCAGTGCTTTACATCTTCTAAACTGTGGGATAGTAGTAACATCCCCTAAAAACTGCAAAATACACTTCTGCTGGAGGAGAGGGGGGGAAAAAAGTCTGCAGTATGATGTAATTAGAAAAGAAAAATGCTTCTCAGAAGAAATGCCCAACTGGCACCAGGGGAACCGTGGGTGTAAAACTCATAAGTGTTTGAACACCATCTGCCAAGATATTAAAAATGTAATTTCAGGCACAAAAACCAGCATGACAAATTCAAGAACCTGCCGAGCACAAGGGGTCTGAAATCCTAGCTCTGAGAGGCCAGGAACATAAGAGTTAACAAGAGGAGAAACATGTTTCTTACCATGTATGGACATTCACTACTATCAATGTATACAGTTCTAAAAAAATAAATAATAAGCTAGTACAAATAAGAAAGCACATTCATTCTTTTGAGAATTAGTAGAATAGCTGGCTTTGAAGTAGTTACTGGCAGAAGTATTTTATTGCATACTCTTTTACAGGATAGTCATTATACAGTAAATACCCTAGTCCAGAAAGATCCCAGCATTTATTCATGGCTGCTCCTGGCCTCCCTCCCATAAAGTTACTTTCCTCAGAGGCAACGCTGCTCTACACAAATGGTCAGTGTAGCACACCAGCAGCATTGCTGATTTATAGGCATTTAAAATTCACTCCAAGACAGCAAGCACTGGGCTCCGCAGAAGCAAATGTGGCCTTGATGCAGCTTGCTGTTCCTGTTATTCCCCAGCTAGAATGATTCTGATTAAAATTATCTTGTGAATGCTTCAGTCAATGGATAAAATGTAAACTATACTGCTAGTTTCAGAACTCTCACATCTGAAAGATAAACAAACAACAGGATGCCTGTCCTGCACTGAAGATGCTCCGAGCTACAAAGTTTCCAAAGCAAGCGTGGCTAAACAAGCAAAACAAAAGATAATAAAATACAAAGCATAGACTGGTCTAAACCAGAAAAATGTCTTTGGGTTGTGGTAGTTTAAAAAAAAAGGTAATATCCCCAAAATACATCCTCCCTCAACCCACCTGGGCTAGGGCACATCACACTCTCCACTAACATTACTGGATAGACTCCTGCACAACAAGCAAGAAGCCCCCAGGTTGCTCCACTTTCAGGGACTGAAGAGCAGAGGCACCCCAGAGAGGGCACACAAAACAGGTTCTCCATTTCCATTAAGCCTTGGCAGCTTCATCACATTCAGTGAGTTATAACTTCAGCTGAATCACATGCAGAATAATATAAAACAATATACAGAAAGAGCAAGTACAAAAAAAAATATATATACCTCAGAATAATTCATTGTGTTGCAATAATTTTCAGGTTGGTTATTAAGTGTTATCTGCATCTCTGTTAAGACACTTGGTTTAAAATCTTCTGTACCTCTATCACATACCACCTAACAACCTAAAATACGGTATCTGCTACAGCTAGAAAAGTGTTGCAGTCACATTTTAAAGTTAGGAGAACTGTAAAAAATAGAAATAATTTCAGATGGCCTGTTAAGGACACCACATTTAGAAATGGTCCATAAAGGTTGTAGTAAGCGGATTTAATAGATAATTATTTCCTCCATCCCCTCTCAGTACATGATCATGCACCAACACTGACAAAATGAGGTATAACCCTGTACAACACATTGGACATAGCTGCATTTGCTAACAGGCCAGAATAATTTTGTTCCATACCTTTCATATGAAGATGGCTGCAGAGCAGAAGTTATTCTTTGTTCTGTTTCTATCACAAATCTCTGGTTTGGGGGTGGGGGAGAAAGCCTGCTGTAGCAGAAATGTCTAAAAAAATAAACATCCTTTATACCAGCATTTGAACAAGTATTTCAGCCAAGAAAGGACTGTGGTTTTTTATGAACTCCTGCACTCTCAATAAGGCTTTCAATTAATCAATCACTAATTTGTGAAACCTGAATAATTTATTCAGCACATGGCAGCAGAAAGAGGAGAGAAAGTAATAAGATCAGCTCATCTTGCTCACATTCCTCATGTCTGGAGAACCCACTTTCTACCACCCCATGGGTGGCATCCCCAGTAATACCTCTGCAGTCCTTAAAAAACCAGTAGATAATGGGTTCACACTGAGATAGGTTCAGCATTAAATTAGAGCACAGGGATTTGGTGCTAAACTGTCTCATCACTCGGCTGGCTTAGCTGACCTCAGAGCCTCAGCTTTCTGGGCTCAGCGATAAATGGCTTTAAATGCTTCATCCAAATTCCTACCATCTTCCCTTCCAGGCATATCAGGGCACCTTTCACTGGGGTCACCTGTCTGGTCAGCTACCTCAGCAAGAAACTGGATAGTCCTTTTGGCCAGGTACTGTCTGCAGCAGAGGACCAACTTACCACATCAAACAATCATCTCTACTTTTCAACAGCAAATGAGTGTTTTTTACTAAATTGGGGAGAAACAGGTATATAGCTGTTGTAGTTTTGCACAGCCGGATTCTGGTGGAGAAGGGGGGCTGCAGGGGTGGCTTCTGCAAGAGGCAGCCAGAAGCTCTCTGAAGGTACAACAAACACGAGCCGGCTCAAGGCCAGACCTGCTGTTGGCCAAGGCCAAGCCCATCAACGACAGTTAATGTGATGGGAATCACATTTAGGAGGAAAAAAAACCTGCTGCTTTTTGCCACCAGAGAAGGGAGTAAGATGATGTGAGAAACTGCAGACACCAAGGCCAGGGAAGAAGGAAGGGGTGAAGAGGCACCCCAGGTGCCAGAGAGAGAGGTTCCCCTGCAGCCCATGGAAGAGGACGAGGAGCAGAGACCCCATCTGCAGCCTGTAGAGAACATGGAGACATATGGAAGATGCTGTGACCCATATCAGAGTGAACCTCTGACAGCAATTTGCAGCCCATGGAAAGAGATGGAAACACAGCGATGAGCACAAGAGCGATCCATGCCAGAGCAGGTCTGCTGGGCAGGCCAGGCAGCTTGTGACCCCATGAAGGCCCAGGCTGGAGCAGTCTGGGCCTGAGAGACTGAAAGACATTCTATGATTTTATGATTGTACTCCATAGAAGTGACCCACGCCAGGGCAACTGGTGAAGAGCTGAAGCCCCATGGGAAAGGGTTCATCACAGAATCACAGGGGTTGGAAGGGACCTCCAGAGATCATGGGGTCTATCCCCCCTGCCAAAGCAGCTCCCCAGCTCATATTGCACAGAGAGGCGTCCAGATGGGGCTGGAATCTCTCCAGAGAAGGAGACTCCACACCCCCTGGGCAGCCTGTCCCAGGGCTCCCTCACCCTCACTGGGAAAAAGTTCTTCCCCATGTTGGTGTGGAACTTCCTGTGCTCCAACTTGCAGCCATTGCCCCTTGTCCTGTCCCCACAGACCACTGAAAAGGGGCTGGCCGTTTCCCCCTGCATCCCATGCTGAAGATAATTATAAACACCAATTAGGTCCCCCCTTAAGTCTTCTCCAGTCTGAACAGTCCCAGTTTATTCAGCCTCTTCTCACAGGGGAGATGTTCCAGGCCCTTAATCATCCTCGTAGCGCTTCTTTGGACTCTCTCCAGGAGATCCCTGTCTTTTTTTCTACTAGGGAGCCCAGAACTGGACACAACACTCCAGGTGGGGCCTGACCAGGGCAGAGCAGAGGGGGAGGATCACCTCCTTAGACCTGCTGGCCACACTCCTCCTGATTCCCCTCCCAGATCCCATTGGCTCTCTCAGCCACCCGGGCACACTGCTGGCTCACAGCCAACCTGTCATCCACCAGGACCCCCCAGGTCCTTCTCCATAGAGCTCTTCTCCAGCAGGTCATCCCCCAGCCTGTACTCACGTTGGAGAAGTTCATTGAGCCTCTCAATGTATATTTTCCTCCCCTCTCCATCTGAAAGGGGCGCGATAGAACAGTTATGGTTGGCATCTGGCCTCCACCACAATAGCAAGATTAATTTCTTTTCAGCCAAAAAATCATGCCACAGTCTCCCAGCAGGCTCCAGTTTCCCCATTTGCCATAAACTCTTTCAGCTGCAGTTAAAAAAAAAAAAGCATGTTATGGCAACAGCAGAGAAACACTGCCAGTTACCTCTCTCAGACCATCACAGCAGTGAGAATACCCTGAACCATCCTCAGCTACCGTTACTTGAAATCTGCAAGTGTCAGCTCCTTACCTGATTAGTCACAACTGCTCAAACATCACAGACAAGCATGCACACACAGGCATTCGAACAGACTGTGACCTACAGCCAGCTGGTTTTCAGCTGGTGAGACACACTGCTAAGATAGGACATTTCACCTTGTTTTGTGTTTGTCAAGAACATCAGTGCCCTTTAATCCAGTCCACAGCACTTACAAACACACAAAGTTATTCTTTGAAAGAAAATTAAATCCCAGAAAAATTGTAGGGTTTCACTGTACATTTGGAGCTTTGCATTTAAAGGGTTAGAAGCACTGTGCCCCTCCAGAAGCTCAGTTGTCAATGGGGAATTGCAACCACTAACAGGATAAAAATCTACCAGAATCCAAAAATCCCACTTTATATGCCAAATCCCTTTTCCAAAGGACATGGAAAACTAGTTGTCTACATGTAGGATCCACAAAACTTGGCAGAGTAGCGAGTTTCCTTGGCTATTTATCAAGACAGACACAGAAGTGGCCTGAGGATGAGAGTTAAGGAATTAACTCTAGACAAGAGGGAGCAAGGGCCATGAATTCTTTACTCCAGTCAATTTATCTGAAATTCCTTCTTTGGCTGAGTGGACCTGGGTCACATCTCCAGTAGGGTATGGGGCATTACAGCCTTGCAGCTTTCTCCATTGCCCTAAGATTTGCTTCATCTTCACAAAATACCAAAATAATCATATAAACACTCCTCAAAATCTCTCTCTCCCTCTCCTGAAGGAGCACACAGCAGCTCACAGCAGCAAACATTAAGAGGACACTCCCTACCCACCCCCAAAATCATCTAAACTGAATAATATCTGTAATCAAAGCATCCATACTAAAGCTGGTCTTGATTCAATGTAATATTGATGCTGACATATTTGCTTGTGCAGAACACATCTGCAGATGCAAACCATATCTATTCTCAATAGATTGCATGCTGCTTTGTACTTGGCTTATTCCATCTGAAACTCAGAAGAAAGATCATTATTTTAAATGAGGGCAGATGACCCTGTTGCAGGGTAGAAAGCATCAGCATGCTGTTGCATCTACCTGCCCACAGTGCTTGCCTACAATTCCTTTATGAAAATTGGATATGTTTTTTCCCAGTTTTCTCAGGGTTTTTTTATCCACAGACAAACAGCAGCAATAAAGACTGAACTACCCAACTTCCCCCACACTATACCTAGCACTGTAGCACTGCCCTCTGTCTAGGAGCCAGTCCTTGCTGCACTCGACGAGGATGGGAGACACCAAGCACCAGTTCCTCACTGACTGGGAGAGGACACCTGACTCCAATACCTCATGATTGTGGTCCTTAATGGAGAGGATGGGAGACCTTCCGTCTGTTCTTGTGACCCACCCATTCAGAGGGCAAACTGATGGATTTGACCCAAGGCTTTCCTTTCCCTAGGGAACACATGAATGATTCAGCTACACAGTAATTCTCTTGATATTCAGACCAATTGGTACCCAAGTATCCTATAGAAAGAAGACCTATCAGCAAGCGAGTGGCTAAGAAAAGCTTCTCCCAGGACTTCTAGGTTCATCTAGAAGTGGAAATCATGCACTCGAAGTCCTCCAGCAGAAAGAAAATGAAATCTTAGGATTGTTTGCACTGGTCAAATGGCCTACATGCTGTGTACTGCAACAAAGAAGTGACAGCAGGCGTAAGGACAGCTTCTGATCATGCACATAGTCACCTAGATGCAGTATCTACTTTGTTACCAGCCACTTAAAGTACTGTTGTTGTACAGAAAAAAAAGCAGCCAGAACAATCTCTGGAAGGAAGATGTCACTGCAGTTATAACCAAGTATTACCAGTCAACACAATGAGATTACCTCAGTGAAATTAACATTAAATTCCTAGACACTGCCATAGACAACACCTATTGTCAGATAAGTGAGTTGAAAGAGCCATCACTGGAAGTAAAGTAGCTTTTAATGGTAAAAAAAAAATAATCTAGTAAATGTTTTCACTAGAAGCATCAGCAGAGGTCTGATGCTGTCAGTTTTGTACTAGTTCAGCTGCTTCAAGGATCAGACCTTGCAGCTATTGTCTCTACCCTGTAAATATGCAAACTGAAAGACTTCCAGACTTGCTAACATATGCAAAAGTAATTGCTTCAGAGACCCTAGATAATGCAAACAAATAACATGCCAATTTAACGTCTGCTTCTCTTGTTTGCAAGCACAAAAAATGGTCTCAGGGTTTTACATCAAATTATCCTGGATACCAAGGAGAAGATTTTTAATGGAGTTTTTTGCCAGGTGAAAACTATCCTTCCTGTATCCACAGATCCACAACACAAATTCCCTAGATGAGCACTCTGGCAAAAGACACACACATAAAACAAAATATACCACAAGCACAGAGGCAAAATAACTTCCACACAAGCAGACTTTAGTGTCTCTATCTTTGCCTGTTAGGCCTTCTAAGTTTTCAGAGTCAGGATTTTAGGTTGTTTGTTGTTTTGGTTTTTGCTGTTTATCTTTTTAAATAGCCTTGAAATTTTGTACAGTATACTGATTTCATCTAGCAAGAAATTAGACTTGCTACCTCATAAATATTAAGTGAGCTGTAAGTTCTTTAAAGCTAGAAGAAAAAGAGATATTTTTATCCCCACAGTATTTACCAAATAGATCCTGCTATAGGGGCACTGACTTCTCTGTATGAAGACTGTAAGAACAACGCTTATTATATACCAAATTCAAATGGCTTTCAAGTCTGAAATAAAGTTTGATACAGGCTGAGTCATCTCCTCTCAAATTATAAGCAGAACATTGTTTTCAAAACACACCAATAAAGGGGGATATTTGTGATCCAAAATGTTAACCTGCTTCCCTGCATTCAAAACATGCCTCTTCCAGCCTTAACTGCAGCAGTCAGCTCATAGATCAGTTCTGCAAAGTCATTATTTGCCAGCCTTTAGCACATAACAGGCTTCTTCCATGTCTGTTATTTAATGTCCACTCGTTAGAGGCAACTTTTACTCTTCACCACTAAACTGTAACTTACAGGTTTTACACATACATTTCACATGCAGCAGGGCACTGTCTGCAAGAGCTTACAACCAGCTCCCTCTCTGCGCATCTCTCATGCTGCATGCAGAGCAGCAATCATGAGAAGCCAACACAGGAGGTCATCTGCAACCCATGCATCTTGTCTAGAGTTATGCTAAAATTAGCAGTTGGGCTCATCTTCGAAGCAGCACACCACATTCACCTGTAGCATCAGACAAAACCATCTGTCCCATCTCCCAGCTACTACTCAGCAGTATTAAACTACCATCCCTCATTCTTACTAGGTCATACTTAACTAATATCACTCTTGCTTATTCTCTTTTTCCCCACCCATCTAACAGCTTTGTGCAGCAGCAAGAGCCTATTTTGACATCCAGCTTCCCTGCAACAACTCTACCTTCCTGTGTCCAGTGAAAGCCAAGCCATCCACTTGCAAGTACTCTTCCCCTACTCAGAAGCTGTTAACATGGCTTTTCTATCTTCCCTTTCAAAGAAAGGCACTCCAGCTCCTTAAATAGATGCTACATAAACGAAGGGGAAGTAATTATTTGCTGAAGTAGTGGCATGTTAGAAGATAAAGGATGACCAAAAGAAAATCACGTGATGCCATGGACTGTCAGCGCCATGCAGTCAGCACCACACCAGCCTCCACATGCACCTGCTCCCCCAGGCCATTCAGAAATCATGATACCTCAAAGTAACTGGCTTCAAATCCTCCAGTAGTATTACAACTTCAACAGATTTTCCTCACAATTGTTGGACAAAATTATGTTTTCCTGCTTTTCTTCGGTTTTATTCCTCTTACCTTTTCAATTCTCTAGGTTAAGCAAGACTGCAGGCATCCACCCCACCTATTTTCATTCAGCCACAGGTGACTTGAATTCTCTTATCAATAAACACAAGCCATGCTGTATGTTACTGCTCACATATTTAATTGCCACAGCCGAAATGGATCAATTAGTGAGAACACAAAGGTTCAAACATAAAACAGGCAACCCAGGAAAGCTTTGGAAGTGTTAAGTTTACCTCAAATGAGCTCAGAACTAAGCCTTTTCATAACTTTTCACAATATAATTGCCCAGAAACTGCCATAATAGATCACTGCTGTGAACAGACACTTGCAGGGTAACAAAAAAAGCACAATCCAATATGTTGGTGTAATGAAGAACTTCAGCCCAGAAGGGAGAGAGGACTGAAAATTCAGGTGCCACCATGCAGAAATACTGCAAGACCTTTCCAGGATTTGCAAGCACCCAGATTAAATAGAACAGCCAGGGAAAGTTTCCATGGGAGTGGGAGGGAAGAGAGAATGAGCAGCTCTTCCTGAGCATGATTTGGCACATCTAAGCTGGACTCTTGCTCTGAATTGTCCTCTACAGCACCTTCCCTGTGCCCTCCCCAGTTCCGATCACCTGCAGAGGATAGCATCCGCTTCTTACATGAGCTGCCCAAGTTTTCAGGCTCAAAACCAGCTTTGCCCTCCGTTACAACTCCACTAATTTGCAACACTCTCTTCCATTGAGGAACTGATGAGACAGATATACTGAAAGTAGAGCACAGTCCTCTTCCTGAAGTGACTCTAGCACATCTAAAAAATCTTAAATCAGTTCAGATGTGAAGAATTTTAATCACATGCCTTAAGAGGAAAAACAGATTCAGGCTTCAATGGGTCTCTAGTTTAAAAATATAGTCATAAATTTCACTTGTGCATTTAAAGAGAGCTAAAATAAACCCTTAAGAGCAGACATGGATTTTTACAAACTTATGTACAACATAGAAGAGCAAAGATTTTATTTTATAGTACCTTGGTCTGCAGCCAGTGGGCAATTCATTTATTGGGTGCCACAGGCATGCAGAACATCCGGTGCTAAAAATAGACATAGAAACCAAGGCAGTTTGTTATAAACCAGCCCCTAAAGACAGACATCTCCCTAGCAATGAATTAAAAAGAATGAAGAGAATAAAATATCAACTCCAAGAGGTACACTGTACTGGACACTACAAACGATGCAACCATAGTCTGTGGGCAGCTTATGAGGTCCTGGGATGTGTCTCTGATGAGTGAGACCAATCCTATCTCCGCTTTGTGACAACACATGTGAGGAGAGAGTGCAAAATCCTGTGTGCTGCACTAAGGAGCTTGGTCCCTTCCCTTATTCAGCTATGTGACATTAGGAGTTAGTTCCTGTTTAGGTCACTGCAAGGACAGTTTGGTACAGCCAGCAGACTGGCCTTCCGGTGAAATTCAGGCGTAAACAGAACACAAACACCGGTCACCACCTTCATGTCCCTCCAAGGCTAAAATACAAAGCATTTCATCCAAGATCTTCAGTCCAAGACACAACCTTGGGCTACTCTTTCAAGAAATGAAGCATTCGTGTGGCTGCTCCATCCTCTCAGTACTTCCTTGGCCTCAACACACCTGGCAGCTTTCTCCTTAATTTTTACCAACCCTGCAGCACTTGCTGCAGCCTCTCCCCAAGCTTCAGTTGCCTCAGTCACTCTCCGAGGCTGTTCTGTCATTCAGATTTGACCCTATCTGTCCTTTCACAGAGTGTTAGGCGTTGGAAGGGACCTCAAAAGATCATCTAGTCCAACCATTTCTGGCGAAAGCAGACAGCTCTCACTGCCTACCTCAAGCTCCAGGACCACTCCCCCTCAAAAAGACTCAATCCTGTTCCATTTTGCAAGTGGTATCTTGTACACAGTGGGAGGAGGTGGGGGGACAGGATGCAGCAGAATCATTCACTAACACTTTATATGCTAAAACTCATGGTCATATATCCCAGTATAGAGTGGGGTGTGCAGACAAAGGGCTGGTAGGTGGAGCTGGAGACAGTGGGAGGGTGGGTGCTCCAGGCTGGCAAGAGGGAAGATGTGAACAAAGAGTGCAAGCCAAAGGAGAGAGGAACTGAGGGAAGTGAAGGAACCCCCGCTGGATACAAGCTCCTGGGTAAGAACACAAGGAAACTCCTGCCATGGAGACAGAAGCTGGCCAAGCAAACAAGTTGGGGGCAACTTTGGATGGAGATCCGTGCCAGGTGACACATGGAAGAGAAGAGCAGTACACCTCCTAGAGGACTGTGGAAAGGAGGGAAGGCTTACGATATTATAAGGGTCTCAACTTGGACACACTCCTTTCCAAAGCCTACAAATTAATTTAGGATCACCAAGCCTGTATTTTCTTTTGCTGGGATAAACTGAAAAGAAACCTATTGGCAGGGAAGGAATATATTTTCTCTTCCTCTAGTTGGAGTCAAATATAGTCAAAATAAGATTCCATACCCTGTTACCTTTATTTGTTGTTTAATCAGCTCCTCACAATATGATCCTACTGCATTTAGGACCATAGGGGCAAGAACCTCCTGACTCCTGAGGACTTTTTGGAGATTCTCTCCAGATCAACAGTTAAGCTCAGATGCTCACTCAAGTCCAGAATTAAGAGATGACAAAGCCCCATAGAGCATATGCAGGATACCACAGCTTATTACACCAATGCCCTTTTTTCAACAAGGCTTCTGCATAACTGAAGAGTTGCTCTTATCTCTTGCTAACCAAACTCAAAAACTGCTTAATGAATGATGAAGGAGATTCATCTGACCCCTGCCTAGGTGCACACATAGCAGCAGAGCAGTGGCACACACTAGCTAGTACATTTTCAGCATCATTTCTAACTCTCCTGACAACACTCTAGATCCCTCCAGCTCAGACCCCTAACCCAGCACCTAATGATGGCCCATAAGTGTCCTGGATGCAAAGCAGGGCTATGCTATTTCACAGGGTTGCACTGGAGATGCATGCAATAATGTTCATGCAGTTCTCACTCCAGCTTCTACAGGCACCATGAAACTTACATTTTCCAGGGCACAGATATGCAATACAGAAAAGCTCTGAATCACAACTGAATGAGGAAAAATAAAAGGGAAAATTAAATAATGATTCATTTATAGAACAGGACAAACATTGGCATTAGACTGACCAGTAAGAGAATATTTCATGACACACATGAGGACTGTGAAGACAAGCCTCCTCCCTTTAGCATTCTTGGCTTTGCAATCTCCATGCCCTTCACTTTCCTCCCTCCATTTCCTTTCCTGCCAGAGAAAAATTACCCCATCCTGTAACAGCAGCCAAAGATGGTATTCGTGATGTGCCTTTCTAAGAAATGGGATTGAAATGGAAGCATCCAACTGGGAAGGTTATTAAGTAAATTCAGCTTTCAAAGGGGTTGTCATCTTGGACCCTAATAATCTAATTTTGTAGTGAAGACACATTTGTTTTCTAAACAAAGACAATTATTTCCTGCCAGCCAGTGAAAAAAAATGGATACAAACCAAAAATCTAACACTGTTCTGCAGAGAGCAGCTGAAAAGGTGTTCCCTGCCAGCATGCTCATTTGTAGTACATGTCTACTGATAGGAAAGCTGAGCTAGTGCAGGTAAGCTTTCAGTTCTTTCTGCTGTCATAGCCCTGTCATATGCCCATGCGAACAGGTATCAGGTGAACGTTACTCAGCAGACATGCCACGGGTGATAAAGTTTGGGTCTCAAGCCTTCCCCTACGGCTTCCCTCACCCTGCAAAGGCAATAACAGCACAGGCATAAAGTGGTGAGTGATTTCTTGCAAGAGTATGGGATACCCGACAGGCTAACACCTTACAGGCTTATTCATTACAGCCACTGATCTTCAGCTAGTCATGGAACAGCAGTGGCAGCAAGTCACCAGGCCATTAAAATACAGAATTTCCCCTTGGGTAGAAACCATTAATAATGACAAACACACTCTTAGAAGGACCTCACCAAGCCCCTACAGGAGAAGTGACTGAGAAGGTCCAGACACACGCACAGAGGTAGGAAACAAAAGCAATCCAGGTGAGACCCTAGCATTACTCCAATGGATAACACAACGCAGTGACTTTCACACCTGTGACTGGACACCACCTGGACTAGCAACAGGCAATTCACTGAGATATCCTGGATCACCTCTGTGGAACAGGTCCAGGTTAACACAAACATATTACTGAGAAATATATATGAAAATATATTTAAGAGCATGGTTTAATGCCTGTTCCACCTTTCATAATACCTGTTTTTGCTTAGGGATTTTGAGGTGAATTTTTGTTGGGTTGGGGTTAGGTTTTTTGCATTTTGGTTGCTGAGGTTTTCTTAACCTGCTTCCATTTTCCTGCCTAATTCTTCCTGTGAGGAAGGACAGACATTTCCAGCACAGCTTGTTAGAGCACAGAGAGGCTCCAGAACACCCACAAACACCCTGATGATCATCTGGTCTGAGGGACCCTGCAATCTCACAACCCTCCACCACGTGCTTCAATTGTCACCACAGCCACTCACTTGCAACACAAGCAGATGCTCTAGAAGTGCTTCCATGGGATGAGAGGGTGTGCACAAAGCCCCACACCACAATGCCATCAGCAGTCAAATGAGTTTTGGGCTGGATGTTGTTAGCACTGCTATAAGGGATAGATGACATCACAAAATAAGGTACCTATGATGTCTCAGTGTTACAAGGCACAGTGCAAAGCAGGGGTCAGAGCACAGACTGTGATTCTTCTCGTCATCATGCTGAGTCATCCAAATGAGTTTTACAGGACTGGGAGCTGCGTTCAGCCTGATTTGCCAACACACAGACTTTCCTAGGATCAGCCACAAGCCCATGATTCCAGAGAATGGGTGTGATGTGCATCCTGGGTATTTTAAACTACAAAATACAAAACATTCATAGAAAATCTACAACATACAAAAAATAGAAGTCCAGGGACTGGTTTTGGTAGATGGAGTGGTATTGTGTCAGAAGAAAGCAACTGCAATACTGATGTGGGTGGTACATCTAACCAAGGAGTGTTCTGCCGTGTGTCCAACAGATGCAGCATTTTGTGTTTGTCTGACATGAAGCACCCTTCCAGTGAGCAGAAAAACAGACGCCATGACAAATGCATTTAGTGCTTCTCATTTCTCTGGATACCAGCATTACACCAAACACTCACACAACGCCACTCGATCAGGGTAAGAACAATAAACTTCACCCCAGCACAGCAGTGTGTGCTCAAGAATCTGGTCGCTTTATAAGATTCACAATGGGAAACAAGATGCTTTAGATGACCCAAAAGTAGTCCAAGAGGCATAAGAAATGAAAGAGCCCATTAGAGTCAGTAAGTCACCAAACACTAAGCAGGCATTTCCCCTTACTTAACCTCTTGTTATCCCAACAAAGACCCAGGAAATTATCCAGGCAGGGAGTTTGAAAGCCCAGGTTTCAAGGAGAAGCTGTTATAATATCATAAAGGTTGGAAGAGAGCTCCAAGATCATCAAGTCCAACCAGTAAAAGATGGACTGGATCAGTACAGGTGCATTTCATGAAAACCAAGCCAGACCCTGAAAGACAATGCTCCTCACTGGAGCTTAGCTGACTTGAGCAGCTCTACACCAAGCACAAAACCAGCTCCAAGTGTTGCAAGAAGCACTCTGTGCATGGCTGGATGTTGCCAGCTTCAGTTGGCAATAGTCTACTGGCAGAAATAAAGACTGTCCTAAAAATACGGTTGTGTTTGAAGCAGAAGATGGTGGTGGACACACACAACATAACAACCAGGGCAGACAGCAACATAATCACTTACATAAAACCATATTAGTGACTGGACAGTTAAAAAAAGGTCTCCATTCCAGCTTCTTATTACTCCTGGCCTGTTTGACAACAGGGGCACAAAGGACATGGTGACAATCACAGCATCTGCACACAGAACAGGGAACCTTCTGAGGCTAGCAGGTGGGAAAGCCAGCACTTCACTCTCTCTGGGCATTAAATGACTATGTTCCTGATGACAAACAAGTCCAGGTTAACTGCAGACTAAAGGCCCCCTTGCACAACTGGAGATCCCAGGCTGGGCTGCACTGGTGGTTCTCATGGTACAGCTGCCGGTTACTATGGCGTGGTAAAGAAAACTGGCATTTTCATAACACGCATGGCAACAGCTGCCTGAGCTGTGCACCCAGACTTCCTACTGCAAGCCCATTTTCCCCTCTATTAACATCCTAAGCACGCTGCTACTTCGAGCAAGTCTCCCAGAGATAATACACACTGGAACAAAGAGGCAGAATGGTTCCGTTCGTGTTTATTGTGCATTACTAATAGCAGGAAGATCTATTTGCTGTTTAGCCGCTCAAACTCGCTGATTTCTTTTTCACCGGTGACTCGCTTAAATATTTTCAGAAATCCAGCCCCCCCGGAAGAGTGTTCCTGAGGTGCCTGCTCCAAGAGCAGCGAGGGAAGCAACGAGGGGGAGCAGAGATGCTGGAGAAACGCGGCTCAGCACACGGGCTCAGCACTCGGGGCGGGGTGGGGGATCAGTCGGTCATTCCGACTGCGGACTACGTAAGAGCACACGTTCTAATATCTGGTAATGATCGTTACATCCATCTCTCCCCCCC
>VZTU01001608.1:107583-137385 GCA_013400835.1 Zapornia atra
TCATGGCTAAAGGGAATTCTGCTTAGAATGGAGGGGTGGGGGGAAGGTGCTACTGAGAACCCCATTTTCCCCAGTCCCTGCCCACCCTGTACTGCAAGCAGGGGGGAAGAAGGGAGCAAGATTCTGATTAAAGTCTGCTAAGAAGGGAGTGGTGGGGGGAACGTGTTTTTAAGATCTGGTTGCATTGGTTTTAAGATTTGATTGCACTCCTGACTCCGGTTCTTCACTGTTCTTTCTAGTGTAGTGTAATAAATTAGAATAGTTCTTTCCTGCACTGTGTTGAGTCTGTTTCGCCCATATCGTCACTGATAAAATGATCTCTCCTTGTCCTTATCTTGACTCCTAAGCCTCTTAATTTATATTTTCTCCCCTGCCCACCTGGAAAGGGGAGTAAAAAACTGGTTTTGGTGGGCATCTGGCCTCCAGCCAGGGCTAAACCACCACACACAGGCAGTGGGAAATAACAGCAGCAGCGCTTAGAACAGAACATACAGAACTGGTGAGACACAGTGCAGTTTCTCACTGAATGGCAGGACTCAGACCACACAGCTCAGACCCATCCTGAAGCTGGACCATCCCCAAGCTGCACATCCTGGAAGCCATGTCATCCTGCATCAACTAACCCCATTTTATACCAAGCATAACCTCATATAGTTCAGAACACACCATCTGGGTAGTTTGGGTCAGCTGCCCTGGCTGTGCCCCCTCCCAGCTTCTGGTGAAAATTAACCCTGTCCTAGCTGAGCCCAGGGCACCAGCCATAACACACGTGCTGCAATTCTTCCTGATGCAACACTAAGTTATCAAACCCACACTCATATGCTGGAACAATTGTACACACAGGACCACAAGCACTGTACAGTCACACCTACAGTACAACCACTTTCACGGGGATTTCCCTCCAAAATTCAGCAACTTCGTGTAAGTGCTAGATAACTGATGCAAACCTCAAACCTAGGAAACTTCCAAGCCCACAGACACAATTACAGACTCAGAGTCTGCTGCTCATACTTCAGGTACCCTTATCAAGGCAACTTCCTCCTGCCCCAAGTTAATATAACACAGAAGAGATGAGTACAGTTTCAGCACCCAGCAAGGCAGACAAGGCCACTCTCCCTGCATCGCCTTTAACCTTAACTTCAAATGCAAAAGTTTTTCACCAACTCCTCTCTCAAGAGACCCCACAGCACACAGGGAGCTTTGGACCAGGTACTCACTAAGGACCAAACTTACTTTTCAGTCCAGAGCTTTGCAGAGGCACCTCTTGAGCTGACAGCTCATTCCGTGGAAATCCAAGAAGATTCCCCAAATTACAGAACACCTTACACAGAACAGGAGAGCTTATTTCACTCTATAGTAAGAGCAACAAGACTTGCTGCTTGCAGGTGCATAGAAGAAAGAGCTGCCACAGCTGCATGTTTGCATATTTAATGCTCATTTCACTGATGAGTGATTTAAGAAAGCTGGGAGAGCCCTAATTCTGCTTAATAAATGAGAGCTGTGAACTGGCATGACTACCTTTAGAGGGGAGGGGGAGCAGAGCTGTGGTAAACTCCCTGTGACCCAGAAGGGATAAAAACTAGTTATAAGTCTTGAGAAGCCAGGGACCTTCTTTGGTGCTGCTGCTCTGGAGTTGAGGGCTGCTTACTTGTTCTAGAGGAATGACACCTGTGGGATATCTCAGCTGGTTTCTTTCAAAAAGGTTGACCTGTTCATATAAGTTAAAATAGAGACATTTCCTTACAGGAACAGTTTTGTTTTCTCAGCAGCTGCCATGGCCCTTCAAGCCCTCCTCCTCATGTGCATCACTTGAACAGGGGATGCAGGTCTCCTCACCCTAACTCCCCTACCTCCATAGCCAACCTGAGAGGCAGCAGATTTCTGGCTGCTGTCACAGGATAAAGCCTGTGTGCAACACAGGCATATCACCCTGATTTCCCACCAGTGCAAAGCACAACACAACACAATGCAGGCGTGATGCTGTTTCCTGTCGCATAGCCTTGGCTATGGGGGCAAGGTCCCAGGCTTCCCCCCAGAGCATCAAATTGCTCCCAGGCACCTTGCAGTGTAATACCTCAATGCCTAATAACATTCAGTACCCTCCTCAAAGTGCATGCCATCCCTGTCTGCCAAGCAGGCAGTCTCAGCACGGTCCCTTTGCAAAGGATGCTCTCTTTTTGCCTGTTTTTACTTACCACTCTAACCTTAGGATGTGTACAGCATGGGTTACATAGGACAGCCCTACAAACTCAGTGTCTGCTTAGTGAAGATACACTCTTCTGGTTTTAAAGTGTGGGGGTCTTACTCTGTAGGTGTTTGACACGTTGAAAGTCACACAATTCATTGATATCCCCTGAAAATAAACCCCAAAATACAAAATAGGAGGTTCAGGCCTGCATGATTTTTTCAAGAGCAGGCAACCAGAGATGAGGCCAGAACTAGTAAAGACTATCTCCTCTTCAAAAGTAGTCTTGATTCAATGACATTCAAGTCAGTTTTTTCTGCAAACACCATTATTCTATCTACCCCTGTAAGAAACAACATCGAGCTCCTCACTGTTTCTACAGTGAACAAAGCTCATTAAAGTCACCTAGAGTTAATGCTGCTGATCTTTAAGCCTCTCTGCTCTATTTCATAACGACTTCTGTATGAAAGGTGTTTGAGATGTGAGTTCACTTTTGTTGCATTCCCCTGTATAGGCATGGTCCTGTCATGGAGAAACCTGGAACAAGCTCTGAGATCCTATTATGAGTGGCAAAACCTCCCTGGATTTCAACAGGATTGAGATTCCTCTCATGTTAGAAGGCACCTTTCTGTACAGCAAGCCCACTGCAGAGTTTGGAGGTTTGAGCTGAGCGCATCCGCAGGCTCCTTGCTTAAGTCCCTACCTACGCATGTTTCTCTTAGGAAACTCACTTCGTTTTGCCAGCTGCAGTTTGAGCACCATGGGTAAGGGCACTGTCAGCCTGTCTCTTTGAAGATTATTTTATTGTCACTTGTCAGGACTGAACATAGCATTGGACCCCCATGTCTGTGCTTTCATTTCATCCTTGTAGCATACAGCTGTATGTTTTAGCCCTTTCTTCTGCCCCCAGAAATCATTCACTTTTGACCCCACCAGCTCTTCCTAGGAGAAAATTAGAAGCACTGCAAAGCAGTCTGGGGGTGCCCCAGCACAGCTTGACACCAGAGTGTCAGTGACCGTCTGCCTCCCTGACCGTAAGCATTCATACAACTGATGTAGCATCTGCTCTGAGAGCAAGGGCCAAATCCTACAAGCCTTTGTTTGACCTCAGCTTGCAGGGCAGCCAGTTATTAAGGAAGGCAGGCTACAATCAGCAGGCTTTCTTCTTTCCCCTTTGGGCCCAGTACAGGAAAGATTCTGGGTAGAGTTAGCAGAGCTGAACTGAGCCCCAGTACCACGAGGGATTAGATACGGATCTGCCCCTGCCCTTTAATAGCACCCCAACTAGATGGGCTCATATAAACTTTGTAGTATACAATTTTAACAGCTAACAAGCCATGTCATTTTCATTACTGAGACAATAATAACAGTTTTAATAGTTTTAAATGCTCTGCTGTCTAAGGCAGAGGATTTCCCCTTCTGCAGAGCATCTCTTGTTCACAAAGTCTACTGTCTGCTGATAACTAAGTGAGAGCTGCCTGGGTTTGGAGTCAACACAATGAAGACATTGCAGACAGCAAACAAGAAAAAGTGAAGATTGTGCTTCAATTCAGAAACAAGGTCCAGCTCCAAATTATCTCTGTAACCCCACAGCTTCTCCCTGCACTCCCAGAGAGGCAGGCATGGTCCCACCACAGCATAAATGTGGTTTCCACACTATTTCCCAACTCTGAAACTCAAGCTGGTATGTTTATACACTGTCAGGCTGTAACATGAGCTACCACCTTTAAAATTGTTCTTTTCAGGCACAGAAGCCAAACTTGCATCAAAGCTTCTGCAACATCAGGAAGACCTACACAACATACTCCAAAGACTGATATTCTCCCCATATGGTTTCCTCCCTTATTCCAGTCTCTCCATCTCTTCCCACATCCAAGGCCCATGCTCTTGTTAGAGTAAAGCTGCAGTCATTGCAGTTCCTCCCCAGAGCAATACCTTCTTGAACGATGACTGGTCTGCAGTAGCAAGGGCCCTTCTAGTTTGAGATGCAGGTCATCTTTTGCAGGAAGACTGAGAGAATAAAAATTCAGGATGCTCATGAGGATTAGTAACATATTAATAACAGACTCAGGTGAAGTAGCTCTATGGGGTATCACTAGAAACAGATCTTGTTTTTGTTGGCTCCATAAGGTTGATGTTGGCTCCATAAGGTTGATGTTGTTCCTTGTGGCATTAGATGTGGAGTTTTGTTCACACCTGCTCCCAGTGCCTGCGTATATGCACATTACTTTCAGTTCTCTAAGGTAGGGTCTCTTGTTCATGTTGCTTGGTTTCTGCAGTGCTGCTGCCTGGAGTGGCTTTGTTGCATTTCTGAGAAGGGGGGGAAGAAACCTCAGAACAATTTACAGCGTTTAAAACCCAAACAGCTGGAGGAAGAGAAAACCTCCCTCTGCTGAGAAAGTAGAGGATGTAAACAGAAGGTAGACAGGGTCTACAGCTTCCCAGCATCTTCAGTATTTGATTTTTACCATCTTACTCTCTCCCTCCCTACACCCCTGGGTACTTTTAATACATTCATGGGGGTGTAACTCTCAAGATTTTCATAAGTCAGAACTAAATTACATCATTATTCATACGGGCAGCCAGCAGTGTTGAAATCTTTGGATCCACTACACAGACCTTTACTTGCCTGGTCGTCCCTCTTGTGCTATGTCCAGCTGCTTTTCCTTGCTTGGAAAGTTGTTCCCCCTGAAACCACAGGGGGAAATTCTGTTTAGTTTAGATGGTCAGGAGACAGAGCCACTGTAATCACAAGGAAGGTCCAGCTCCCTCCCAACCAGAACATGCTCAGTGTAGGCAGGAAATTAAGCTCCTAAAAACTAGGAGCTTAATTTCCTAGTCCTCTGCATTATTTGCACTAACTGTACTGTTTCAAAGGCATTTCACGTTTTACATTCTTGGAGACTGTCTTCCCCAGAGCAGAAAATGGTCCACCTGTGATGAAACCACCAACTTATTGCCCAGAGCAAGGAGGAGGGAGAAGCCACCAGAGATGGCCCAGAAAGTTTCAACGATGGCAAAATGTTTGGTTTATTCTGACTGGCTGACATGATTGAAGCAGAAACTCAAACTAGCAATTGCCATTCAGCAAAACTCTGAAGAAGCCAAGAACAGGTTAGGTCAACAGTTGCCCATATGGTACCTTTGACACTAGTGCCCCACCAGTAAGTGTCTTGCTCTTTCTCCTCTTGAGATAAGCTGCTTTCCAGCAGTGGAGTCCCAGGACTGAGAAGGTCAATCCAACACTGGGGATGGAGACTTGTCTTCAAGAAGTACAGTGAAACAACACACAGTTTTCCCCCATCTTAAGGTATGTTTAAACACCTTGAGGAAGATGTTGCTGAAAGTGAGTAGTTGGTGCATTACATCTCTCCAAATGTATGTACAAACACACTGCCTGGGGAGAATATGCACAAGCATATACATTGACAGTAACCTGAGCAGCTTAGGTCTGCCCTGACATTGTTAAACGTGTAAAAAACGTTTCTGGGGATTTCCTTCAATGCAGCCTTACAAAGTGAAGTTCAATTTATTCAGCTTGTTGAGAAGGAGGTTGAGAGGTGACTCAATCATTGTGTATAGGTAATTAGGTATGGAAACTGTATCTGATAACAAGGGACTTGGTAATCTCAGAAAGAGCCAGCAAGATCACGTGGCCAGAATCTGAACAGAACTGCACCAATTCAACCTTGAAACAAAATTGCTCCTGCCATTAGCAGTGTGACAGCAATTAAGGGCTGGAAAATAATATAAAGGGAAGCTTTAGAATCACCCACTGGGTATGTTACTACAGGATTAGTTATCACTCCAACAGATAGGTGTTTTATTCAGATTGTGAGGCACATTTTACTTTCACCATATGCAGAGTCCTGGTGCACCACTGCAGCCATTCCTTCCTTCCTTCCTAGTGTCCTCCTTTTTGTTGTCCCTAATATATCTGTACTATTTATAATACTACCATGAAGATATTTACCACAACCTCACATTGGAGCATCAGACAACCCACAGGATTTAGAAACAGCATCACTTCATATCCCCCACCCATTGACCCTCTACTGATGAGACCTATTACTTTTCTTGGCTTGCTGTCACCTTGCTTTAAAGAAAAAGGGATTGGGTAGATTGTCAACGCACAGGACATGATGCACACAAAAAGACCAATCAGAACTGCAAACAAACATTCTTAGATGGACAGCTGGCACACAAGCCTTACATGTGCAGGCAAAACGTATACCAGCTTTGGGTAGCTAGGCAGGAACATCCAAAAGAAATTTCCCTCATTTTTCTGATGTCAAATGTGGATAGCAGCATAGGGTCAAACAACAGAGCAAGAAGATAAAGCAATTCATAATAACCTTGCTAGTGATACTTCACCTGATGACTTCATGCACCTAGTAGTCAGGCAGACCTTCAAGTAAAAAGCAATACCATGAATAGGGAGTATTTCTGTTTGTCCTAAACAGAGATGTCTCTAGGTTTGCCACTTGCCAGGGACAGATATAGAGAGCTGGCTTGAAGAGAGCGAGCACCTTCCAAGGTCAGGGCAGTTGGACAGGTGTCAGAGCTACCCCATTTCCAGTTAGAAATGCAGGGAGCCTACAGTGAAAAACTGCTTTAAAATAAAAACATAGTCAATCAGATAAGAGCTCTCCAGCACTATTTTTTTCCCTCTGAGATTGTTTATTAATCAAGTGGTTGCTAGCACAATGAAAATTCATTGGCATCAATGACTACCAAATGAGTATCATTTACTAATAATGAAAATGTGTGGTTTGGTACACCTTAGTACAGAAGCAAATATTTAAACATACAAAATTCACAAGTTAACCAGATTTTATGCAGCAATTTACGCAGAGAAGAGGATCCCATTGATTGTATAATTCATTGTCTGTTTGTGAAGGATACAGAAACTTTGAACTGCCTTCCCCAGCAAACAGCTATACAAAACTGTAAAGCTATGAAATCCATTTACACAGCAGGTAAAACATAAACTGCTTTCATAAGCCTGGAAAAATGTGTAGTTGGTTATAGTTTTAGGACAGCCTTTGAACAGAACAAATGTACCTTGGAAAATTGGAGCTCTATGATCCTTGGGGTCCCTTCCAACCCAGACCATTCTATGATTCTATGATCTGCTCACTGCATTTCTGAAATTCCTGGTCTGCCATCCCCCCCTTGCTCAGCCTGGAGAGACCACAGTTGTCGTGATGGGTGCTGGAAAATCAGGGGGTTTTAAGATGAGGAGACCAAAATGTTTACAGAAGTTCATTTTGTAGCTGGTATTTGCAATACACTGCGAGTCACATTAAAATTAAATAACAAATATGTCACCTAGGATGAGAGAGACATTTGAAACTGGGCTTTCATGTGAGTTACAAGGCTTAATCCAATTTCCCCAGGTTGCAGATGCAACTCACAGAGGATTTGCTTAGAACTGCAACTTTGTATTTCAGGTAGAAAACTTTTTAAAATATATCTTTTCTCCCAAAGTGTAAATTGTTAATATTGTGAAGGAATTATCTTGTTGATATTCTAGTCCCTGAGTAATGGAGACAATGAACCCTCTTGACTTTGAGTCATGTGGTTTTATTGGTAATGTTCAAATACAAAGACTTGCTCTTTTGTAAGTATAAAAACGCTGACAAAAAGCAATAGCAGAGTGAAATAAGTGATGACAGACATCAGTTTGCCAAGGTTATAACAAATGGCACAGCTTTTAACTTGATTAGAATTTAGAACACAGACTGCAATTGCTATGAAGTTAAAGGGGGGGAAAAAAGTATCCAAAATATTCATTCCTGGGGGTGGGTTTGGTGTTTTTTCCACTGATATAAGTGTACAGAATAGACTTATATACAGGCTGACATATTATATAGGTGCTTCATTCTTTCAAAAGTCATTTGGTATCACCTAAATTCTTTTGTACAGTCATTCTAAAATATCATTGAGTGATTGTTAATTCACACACTGATACGAGCATCATACATTCTACTATAGTAAACATGCATAAACCTCATCCACATTCCTTTTTAAGTGACATGAGTTCACATTAGGACAAAATATTCTTTCCAGAAACAGAAAACTTTTGCAGACTTGGAAAACTAGAGCAGACTTTTTAAACAAGTGCATGGTACGATGTGCAATGCAGTCCCAGACATGGTGTGAAACAGCAGCATGGGCAGGTGTATTGCCACAAACCACCCTTTCCAGAAGCTCTTCTCTGGTGCCAGCTAATTGCCATGACACCTCCAGTGCTGGGTCATCACCTAACGCCAGTCTTATACACTTCCCCCTCCTCTGCACCCTTTATGGTGGATGGAAGAACAGGCTCCTCCATCCCCCAAAAACCCATCACTTGTGGTCCAGCACTCACAGTCAGTAAACACCAGCGTGGAAAGCAGTCCTGGAGACAGGCTGGCAAGGGCAGCTCCTGGGGAAATCACTCGCCTCATAGGTGCTCACTCTCTACAATAGACCAGATAACAAAAGGTGAAACAGAGAAGCAATATAATAAACATCTTTAATCAGAAAGGTTACATCCAACCAGCCTGCAATAGTTGCTTGGGGAGAGCGAAGCCCGTGCAGCATTACCAGAAATCAAAAATAAGTTTAGAAAGAAACAAATCAAGTAATAACAGCAAAAAGCAGTAACACAAGGAAAGACACTGTTAGAATAAATATCAAATAACAGCCTGAGCCATCTATTATTGTTCAAGTTATCTTAACCTAACTTCTCTTGATGTATTAAAATCTGCTAAGACTTCTAATTACATTTTTCAACAGACCACATATAAATCATGCTAGCTTGCATTAAACAAGAAACCAATCCCTGGGAACCTTTTGTCTCTCAGTCTTATGATATAGAATGCCTGAAGTTCTCATAGCATTCAACATGGCTAAATAATTGGGGAAAGGATAGGCAGTGTGCTAAAAAAAAATAGATAAACATGTCTGTAAACGTGCATTCAATCAAAACCAAACTTTAATATTCTGGAGTAGCACATCCTAACTCAAGCCTGACGTGTCTGTCTCAACTATGGTCAGACAGACCTGACAGCAGAGTTAGCAAAACTTCAAGCGAGGTCTGCAGCCTCCAGAAGGACTTCTCTTCTCCCACTCATAGATTTGACTTTGTCACAGGAAAGTCTTGTTTCTCACTCCCTTTTATGAAGTTTCTTGATAGAGACCAACATGCCTTGCCCCCCATTCCTGTTTGCAGAGACAGCCATTCAGCAGCCCTCTGCCAGCGCAGAACGGTTGCGCTCATCCACAATAATACTGAAGCTTTAATAACCTGAAGGTTTAAACCAAATCAGAAAATATTAGGCCAAGCCATTTTTCCAGTTACAATATGAATATAGTTAAAGGAATATATACCCAAGAGATTATATGAAGTTCTCTCTAAACATACCTTCTAATGTCACAGTCAAGCTTCACAGCTTTCAGAAAGTGGATTTAAATTTGACTGCAGGACAGACAAAAAGGATCATTTAAAAAGTGAGGCTTGCTTAAAACTCAGCTACAAAGGAGATTTCTGTTTCTTTAGATGTTATAAGTGCGATATGGTAACAAAGAACATAGATAGAACTAAAGTTGAAGCAGGCTGAAAAGCATTAAAGCCATCTGCGCCAGGCTTCTTGCCAACAGCATTCAATGGCAGAGAGAAGGGGAGCAACAGAGCCAGGAGAAGGTGTTGGGGCTATGTTCCTGGAAAAGAGCCTGGAGATGAGAAGAGTTCAAATAAGAAGGAAAGAAACTAGAGGAGAAAGTCTCAAAAGTAGCAGAGGACATCTTCTGCCTTCTCAATGACCTGACAAAGGAGAGAGTTATGGGAGAAAAGGTTAATTTAATTAATAATTTACTCAGGTACAGACATTACTTCATGTCTGTTGGCCGACAGGAAAATAACCATTTCTGATCAGAGCTTAACATAACCTTTTCATTATCAAAAGGTGGTATTTCATCTTCTTGTTTGTCTATTTAGCAACTGACGATCACACACTACATCTTCACTACACGTTCCCGAACCGCCTGGTTTGTGGTGGCATGGTTTCCATAAGTAATTGGCTGACCTTTACTTCAAGAACTGGAGTGCAGCAGAGCAACAGAAGCGTGTACAGGATACAGCAGCACATGTAATTGAGAGCTTAGATTGGAAAACAAAATGTTGTGCAGATCCCCTATGCCCAGACAGGATGATCCTGAAGGCCTTTCCATCTCTAAGCACGTTCAACCCATTCTCGCTGGGGTGTGGGGGAAGCCTCTGTCCCAGGCTCCAACATACAGCACAGAAAAGTAAAATAGAATAACCTTGCCTTGGAGACCTTTTCCCCTTTCTGTTAGTCTCTCTTCCCAAGATCAATGCAAGTTGCACACACGTCACCTTGTTGGTGGCCCTTGGCTTGCCTGCTTACCTGGGTGGGAAAGGCACCTACCTCCTCTCTTGGCAGTGCAACAGGCCAAGGAAGCAGTTGTTTTCAAAAATGGACATGTTTTGTGTTGACCATGGCCACTAAGTGAGCAGCCAAGAGTCAAAAGGACCTGGCTGAGCAAGGGGAGGAGCTGCAGAAGGTCACTGTACCCAGCTCCCAGAGAAGTGCACTAACCTCAGCATGCAAGCTATCACCCTCACAAATGTTCATCTAAGATGAAAATCATATATTATTTAGCAATTCTTTTCCCAAAATGATGATTAAACACGATTTTCTAAAATTAAGAAGATTGGTTCCTAAAATACTACTCCAGGCACGACAAATAACTCACACATCTGAGCAAAAACTAGAACATATGGTATGAGTCAAGAATAAACTGGCAGTCTTTATACATCATCTCATTTGAAAATGGCATCTGTGGTTTCCTATATATATATATATATGTATATATTCCTTTGTCATGCACAAACCTGACACTATATATTTCTGGGAACCAACAATAACTCCAGTGCCTCCAAGCCCTTCTAGAATTGCTTCCCCATTTGGATTGTCCAAATTATTCACTGCACCAATTTCTGCCTTAGTTATGACCAAAAAGAAATAAATCTAGTCCCTTTGCTTACTTTTTATATGGTTCAGGCTAAAGAGGTGCCTGCTATGATCAAGCCCATTTTCCTCACAGAGTAAAATGCTCATCCATGGAATGGGCACCTTCAGTGACACACCATGATGATGCTCCCCACAACAAAGAGAGCTTCTCATTGCAGAAGGACACCTAGAGACTCCACTTTGTAGACTTTATTTCTAAAGGAGGCAGCATTCTACTCTGCTCCAATATCTGGAATAGTCCACATGTGGAATATGGTGTCCAGTTCTGGGGACCTCAGTTCAAGAAGGACAGGGAACTACCTGACAGTGTCCAGTGCAGGGCCACAAAGATGATTAAAGGAGTGGAATATCTTCCTAATGAGGGCAGGCTGAGGGAGCTGGGTCTCTTTAGCCTGGAGGAGACTGAGGGGTCACCTCACTAGTGTCTATAAATATGTAAAGGGTGAGTGTCAGGAGGGCAGAACCAGGCTCTTCTCAGCAAATATCCAGTGATAGGATATGGGTGCAATGGGTGCAAAGAGGAACATAGAACATTCCATGTGACCATAAGGAAAAACCTTTTCACTGTGAGGGTGGCCGAGCACTGACTGGCACAGGCTGCCCAGAGAGGTTGAGGAGTCTCCTTCTCTGGAGACATTCAAAACCTGCCTGGATGTGTTCCTGTATGACCTAATCTAGGTGATCCTGCTCTGGTGGGGGGGTTGGACTAGATGATCTTTTGAGGTCATTTCCAACCCCTAACGTTCTGTGATTCTGTAATTATTTATTTTCTGTATCTCTGCACATTTTTCCTTTTTTTCCTCTTTTTTTTTTTTTTAGGGAGTTAAAGATGCTATTTATTGCCTATGCTAGAAACAAGGCATTCCCTAACTTTTCCTCTGTAAATCCACATAACCCACATGATTCTTTGAAATTCTAATTATATAAAAGAAACTGCAGTTCTGGGGGCTGCTATCCTTTCCAAGAAAGGATAAGATACATTCATCTAATATCTAAACCAGGTTTATGTTGCTAAATCTCATGGCATTTACAACATGTTATACAACATTTGGCACATTCATTCGTTAAATAGGTAGCTCTTGTGATAGATCACATGAGAATAAATACCATTCCTAAAAATCAAATTAAATTAAAACATGAGAATCAATACCATTCCTAAAAATCAAAGACAATTAAAATATAAATTCTAACTATTCAAAGCATGAAATAAAGAAAAAAAACCCAAAAACAATCCCAGTTCTTTCTTCAGTTCATTGTTTTAAAATAAAATTTTCATTTAACTTCCCAACCAAGAGAGAGAAACTGGGAAGAGAGGAGTAATTTTGAGGTAATATTCACAGCTTCTAAAATCCTGGAACTAACCTCTGAATGGTTTATGTGTTCCAAAATATTTCTGAACTTAAAATTGGTAGAGAAAGTGTAGAGACTGTTTATCTGCAAGAAACACAGTGCTAAGAAAAATAGTTCTTGGCAAGTAATAGTTGTGTTATTTGTGGAAAAGTAACTTTTATGTATAACCCTATCTACTGCCATCGCTTCAATGATACAGAATTTTAGAGTAGTTCCCCACCTCCTTTTTTTTCATTTTAATTGAAAAACTTTAACATTCAACAAAGCTTCGTGGGGAATGGATTAAAACTAAAGGAAGGAAGGTTTAGATTAGATATTAGGGGGAAGTTTTTTACAGAGAGAGTGGTGAGGGGCTGGAACAGGCTGCCCAGAGAGGTGGTGGATGCCCCATCCCTGGAAGTGTTCAAGGCCAGGTTGGATGGGGCCCTGGGCAACCTTGTGTAGCTCCAGGCCTGAGGTTGGTGGCAGGGGGGTTGGAGCTCTCTGATCCTTGGGGTCCTTTCCAACCCAGACCATTCTGTGATTCTATGATTGTCATTGCAAACAAAATCCCTTACCTAAATGCTGACTTCAGCAAGAACATTTTTTGTTACTACAGAAGCCAAAGCACAATAAATGGAGCTGGCCAATAACTCATAATGATGCTCCCAGAAACTAAGGCAGGGTCTATGTCATAGACCAGGACCGTTCATAATGTGCAGTTGAATACAATATTGCACATAAAAGCCAGAGGTGACATGCTACATGTTTACTGCTACGTCGTAATACAGGTAAGTATTGGTTACTTTCCTCTGTGGAACAAAGGGATTAATGCTGGAGCTCCCAGTAGCAAGCACCAAGTCATAGCACTTACCAGTAAAACACAGAGGTATCTGCAAGAAGCGTAGGATAATTACATCATTATCATGGTGTGAATCAAGAGATAGGGATTTTTAGCACACTGTCACCAATAAAAGTGTGGCTTCTTATGGTAGTCCCAAAAAAGTGCTAAAATCTACTGCACTTTTGCAGTCTTTATGTTTTCAAACAAAACAGCAATCACTTTCCAAGCCAAACCTCAGCTTCAGACTACCACCCCAACGACCCGAATCCAACTTTACTCACTGCTTCTACCCAGCAACTCCACTCAGTTGTATTTGCACTCAAAAACATGAACAGTAGTTTTTAAAAGTTACGTTTGTTCCACATACTACATTCATAATATTCATGTTTTACAGTACCTTTAGAGTTAAAAAACCAAAGTCCTGCTGCAGCAGAATTCAGCTTCTTGAGAAACTTCCATTGCACACTTGCTGTTTCAAATCATAACAGCATATGCTGAAGACAACTGCATACATGATAAGTCATTAAATGCAGTTCTTTTAAGGCAGAAAAGAAGCTGAAGGTTCCACTGAAGCTTTTCATTTTTTAAAATCCAATTTTAAGTATTACACAGCTTAGAAGTTACACTAAATACGAAGGGAAGAGATTCACTCACTCCGTTTCTTTTCCTGTAAAACCACAGACCCCTCTTCTTAAAAAGGCCTGAAGTCAAGAAGAAAATTAACTCATTCTTATAAGCAGAATAGTCAGCACTGTAACAGCTGATGGAAGTCAGTATCTTCTTGAAGCAAAGGGTGGTTTTGTTGTTTGGTTTTGTGGTTTGGGGGGATTACAATCTTGCAGGGTTTTAACAAAAAAGCTTATACATATCTTAAAAAAAAAATTATTATGTCACCTTTTACCCCCAAACCTCATTGAATAACCTCCTGAACAGGGAAAGACAAATATGGAGCATAATACAGCACACACATGAAATAAAATGGTATTTTCTGTTATAAAAATGAGAGTCCACTTCCAGGCATCTTGATGGAGAAGCAAAAAAAAAAGTACTGCAGATTCTGTAATAACTTCCTTGTATTGTAAGACAGATTTATTTAGCATCTCTGATGAGCAATGCTAAGCAATGAGACTTCAAGGGAGAAAATAAAAATTTAACAACTGGTAATACCACAGATAAATGCTCTAAGAGAGTTGGGCAGAGAAGGCAGACCTTGCTGCATCCTTCCAGTACCTGAAGGGGCATACAGGAAAGCTAGAGGGGGACTTTTTGCAAGGGCATGGAGTGATAGGACAAGGGGTAATGGCTTCAAGCTGAAGGAGGGGTAGGTTTAGATTTATAAGGTTTATAAGGAAGAAATTCTTCCCAGTGAAGGTGGAGAGGCCCTGGCACAGGCTGCCCAGAGAAGCTGTGGCTGCCCCCTAACTGGCGGTGTTCAAGATTGGATAGGGCTTTGGACCACCTGGTCTAGTGGAGGGTGTCGCTGCCCATGGCAGGGGGTTTGGAACTAGATGGGCTTTGAGGTCCCTTCCAACCCAAACCATTTTGTGGTTCTATAAATAGCTCCTGCAAATTGAGAAACCAGTATTTCACAATGATTTTGATACTTGATTTTTCCCTTCTACAAATAGTAAATAGCTTTCAGTTGTAACTTACTCTTAAACCCTGCCTGCACTGCATTCTCTTTGGTACATGCTCCAGCACCTGCAGGCCACAAGCATCACCCTCTTACTATTGAAATGGACATCACATTCCAGAATGTAAAAAAATAGTAATAGTAATTAGACAATAACATCACTACTCTTCCATGGGTTATCTTACATGAACTGATCCCCAAGGGAGCAACTGTCAAAGACCTTGCCACTGCTGTGTTTCGGAGAGCGAGGATCTGCACTGCAGCTGCCCACACACCTGCTGAAGCGGACACTCTGGGTAGCTCTTGAAGAGCCAGGATGGGGATGTCAGTGCCCACCACATCCAGAGCTAATAAGCATCAGAGGCACACAGCTCACCAGGGCTGCAAAGCCAGTACACCAGGAGCACGTGTCAGCTGGAGGTGCAAACTCCAGTTCTTGAACTTGTCAGCATGAACCCTTCATTTTCAATTTCCGATGCTCAGCCACGTGATGAGTTTATCTCAACTGCTTAGTACTTTTCAAGTGGGACAGGCTGTATCTCAGCACAGCAGCTGGCCTGCCCATCCCAACAGCTCTTGGCTGAAAGAATGAAAAAATGAAAACTTTTGACTGCTTCCCCACCACCNNNNCCCCCCCCCCCCCCCGCCTCCCCTCTTTGTGTTTCATTACTGGATGGTGAGCCTACTGTGAAAGGATGTAGCTTCTCATCTGCTGTAATTTGAGTAAAACCACCAAGAATGGTTCCCAAAAGCCTGGGCAATATTAGCTGCCAGCTACATCCTTGTTTCTCATGGAACGCATCTCTTCAAAAAATATTAATTACAGACTTGCTCTCATGGCTTTTGCCCACTGAGGTGTAAATCTTGCACACACATAACTTTCCTTATGTAAAGCCTCGAATAGCAAAGGAAACAAAGAAAGAAATCTAACTCAATTTCTCCAGGCAGCCCCCTTTGTCATTCAAAAAACTTAGGCAAATTAACATTAAATATAATATTCCCAAGAAAATCTTCTTCAATAACATTAACACAATTTTAGCACCTTTGAGAGAAGAATTTTGTTAGAAATGAGTCAGTATCAAAGGCATTTGAGCACAATTTTTCAATAACAATACATGTGTCATATGGCAAACTCTATATGATAAATCTGCTTTTCTGGAGGGCTGCAGAAAAAAATCAGCTATTGAGTCTGTTTGGAAAACCTCATTTTGATTATAGGATTGACAATAAGCTGTAAATATTTATTATAATAATTGATGTGGTTTGTATTTTAATTACTACCAAGTGCTAAAACACCAGGATAGACACTTTCTTATAAATAGAAATCAAATTCCAACATTAATAAACAAAGTCAGTGGGGTATTATCTAGAAAATGTAATCAAATAATATTCATTATTTTCTCCTAAATCTTCCAAGAGGCTGAACAAATCATGTTAGGGAGGTGCTGTGCTAGTTTACATTCACCTCCCACACTTTGTTTTTCCTTCCTGAACTCCTCCATCTAATTCCTGGAGTGCTTTGGTAGCAGCTCCCACCTCCCTCTGGGTACCAACGGTAACCACGTCACCACCTCCTGGATCCTCACCTCATCTAAGCTGGGAGAACTGCTCTGGGAGCGTGTGTTTGTGTACCTGCTTGTACAGAGATGCTGCAACACCACCACCCTCTTGCAGTCACACGTGCAGGGGGCTCATCAGACAGCTTCTCAGTGACTTTCCACAGCATTCAACATGCTGTGCCCACAGTAATTTGAAGTGGACACGATAGGCCATGTTAAAAATACCTCCCTGAAACACACCAAGTATGAATTAAACACCACAATGAGTGAAATGCATTCAAATACCTCTTCTATTATTTATTCTTTTCCTACAAAGGTAACCATTTCTGCTCCCCAGTTTCTGGGCATGAGATTCCTATGGACTATTTGGCCTTCTGTTGCTATTGTGCACTAGCACAGAGAGCTGTTTCCCACATAAATTCTGGAAACTGGTCTATACAGAACTGGTTTTCTGCAAATTGTACAGCTTACCAAAGGGACTGCTGGCAGCTCCCACAGCCTTCTCTTCGTGGCCTGAAAGGTTTTGCTCCACAGGTGGAGGAAGTCCCTGCCCGTTCATTAATTCCAGAATGAAATTAAGGGCATCCTCATTCCCATGGCAAATCCTACATAACAAAATACTCCTCTAAAATATTAACATTTTACACAATAGCATAAAAACAATAATAACAGGAACACAGAAATCTTTCCTATTTTCTAACAGATCCTTGCCAATCTACATCATAAGGAGAGAAAACCATCAAAGATAATTCTAAAGTAATTTTGACAGCATAACCCTTGCTAATACAGTTAGATATACCCCTGTTACTTTTTAAAAGTAAGTTAGACTGGAAGAAGAGGTATCTGCTCACAAATGTATATGCCTCAGTAGTAGGCAGCATTCTGCAGCATTTTATTATCCCACCTAAGCTTTAATAAGGTCCTGTTGTTACCAGGGGGTTTTAAGTGTTTCCATCACATTTGGAGGAGGAGGGAAGGGAAAAAAAATAGCAGATCAAGTATATGTAGGCTTTTTTTTAAAAAAAAAATAGGATTAACAAGTTTCCTTCCACCAGAGATTGCTTTTGTACATGTTCAGAAATTGGACTGGCTTACATGTCAAATCTTTACAATGTGTGAAGAACTTTTAATGATACTTTTAATTGAGTAAGTGGGTAACACAGCAGGTATGAACAAGTTACAGCATTATGTATGATAAAAGGCTGTGTAATTTCTCAGAATCGCTTCCTGCCTAGATGTATACATTCCTGAATTTCCATCTAAATGGGAAACTAAATGCTCTAAGTGCACAAAAATATCAGACAGAAAATCTTTAATAATCTGCTTCTATCAAGAGATTCATGTCAAGGGTTACTTCATGCACTTTCTACCATGGCTTTTAAAAATTATTTCCTTTTTCAATATTAAGGGACTTAATGTTTGATTGCAAACAGCAGAAAATCACTTTTTTACACAATTACCAAAAACCACATAGGAGAGAGGCCTAACTGCACAGCTGTCTTTAAGCAAACAGAGATTTTGCTTTGCCACTGGTAACAGTGACATTAAAATTGACAGTGCACTAGGCTGACTGGTACATGGTTGTACGACTGTTTTGCACAGCGAGCCAGAGACAGTGAGTCAGCCATGTCCATAAAAGGCATTTATCCTTGTGGTGGACTGATCCCAGCTCTATGCCAGGTGCCCAGCAACACCCCTCCATCACTCCTCAGCTGGGCAGGGGAGAGAAAATATGATGAAAAGCTCATGGGTCAAGATAAAGACAGGTAGAGATCATTCAGCAATTACCATCACGGGCAAAACAGATTCAACTAGGAATAAAATGCATCAAATTATGTATCCAATCAAAACAGAGTAGGATAATGAGAAATAAAACCAATCTTAAAACATCTCCCCCCACCCCTCCCTTCTTCCTGGGCTCAACTTCACTCCTGATTTCTCCCCCTCCTCGCCCTAAGCGGCACAAGGGGACAGAGAATGGGGATTGGGGTCAGCTCATCGCAGCCTGTCTCTCCCTCTTCTCCTCCCTTCCTTCCTTAGGAGAAGGACTCCTCTCACTTGTCCCCTGCTCCATGTGGGATCTCACCCATGGGAGACAGTCTTCCACAAACTTCAACATGAGTCCTCCTTCCCAAGGGGACTTCAGTTCTTCACAAACTGCCCCAGCATGGCTTCCATGCAGTGCAGTCCTTCAGGAAGGGGCTGCTCCAGCACAGTCCCCCACAGGGTCACAAGTCCTGACAGCAAACCTGCTCCAATGCGGGCTCCCCTCTCCACAGGCTGCAGGTCCTACCAGGAGCTTGCTTCAGCATGGGCTTTCCCATGGGGTCAAGGCCTCCTTCAGGTGTCTCCACCTGCTCCAGTGTGGGGTATCTCCATGGGCTGCAGGTGGGATCTCTGCTCCTCATCATCATCCATGGGCTGCAGGGGGACAGCCTGCTCCACCATGGTCTTCCCCGTGGGCTGCAGGGGAATGTCTCCTCCAGCACCTGGAGCACATCCTCCCCTCCACTGTTTTGTTTCACACAATCTCTAACTACCCATTTCTTTTCCTTCTAAGCGTGGCACGGCTTCACTTGTCCTATCTCTTCAGGCCTCTTTCTACACATAGGACATTATTCTTGCTTTTCAGATCAGTATACCATATTTAAATATGCAATGTAGTATTATCTTCTTACCAGAATCTGCACATTAAAGTTACCAGTTTCAAACCACCTGACAACAGATAAGCTGGCCATTCCTCGTGCTGCTCATGTGCTTCAACTGTGTAGCTTAGGAAACTCCAAAATGGTGTAAGCTTTTCATGTTACAAGGAATATCCTAAAATAATTGCACAATATCATAAAATGGTTGCATGTTTCAGGAGTATATCAATTAAATCAAAAACCTAGAAACCCAGAAGTACAAGGAACAGCACATCCTGCTGGTGCATCACAGAAAGCATCCACTTAATTCTGCTAATTACCACTGAGAAAGCAAATTTCCTTTACCAAAGATTACCCCCAAACCACAGAAAAACCCACCAAGCCCTTCTGACTGCAGCTATTTCCAGGCAGCAACAGCTTAAAATGCAAAACTTCCTTCAAAGACTCCAGTCCTTACATCCAACACCTTTCTTCTTTTACTTAAAAAAGAAAAAAATCCCTTTGGTTCTTTGCAGGGCTCTGTCTGGCAGCCGTGCTCACTGGGTGTCTGAGCAGGGCTGTCTGCATGAGCTGGAGCTACTGAAATTCCCACTCTCCAAATCAGATATGTGGAGAACAAAAACAGCATGGGATTCTCCTGTACTGGTACACCTCGGGGTCCATAACCCAGGGATGCTACTGCAAACCTCACCTGCTGTGGGCTTGTCTTAGACAGACCATGCTGTGCCTCTTGCATAGATTTTGCCTTAGAACTGAGCCACCTGGATTATCAAGGCATAGCATCTCCAGAATAGGCACTGTCCTCATACTGGGAACTCCTTTGGGATTTATGTTCATCTGTGTTTGTTGGAGACTCTGCCACCCAATGAATTTTATTTAAAAGAAGAAGTTGCTTTAAGATTTAAAACAAAGATAAATAATTTTACAGGGTGCAATGAAAAGTGATGGAGTTCAAGCATTCAGGAATTGTCAAGCAAGAGCTTATTATTTCAATTCCCACTTTTTATACATGCTCACAAGGCCACTGAATCCAGACTCCATTTCAACTCACACAGTAATGTCTTCCTTTGTGCCCAAAGACAGAAGGATGTTGCCAAAATAACTTGTTTTCCTTTGCCCTCCTTGCAATTAGCACCAAAACATATTTCAACATTTTTTTCATTATTTTGATTTGATTATAATACAATAACAGATGAATTTCTGACCAATAATTGTTGTGTTAGCAATTTCACTGCATGTCACTTCTATGAAGTGTTTTGCAGCTACCTGCCTGATACAGAGCACATTTTTAGCAAGCTATCAGGACTCTCTTTCCTTAATTATTGTATCACACACAAAGAGTAGGACAGGACATGAGAGGGATGTTTAAAGACACTCTCTAGGAGTCTGCAGTGAAAATCATTAACAACAAATCCTAACCCTTCCCTTCAATGCAAGTCCTATATATAATTTACAGGAGATGTGCTAAGCCCGTTCAGGTTATTACTGAGATGTGTGACTTCGCGTGCACAGTTTGGGATTGTGGATGAGCTCCGGCCTCAATCAACCCACCCACTGCCACTTACAGCCTGAACCCAAACACTCTGGGCTGCTATAAGGTACGGCTGGGGAGGTCACACTTCATTCTGAAAAACAAAAAAGCAAAAAAAACCCAAAGAAACCCACAAAACAAGCCAAGACGCCTCCCAAACTGCCCCCTTGTTGATTTTTTTCCCTTCAAACAAGGCCTTATAGGACAAATTCAAGCTAAATATTACACAGTCCCTTTCCCTGTAGGAAAACTGAAGAAATTAGAGGGTTTTTTATTGAATTCAGGTACTGTCCCTCAACTGACAGGGAGCATTTGGTAGTGTTTTTAAAGTACTCCCAAAGCCAACTGTAAGAACGTGCAACCCCATGAATTCCTAGCGGGTAATTCTCAAGAACACTCGACTGAAATGTGATCACTTTGCAATCATTATTATTTATAAGTGCTTTGCCTCATTTAACATTTGAGATCAATACACCCTCAATACCCACATCCACTGAAGAAACTTCAAAAGCAACGAAAAACTTGGTCAAAGAATCTCTCAGTCACGCTAGTTCCTTCAAAGGCTTTCCTCAGGGAAAAGAAGAGCACCGCCTCAAGACCACCATTTTTAATGAGAACAGGCTTTTCTCATGCCAGGTAATTTCTCAAATAGCCTCTCCATGTCTACTGTATTCTGGTTATAAGTGTCAGGTTGCAAGAACTCTTTCAATTTAGTATTTTGATTAAGAAGATTTGCAGATAAAAATGTTCTGGAATCTAATAATGGTTAAAATGTTGCCCAATTTGATTTTTCTTCCTTAAGTAAGGGAAATTGGAGGCAGTCACATGTGGAAAACAAGAATTAAAAATGAGACACTGGACTGGGGTTTTACAAATAAATGTGAGCCAGCCCTGAGAGCAATGTTTGATCAATTGGATAATTTGGAATTTTATAAATGGTGGATGAATTAAACCCACCACGGCAGGGGGATTTGAACTAGATAATCTTTAAGGTCCCATCCAACCCAAAGCATTCTATGATATCAAAATTTCATGAGATACTCTGCTAGAATTTAAGGAAGACACAAAAGCCGTTATGAAGACATTTTCTTTCATGGGGAACACCAGCATTACTTCCTAATGCTGACAACTGTCTGTGAAGGGTGAACAAAAATGAATGCTAGCAAAACATTAAACAGCAAGTAGCCAAAGACCAAAAAGAATTATTTTTCAAAAGTATTCTCTACCACATGAAAGTTCTTGATTTTTCTGTTGTAGAGACAGTAATATTTTTTTTCCTTTTTTAAGTATAATGCCATACTTTGCCATTAATTAATTCCTGCAGAGTTAGGAGTGAGAATCTGTGGTACGAAAGGAAAAGTCAACAATAAGGATGCAAAGGCAGCTCACTGAACTACCATATGTATATTCAAGAATAAGGCTTTTATAGTCTATTATTTTCCCTCTGCAATTTTAGGCATCGCATTGTAAAACAGCCATTCTTTTCCCTTGTATAGCAGGGATGTTTGCATCACTTGCTATGCAAAAAGTGACTTGGGCTGTGACCTAAAGGGATTTATCACTCAAGAACTTCAAGTGCTCATTAGAACTACTGTGCTCAGCTGACATTTCTGTTTACATGGCACAGTGGTCTTATCATAGAATCATAGAATGGTCTGGGTTGGAAGGGACCCCAAGGATCAGAGAGCTCCAACCCCCCTGCCACAGGCAGGGACACCAACCTCCAGGCCTGGAGCTACACAAGGTTGCCCAGGGCCCCATCCAACCTGGCCTTGAACACCTCCAGGGACGGGGCATCCACCACCTCTCTGGGCAGCCTGTTCCAGCACCTCACCACTCTTTCTGTAAAAAACTTCCCCCTAATATCTCATCTACTTCCTTTAGTTTTAATCCATTCCCCCTTGTCCTGCCATTGTCTGCCCTTTTAAAAAGTTGAATCCCCTCCTGCTTATAAGCTCCCTTCAGGGGCTGGAAGGCTGCAATGAGGTCCCCACAGCCTTCTCTTCTCCAGGCTGAAACAGCCCAGCTCCCTCAGCCTCTCTTTGCAGGGCAGGTGCTCCAGCCCTCTCATCATCCTCGTGGCTCCTCTGAACCCTCTCCAACAGTTCCACATCTCTCTTGTATTGGGGGCCCCAGATCTGGACACAGTACTCCAGATGGGGCCTCCCCAGGGCAGAGCAGAGAGGGACAATCAGCTCCCCGTCCCTGCTGCCATCCCTCTGCTGATGGAGCCCAGGATCCCATTGGCCTTGTGAGCTGCCAGAGCACACTGCTGGCTCATGTTCAGTTTCTTACCCACCAGAACCCCCAGGTCCTTCTCAGCAGGGCTGCTCTTGTTTCAAGAATAATGAAGGCAGGTTGGTACAAAACATGTGGAGTATAACATGCAGTTTTATAACATGTAGTTATAAAAGTATGTCTGAAACTTACATAGCTTTGTTTTCATTCACAACACTGGCACGCAGAGAAAGTGTATCAGTATTTTTTAATAATTCATTCTTACTGAAAATAATTAACTAATTAATAGTCTGTTTGATTCACTTACAGCATCAAGGCAAGTTCCCAGAAGACAGAGATGGGCTGATAAGACCTTTGCAAACAAAACTAGACTGCAATTAATTTCTACAAGATGCCTGTTCAAAGAGCTGAGCTTCCCAGAGGAGGTTTCAGCAAGGTTGCTCAGCTTCTGCATGTCACCCCAGCCCTGTACATCATCCAGGTACTAAAGGTGCAACTCTGTCATCTCAACAGTTAAGAAAGGAGGGCAGGAAAAACCACACATCAAACTAAAACAAGGAAAGACTAGAAGAAGGGCCAAAGCAGTTTTGAATTTTTTTGAATGGTAAGAGGTATGCTTACACTCCTGGGAAAACCATGCACGCAGTCTGCAAGCACTTCTGAGTATCTGGGCTGCAGCTTTCTTTAAATATCATTTCCAAACATTCCTCCTTACTACCACAAACTGCTCAACACACAAGGCTCACTTTTCCTGCTCCTTTGTCACAGATCTCCTTAGTATTAGCAACTCCAGAATACTTCAAATATTTAAAGTCACTAATTATTTGTGAGACATTATAGGTACATTTTCATTTTCAACCCTACCTTAAGAACAAAAAGCCTATCTATTTTTTTCCCCCACTACTGAATGTGCTTAAAACAACAGCATTTATCATTCAGCAATATGCGCATGACAGTGTGCTTTGACACTGATTTACATCGCTGACTGGTTGTATAAATTACATTGTCAGATACAGGCTCAGGTGCCTCTACAATCTTGTATTCCATTATGGTAAGTAGGCAAGCAATAAAAGTGTTTTAATTAGAAACAGAGACAGATATTTGATATTACCCAGCAACCCCTTTTACATCAACACCGAGTGCCCCGGGCATGCATTTAGATCTGCACTTCTCTGCAGTTTGGAGGGGAACATGTGAGCTGCAGGGAAAGAAATAGTATTTCCTGTTATTGAACAGCACTCATCAAGATACTGAAGCAGAAAAATCACCTTATTTCATAACTTGCCCCCTGAGCAGCATCCTTCCCAGCTACCGAGGATCAGTGGACAAACAGCCATTCCTATGATACTCAGATTTATCAATGCTGCTCAGAGATTGCAAGCTACATATTCTTGGGGAAAGATATGAAGGCCAGCATTTGATTTAAAGACATTTCTGGTACTGAGAACTTTACCAACCTGTCTTTCATTCCTGAAGAGTTGAAAGGAAGAAAGCAGCGCTCTCGATACCTGCTGCAGCCTGACCTCCTCATCAGCCTGGGAAGGGTCTGCAGTCCCACACACAGCTTCAGTGGCAGCTCAGCTGACTACCCCCTTTTGCTAATGGTTAAGATCAAGCATCTGCTGACTAATTTAAATATCTTTAGGCTATACTAAATATCTTTGTTCCTACGTGCTGCCAGCCACACACAAATCATGGGGGTCCTAGGAGGAGCTTCTCTGCGGTGACCTGCTGCTCTGGGAATTGCTTTCTACTCTTGGTTCTCTGCCACAAAAATCTACGTTTTTCCTTAGGGACTGGTTATATACTGTAAATACAGCAGGGGTCTGGGGGGTCTGGACCTGCCCCTTGGCATGGAAAACCGGTCATGCAGTCTGTAGAGCAGTGGTTTTTTTCCTTGGCTTCGCAGTCAATGCTGACCAAATAGCCAACATACTGCATGTTAGATCACTACCATTACACAGCTCAAAATAAACAATGAATTGCCCTGAATCAGTATTTAGTGACTTCAGAGTGACATCACTATTTAGCAGTTTTCCCATCATAACAGGGGAACCATTAGTAGGCTGCTGCTGTTTAAGCCATCACTGCCATGGCATACCAGCACAGCAAGAGACCTTCCTGGCTTCTACATGCGTGGCTTCTGGCAACAGCTTTCCTCTTTTCTATATAGTAGGAATTAATTTACCTTTAAAAACCACCATTTTAAAGAAAGTTTTGGGCTATATGCCTTCTTCAGGCCAACACAATGGTCTGCTGAAGACACACCATATTGACTGCACTATTTTTAACTTAATCATAAAATACTTAAATACACAGCTCAGCAAAAAAAAATGTAATCCTTTGGTACTATTTGCTTATGCTGCACTATTAAAATCAGACTAAAATAACATACTACAGAGGAGAACCACTTTCTCCATGTAGAGAACACTGCCATTATTCAATATACCACAGATCTTCCTCAGCTGACAGACTGGTAGGTTCCTACGGCCACAGATTATTAGCAGTATATAGTATGCTAAGTAATAAAATAAAAAAAATACATAAGAAGTGGAACTATAAACCTTATTCCTTGGTCATTACTACCTACAGTCCCACTTTAACATTACGTATGGGTCTCTACTCCTATTCTGGAAGGAAATAAAACAGGGGACACTGATCCAGATCCCCTAAAAATCAGGGCAACAGCAGACAAAAAACTGGCAAAGATGCTGGAGGACAGGCAATGAGGTGGGTGGTATTGCTTTGCCACACTTTTTTAACCTATATTCCCCCACAGGTTTTGACATACCAGGTCGTATGATCTCTCTGGTTCGCTTAAGGCACCCTCAGGTTTAATAGCAATCTGGTTAATTTTGGTTGAAAGGAATAATTACACTTCAGTTTTATACATCTATGTGAACGAAACCATTGCTGGTTTCATTCACAACCCTTTAGGACCAGAGGGAGATTATCTGCACTGAATACCATCCCATCACAGGAGCAATGCCTTCAGAATCAAACCACTCCTCAGGAACTACTGAGGGTGGTTAACAATACCACGAAACTTGGTCTTTAATCTAGTCACAGGTTTGATTTCCTATTTCTTGCTGTTACTTAAGGGGAAAATATATCAATTCACCAAAATAAAAAGATGTTAAATAATTAATGATGGGTTTGTATACCTGCTTGCAACCAGAATTAAATTGAAAATATTGAAATTTGATGTTAAAATGTCCAAAAGTAGAACTTAAAACTGTATCCAATGACTATTCAATGCAAGCCTAAACACCCGAGCTAAACGAGTGATGGCAATTACCATGGGATAGATGCTTTCTTAAATTCTCCAGCTTCCCATGCTGAGCAGCAACAAACTTGTGATTCAAGAATCCTCACGTTTCTTGCTTGCTCCTTTCTCCAGGAGTGTTTTTATTTTTCCAGTATATCCCTAAAATAGGTATTTTTGCTCTTAAAAAGCACTGGGGAACTGACATAGCCTATTTTCCCCCCCCCATCCACACATTCCAGACAGAAACTAGAAAAATGCAATATATTCAATACTCTAAGCTGAAAAATTAATGGTGGAACAAATTAGACAAATTTAATTTAATTTTTCACGTTTGCTCATTTACCCAATAAATAGAAATGGAAATTGAATTAGTTTATTAGAAACATTAAGCTAATATATTTCTGCTCTGAAAAATAGATCATATATCTCACTCATGAAGGGATACTAAAGAGAACTTTCTCCAAAAAAATCTCCTAACGAGATTCACTTCCCAAATATAACAAATGAACTCGTAAGTACATGCAATATTTATAATAGTTAAATAATTATTGCTTCCTAACAGCTGATGCAGTCTCAACACGCTCCTTTAGTGCCTTTCACCTCCATTAGCATTTAGACTGCCTTACAGCTGTCAGGATAGGTTAGGGGGAAAATCACCTGATAACAATGCAAGAAGTACACAAATTATCATTCAGGATACGGCAGCACAGGGAAATTAGACAGCAGGCTTACAGGTTGCCTGAAATGAAGCTTGGTGCAAAGAATTTCACCCACCCTGAGGATGGTGCTCATTAACATTCACTCCATGTGGAAGCAGACCCTTGGCAACACCCACAAGCCCATTTCCAGATCCTTCAAGCACAACAGGAGGAGAGAAAAAAAAAAAAAAAGAAATCAATCTTATTAAGGAGATATAATTAAAAGATTCCATGCACAACCCAGAGGTTTTGTCTCTAAATTCTCACTGCAATAATGGTAATTCTCTTGCTTTTACCCTCCCCTCTCAAAACCCCAACTAATTTGTCCTGAACGACCACACAGCACCCATTACAATGATGTGTGTAGTCTGGTCTCCAGAACAAACACATGTGCACATATGCACATACACACACACACACACACTCTGCCTTCTCCTGTGTTCCACATAAAACAATTTATTTGCAACACCCTTTAGAGACAGGACAAAAATATTTCAGGGTCCGAGTTGAAACTTAAGGTGTAGTCAGTGACTGGAGAAAAGACAAGGACATTCCCCTTTCTTCAGGAGGCATGGCAATAGAAATCACAGCCAAGTCAGTTTATCAGTACCTAATTTCTTAAGGCACTTTGTATTTTAGGAGCTCATTATGCCCACACACTACGTTTGCATGCAGAAGTCACTGCAAATAGAAAGAGGCAATCACTTGTGCAAAGCCATCGGAATTGGCCTTAAATTTACCACTCGATGAGATTTAAGAAGTGCTTAGAAGAACGTTATCTGTGAGTGTTCACAAGAAAATGCTCGTTTTCTGATCAATTAGAATTTCATCAGACCGGTGCAAAAAGTAATCTGAAGCCACAGGAACTTCCTTAGGCATGGGATGTAATGGTCTGAGCATGTACACAAGGAACAAGATAAGCCAGCTTCCTTGTGCCCATCACACCCAACCCAGACCTTGCCAATGCCAGCCCCAGGTAACACGGGGTTTTACTTCTGATTTGCACTGTAGGTGGTGAGCACAGGATCTGTCCTATTGGAAGGAGAAAAGACTCCTTATTTACCATCATATTAAAGAGGATGCGTGAAATATAACTACATTGGCTTGCTGACACAAATTGAAATATAAATCTATATAAGAAAAATACCTGCAAATTGTTAAGTCCCCAAAAAAAGCAATCACTGAAAGAAGAGGAGACCTTTCTCTCACTAAATCTGCTACCTATTATTTACCCTGACAGACACTGTGAGTGTTAAATATCTCTGCATTTTGCAAGTAAGGGTTAATAAACTTTGTGCAGCTTTTCAGAAGGCCTGAGAGCAGAAAGGAATAGGACTCATAAGGAGTCCACCTTGGACATCACAGGATGTCCCTGGTAAACACCATTTCACAAGATGCACCTTTGTCTTAAAGTATTCTGAAGCCCAAAACTTTTCCATACCTCAGTTTATTAGCATACATTACTACAAAGGAAAAGTTTTGCCTTGGTGATGTAAGACACAGAGAAGGCAGAGATACTGAATGCTGCCTTTGCTTCAGTCTTCACTGCTAAGGGTGGCTTCTCAAGGAACCCACACCCTGGAGGTACGAGAGAGACTAGGGAAAGGAAGACCTTCCTTTGGTTGAGGAGGATCGGGTTAGAGAACATCTAAGCAAAACTGACACCCACAAATCCATGGGCACCCACGGATGTGCAAGGAGCTGGCAACCCCAGCTCCCTCAGCCAAATCAGATGACTAGAAGAGCTAGAAGTAAGGATCACCATCGTATGAATGACACCAGGGTCACAGAGGTCTTCATCAGCATCCCCTGTGCTTTCTGAATGGGGGAACAACAGCAGAACCTGTACAGGGGACTGTGGATGAAAGGTCAAGATATGTGTGTTCTTCCTCATTTCTCTGGCATCACTGAGGAGTCACCAGTTCACCACTGGATTTTTGGTCTCCACAGGAAGCGTACCCATCCCAAATGGGGTTGGGGCTTGATATAAAATAGACTTCACAAAAGTGGCACAGAGGGGGCAGCGGATGAACCTTAGAGCTCAGCTATTACACTTCAGAGAAATACAGTGACTGGGGACTGACCGCTGGAACCCATCACCTGGCACCAAACCTGCATTCCAGCAAGATGCAAACTATTGTGATGCCCCAAATTTTTGCTACATGTACATTTAGAGACTGACAGATGGTCAGCCTATAGACCCCGCTTCAGAGTTCTTCAGACTCCAGGTCAATGTATTTTATACGTTATTTACAGCAGCTGCTCTGGGAACACCATTATAGTGCATTTAATTCATCTCCTGCAGCATTCACACTTGGCAGGACTGGGCATGCTGCCATTAGTCCAGAAACATTAAATTCATACACAAGGCATCTTTAATTCCACTTGGTTCCCTCCAAAGAAAAACCTCACAGATACTACTCATGCTTCCAGGTGCTTCCCTTCCCCCTTGCTCCCAGTTACCCCACTGGGCCATCAGAATGATCCATGATTGCCCAGACAAGCGCCTTTTCTCCCTTCACAGCAGCTTCTATGTTATTTTTATACCCTTCCAAATATGACCAACGCCAACACAAAACCCACTTGCACCTATGTGGGAGGCCTGGCTGGATGTGTCCAGCTTTCAGCAGGGGGTTACAATGGATGCAGCACCAAGGAGGAACAGATGTTGATCAGCCCAATCATGGGGTAAGAAGAGATGCTGGAAGGCAAAGTAAAGCATACTTGAAATCAATGCATCTGGGAACTTCCCTATGAGGCACTAGGCATTAAACAGGAATTAAATGTATTCTGTGTTTAAAGCAGGAAACACTTTGGCGGGGGGGGGGGGG
>VZTU01001610.1:0-33510 GCA_013400835.1 Zapornia atra
GCTTTTATGTATTTGATTTTGGATTTTACTGAATTAGAGACTCAATAAATTCAAAGTTGCATTGCATAGGCTGAGATGCAGGAAATGCAGCAGCTTTCTGAATCACTTCAAAGTTACTAACTTAAGATGCTCTAGTCTTACTACTTGCAAGACAAAACAAAGTAATTGAGTAGGTCTAGAGTTTATAATGTTCTTGTGTGAGTCATTCTTCCCCTTGCAGAAATAATAAAAAAGCAGAGACTTTTTGTCTAATGAAGGTACTGAATAACTAACTTTCTAGTTAATCATTTAAGTTAACGTTTGAATATTTGTGTGGTCCCATATGGTGCTGATAGCCATGGCTACTGCACTTTTCTGACTTAGAAAATCTTCCCTTGTGTTAGAGCTCCACTGGTACGTTACCAAACATGATTTTACAATAATTTTAAGTACTTAAAAGTTAGTTTTGGAGACAACGGCTTCTAATTTACTGAAGCAATATTTGCTTGCTATATGCTGAGTTATCATTTTACTCCTAGCTGCCTCTTTCCTTTTTTTCTTTTTTCTAATAAAGGCATGTGTAGCATGCAAAATAGACGACTGGTGTAAAAAGATGTGCTAGTTATCCTTTGATTTCCAGCCTGTTTTCCTTTAAGGTAGTGATTTCTTGCTACCTGTCTTTTGACTTTTCTGTTTTGTCATATATTACTACAGGCATGTGGCATTAATTCTTTATAACCAGAAATGACCACTTAAGGATATTTCCAGATCAATGTGGGAAGTTTTTATTGGCTTGATAGTCTGATGTGCCACTTTTGACCTATCAGTGTTGGAGCTGGCGTTGACTATTTGAGGACCATACCAGCAACAATGAATGCCTGCAAAAAAAATTGCTGATGCTTTAACCATAGGTTCAAAATAATTTTTTCAGGAAGGGTGGGGTGACTTTTATGGCTTAGATGTGTATTCCAGTACTCTGTTCCTGTCCAGTCTCTGCCTGCAGCTTGATGGCAAGGGTGAGAAGTACTGGTGACTGACTATTATAGATTGTCTCTACACCATCTCCAGTGCACTTAAGCGTAAGAGAAGTGATACAGGCAGCTGCACTTCAGGATTGCTAATCAGTTTTGTGTTTTGAAGGGGAAAACAACACTGTTTATTGCATTTAAAAACAATACTGTCTTTAACCCAACAGCAAAAAATTAATAACTTTACAGTTATTGGAGCATGCATACATGGAGAGAATAACTTTTTTGCTTTCTAGAGAAATGATTAATAGAATCTTTTGGATTTTCTGATTTGTTAGTATTTATAGTATTTGAATGAGTAGTAAGAACTGTGTGGTTTGTATACTTATTTGTCTAATGATGTATAAAGTCACTGTAGACGGTTGTTCACTGGCATCATGCAACCAAGACTTGACTTCTCTATGTGAGTAGTGGCTTGAACCTGACACAGGGAACATGCTTGTAACTTCACGGCATTTTTTCTGAATAATTCTATATATTGAGTCTGATCCAGCAAGCTGTCTCCATAAAGAAGAGAATATAAGCTAGTGTTTAAATTCTTTGTTTTGACACAGGATTCATTCCCAGATTTGAACTCATATGTAGCCCAACAGACTGGTCATTTTAATTTAAATGAGGTACATGAATCAAAAAGACTGGAGTTCAGAATTCTGGTCTATATCCGTTGGTTGCAAATGTGCTGTATGAAATTTTAGCTTCCAGTATTTTTTAAAGAAAATTAAAATCTGCGGTCAATTTGCACGTGAGAAAATATTGGCCTGCTCCAAACGTGAACTTGAAATTAAAACTTGTTCTCTGGCACAGAATCATAGTACATTGGGTGGTTAGATGAATATACTTTGTGTAGCCAGGCTCTCCAAACAGTAGAAAGGCAACAGGAACTAAATTTAACTGGAAAAAATATGGAGAAATGTAGCTGAATTAAGTATATAATGTGTAAAAGTGCATTCACATACAGGGTAATAGTGGGTGGAGTCAAAATAAAACCCCTCTCATTGAATTTTTTAGCTATCCAGATGCTTGAAAATACTTTGTTCTTCGTTCCAGCCCATCTGTTCTTCCTTACTATAACTGACATCACCACAGCTACCAAAACTGTTAAAGAATCACCATATAAAAATGGCAAAACTTACATATAAAACCAGCACACAGTTTTATGGAAAGAAAACTGCAGGAATCAAACTTTATGGTTTCTTGAAAGATTTTTCCTTTTTCTGTATAGCAGTACAGTAATAGAAGCAATGCCAGTTATGACGCACAGTATGAACTGTTCAGTTATATACATGTATATATATAAACTTTTATTTGAGTGTTCTGTAAGGATGTTGCCTGATCTGAGAAGTTAAATGCAGAGAATTCTAGAATCTTTCTACTTAAACATAAATGCTTTTTAAAGAAATTATTTTAAGGGGAAAAAAAAAAGATTGCTTTTTTATTACTAAATTGCCACAGTACAAAATACTACCCTTTTTTTTGATGGTCTTCTGAAGACATAATTTTAATGTGTGCAGTTTAGTACAATCACATTCATATTTTGTGGCTTCTTTTACCTTAGTAGGATTCTGATCCTGCCAAAGAGAGATGGGCCAAATGTCATGTACAGCAAATGCTGTGATGTGTGACTGGGCTTTCTAGCAAGTTAGTTTCAAATGGTATTTACTGTATGATACTAAGCACATGCCCATATTGCTGGTTCTCCTAATTTTATTGCATATCATTTATTTGCTTTTTTAGAAAGTCTTAATTTGTAGTCATATGGTGGTGTAAGGGTTTCAACTTACTTTAGAATAGCACTTAAAATATTCCTACCTTTGTAGTTCTAGAGGAAGCCTTAGAAATGGAAAATCTAACTGCTCAAGGACAAGGTGGCAACTAACTCTCATTCTAGTATTTAAAATATAATGCTTGTTTTTTTAAAGAAATAGCATGGGGTTTTTGTTTGGCTAACCTGCCATTTCTCTGTGCCTGTTCGTATTGTGACAGGGTAGAACAGAACTGTATCGGGTACTGAACTCAGTCTTGGAGTTGGGTACTGAGCAGTAGGCTGGAGTTTATTCCTCTGCCCACAGAAGTGCTGGACATCTTGTTTGAACATCTGTTATTATGAACAGTCTAAGGCTGTTGATTTTGAAGGTCTTGATTATTATGCTGTTAACATGAGAGACATTTCTTTGTATGAGGACCAGCAGGTGGGGCATTTCTGTTAAGCTATGGAGCCAGGAGCCAGCCAGCAGTGCAAAGTGCCAGAGGTGCTTTTAAAGAGCAGCTTTGCTCTTTGCAAGACATGATGAAGGGACAATGACAGGTATTGCTAAAAGTAACAGCTTATGCACTTTTTCCTGCCTGCAATGCTGGTGAATATTGAAGCTTGCAGGAACATCATTGTCAAACTGTGAGGAGAAAGAAATTGAAACTAATTTAAGTTAAATTTTTGTGAAGTTATGCAATAATTAATTTTTTTCAAAATAAATCTGTAGCAAAGACATATCATGGTTATTCTTGTTAACCTCTGTGTAGTCTGTGGGTAGTCTGTTTTTCGTGTCTAACATTAGCTTGTATAAAGCAAACAGTTAATAAGCTTGATCTAAACCAATAAACTTACTAGAGTGTAGATTTTATCAGTATAGCACCTTGCATCTCTTTATTGTTGGAAGCAGAGATGCTAGGGGCCTCTCAAGCTTGCGTAGACTGAAATGGTCTCTAACCACTTCCTTGAAGTGGGAGAAAAGAAGGTGTAGTTGAAGGATAAACTTTTGAGGCTCTCCAGATCCTGTATTCACAATGATGTAGCTGCTACCATTTGGTGTATAGCATTTGGAAGCTGCTGTATTACCTGTGAGCCAGTGAGGGTGTCTGGTCTTGAAAGAGATTTTAGGCTTCAGGCAAAGGAGGTTCAACTGAAGCATTATGTACTACTTGATGTTGCTTTCAGAGGGAATGAATCATGAAGATGTTTTAGGTGTGTCACAGTTAATTTCTTTCTTATTGCTAACACTGGCACAGTCATAAATGAAATCACAATGTAATTTCTCTTGTTTCTTATTATTTGGAGCTCTGACTTGGAGGCTGCACTCTTAAAGTAATCAGGTTTTCTTATCAGTCCTCACGTTCATTTTCAGTTCAGGTTAGATGTGGAACTGTGATACTAAGAAAAACAATGTGGAAGTAGCAAACTTTTCCTTTAATATAGTCTGCTTCAGAGCTCTTTAATTTTTTTTTTTTTCCTAAAGCAAGAACATGCATTTCTGGAGGCCTGTGTCACCACTCTGAGTATTCTGGTTTTATTCTACTTTGTGACAAATACTATTTTTAATTTGAATCTTTATTTTGTATAGCTGGCTGGTTTAATTTTTAATAAAACCTTCACTGCTTTTGAAATAGTTTTGATTTTTTATTTAAAAGAACCAAGAATCTAAGTCTTTAAATCATTCAGATGAAAAATTACTATATGTGATTTTTAGCATGAGCTTAAATCGTTTGTCCAGTGTGTGTTCCCTGCCTGAAGGAACCAGAAGATGATGTTGTACATGGATGTCTTTCCCCCTGCGTGCATTGCTAAATCTTAACCTCCCTTACATTTATACTGTCAAGCTATTATACTAACTCTGTTTAAAACAAAACAACAAACCCTGCTTCATTTAGTGTGATACAGTAGCTTTTGGGGCTCTCCAGTGTAAAAGCTGTGTGGTGCTTGGCTTGCCCTCACCAGCCTTGTGCTGCCCCGCAGATGGCAGTAGTGGGTTTTGTTTTTAACCCAGAGGTAAAAGTAAAACCGATTCATTTCCATTGCCTTTTTTTTTTTTTTTTTCCCCCCCCCCCTTTATTTTTTTTCTTCTTCATTTTGTTGCTTGGTGGACGATTGGTTGGTGTTTGGCCTTTTAGACAAAGAGAAAACTACACAAACTAAAGACTTGCCTGAATTTGTTGTGCAATAAGGCACTAGTTTGCTGTTTTGCTGTGTGGTGTCACCATGTAAAGGTGCTAGTGAAAATGTCTTGACTCCAAGTAGGAAAGGAAAGTATAAGACCTGGAAGCTGGAGAATCCTTCAGGCATTCAAAATGATACCACTCTGGCTAAATTCAGGTTTTATTCAGTTCCAACTCTCAGTGGAGTTCAGTGCTTATAAGAGGGGATAGGTGTTGATCTGTTGTTCTAGTCATTTTTCTCCTTTTTTAACTGCTTTTCCACTGGTTATCAAGATGAAGTTGTGTTTCATTTCCCTCTTCCTCTTCCATCTATTTCATATGGTTTTTTTAACTAGCTTTGTGTTTGGTACACTCTTAAGATTGGCAATCCTAAACTAACACACGTACGAGGAAGATTAATGTTTTGGGTTTGTGTGGGAAGGTTTTGGTGGTGGGGGCAGTGAGGACTGCAGGGTGGCTTCTGCAAGAAGCTACTAGAAGCTTCTAGGTCTGACAGAGCCAGTACCAGCTGGCTCCAAGATGGACCTGCCATTGACTAAGGCTGAGCCAATCAGCAACAGTGGTAGCACCTCTGTGATAACATATTTAAGAAGGGAAAAAAACCCAACCCTGAGGTGCAGGTTTTCTTTTTTTTACAGCCAGTGAAAGGAGTTAGAATATGTGAGAAACATTGCAGACACCAAGATCACTGAAGAAATAGGGGAACGAAGTCCTTCAGGTGCTGGAGGAGAGATGCCCGTGCAGCCTGTGGAGAAGACCAGGTTGCTTTCCCTGCAGCCCATGGAAGCTGATGGGGAGTAGAGATTCTGCCTGCAGATCGTGGAGGATCCCACACTGGAGCAGGTGGAGACACCTGAGGGAGGTTGTGACCTGGTGGGAAGCCTGTGCTAGAATGAGCTCCTGGAGCCTGTGAAGAGAGGAGCCCATGCTGGAGCAGGTTTGCTGGCGGGACTTGTTACCTTGTGGGGGACCACACTAGAGCAGTCTGTTCCTGAAGGTCTGCACCCCATGAAAGAGACCCATACTGGAGCAGCTCGTGATGAACTGAAGCCCCGTGGGAAGGATTCACATTGGAGAAGTTTGTGGAGGACTGTGTCCTGTGGGTGAGACCCTATGTTGGAGCTGGGGAAGAGTGAGAGGAGTCCTCACCCTGAGAAGGAGGAAACAGCAGGAAACAACGTGTGATAAACTGGCTGCAGTCCCCATTCCCTTGTGCCCTCAGAGGGGAGGAGGTAGAGAAATCTGGAATAAAGTTGAATCTGGGAAGAAGGGAGGGATGGAGGAGGTGTTTTAAGATTTGGCTTTATTTCTTATTATTCTACTCTGTTCTGCTTAGGTAATAAATTAGATGCCTTTTATTACATGTTGAGTCTTTCTTGCCTGTGACAGTAATTTCTAAATGATCTCTCCCTGTCCTTATCTCAACCCACAAGCCTTTTGTTATATTTTCTCTTCCCTGTCCAGCTGTAGAGGGGGAGTGATAGAGCAGCTTTGGCGACCATCTGGCTTCCAGCCAGGGTCAACCCATCACAATGAAGACTGCTTTTCTGCATAGCAGCAGCACAAATTATCTACCAGTTAATGATATTCGATATTATAGGATGGGCCTCAAAGATTGTCTAGTTCCAACCACCTGCCATGGGCAGGGACACTCTCCTCTAACCCAGGCTGCCCAAAGCCCCATCCAACCTGGCCTTGAACACTACCAGGTAAGGGGCACCCACAGGATCTCTGGATAACCTGTTTCTGGGCCTCACCACCCTCCCAGTGAAGAATATTTTCCTAATGTCTAATCTAAATTTACCCTCTTTTAGCTTAAACCCATCACCTCTTGTGTTATCACTACACTCCCTGATAAAGAGTCCCTCTCCATCTTTCCTGTAGGCTTTCCTTTAGGTTCTGGAAGGCTGCAGTAAGCTCTCCCCAGAGGCTTCTCTTCTCCAGGCTGAACAAGCCCAATTCTCACAGCCTGCCTTCAGAGGAGAGGTGCTCCAGCCCTTTGATTGCTTTTTTGGCCCTCCTCTGAATTCACTCCAACAGGTCAGTGTCTTTCTTAGACTGGGGACCCCAGAGCTGGATGCAGTGCTCCAGGTAGGGTCTCAGAAGAGCAGTGTAGGTGGACAGAATCACCTCTGGTCACACTGTTTTTTAATGCAGCCCAGGATATGGTTGTCTTTCTGGGCTGCAGTTGTCCATATCCACATCATGTGGAGCTTTTCATTAATCAACACCCCCAAATCCTTCTCCTCAGGGGTGCTCTTAATAAATATCATATAAATATAATTACATGTTGTTAAACAACGATAATTGAACGCTATATTTACATTATATGTTTGCATGCCCTCTGCAGTGTGTATCAAGTGTGCTAAATACATATATAAAGAGCCTTAACAGGATTTCATTTCTGAGAGCAAATGGATTATTGGTTTTCATGTGTAACAGATGAATGGGAAAGTCTTAAAAATGCAAGTATTACTTTTGATGTGAAGTTGAAGACTTTTTAATGAGGAGGAGGTTTTCAGAGGAGCCTGAGGGTGCTCCACAGATAGGCAAAACCAGTTAAATATCAGTGGTAGCTGACACTGACACTATACTTTATGAATATTCAGCTGAAGGTCTGATTTTGGAATGTGCCCTTATTAAGAGTAAGATGGGCTTTCACCTTTTACTCCCATTATTTCATGTTAGAAAATTGTTATAGCTTCTTACCCCTAGTCTGATCTTCCTCCAGCATTTTATCAAATCCTTCATAGCCTTACAGGTAAAATGACATTGAAATGGTAGTGAAAGTGCTAAACTAGAAAGTGCTATTGTGGTTATGCCTTTGCATATAACTACTTCAGAGGATGATAAAATGAGAGAATTCGATTCAAAACGCTTGAGCACATTTCAGGAATTAGTTTCCTAATTTAATAGTATATAAATAATACATTATCAATCAGGGACTAAAGGTAGTATTGCAGAGCATCTGGTTTTCTAAAACGAGTGGTATGAGTAATATCGATTAAGACAACTTCTGAAATTGAGGTAGCAGTTTTATGTACTATGATAAATAATTAAAGCTGTAAAAGGTGTCAATAAGCAGACCTTGTCCTAAGAGTTGTCCAAGGCTTAGTGTGTGTCATTCAAATAGNTACCTTGTGGGGGACCACACTAGAGCAGTCTGTTCCTGAAGGTCTGCACCCCATGAAAGAGACCCATACTGGAGCAGCTCGTGATGAACTGAAGCCCCGTGGGAAGGATTCACATTGGAGAAGTTTGTGGAGGACTGTGTCCTGTGGGTGGCACCCCATGCCGGAGCAGGGAAAGAGTGTGAGTCCTCCCCCTAAGAAGGAAGTAGCAGCCAAGACAACTCATGATGAACTGACCCTAAGTCCCATTCATTGTCTCCCCATGCCATTTTTGGGNTGTCCAGCTGTAGAGGGGGAGTGATAGAGCAGCTTTGGCGACCATCTGGCTTCCAGCCAGGGTCAACCCATCACAATGAAGACTGCTTTTCTGCATAGCAGCAGCACAAATTATCTACCAGTTAATGATATTCGATATTATAGGATGGGCCTCAAAGATTGTCTAGTTCCAACCACCTGCCATGGGCAGGGACACTCTCCTCTAACCCAAGCTGCCCAAAGCCCCATCCAACCTGGCCTTGAACACTACCAGGTAAGGGGCGCCCACAGGATCTCTGGATAACCTGTTTCTGGGCCTCACCACCCTCCCAGTGAAGAATATTTTCCTAATGTCTAATCTAAATTTACCCTCTTTTAGCTTAAACCCATCACCTCTTGTGTTATCACTACACTCCCTGATAAAGAGTCCCTCTCCATCTTTCCTGTAGGCTTTCCTTTAGGTTCTGGAAGGCTGCAGTAAGCTCTCCCCAGAGGCTTCTCTTCTCCAGGCTGAACAAGCCCAATTCTCACAGCCTGCCTTCAGAGGAGAGGTGCTCCAGCCCTTTGATTGCTTTTTTGGCCCTCCTCTGAATTCACTCCAACAGGTCAGTGTCTTTCTTAGACTGGGGACCCCAGAGCTGGATGCAGTGCTCCAGGTAGGGTCTCAGAAGAGCAGTGTAGGTGGACAGAATCACCTCTGGTCACACTGTTTTTTAATGCAGCCCAGGATATGGTTGTCTTTCTGGGCTGCAGTTGTCCATATCCACATCATGTGGAGCTTTTCATTAATCAACACCCCCAAATCCTTCTCCTCAGGGGTGCTCTTAATAAATATCATATAAATATAATTACATGTTGTTAAACAACGATAATTGAACGCTATATTTACATTATATGTTTGCATGCCCTCTGCAGTGTGTATCAAGTGTGCTAAATACATATATAAAGAGCCTTAACAGGATTTCATTTCTGAGAGCAAATGGATTATTGGTTTTCATGTGTAACAGATGAATGGGAAAGTCTTAAAAATGCAAGTATTACTTTTGATGTGAAGTTGAAGACTTTTTAATGAGGAGGAGGTTTTCAGAGGAGCCTGAGGGTGCTCCACAGATAGGCAAAACCAGTTAAATATCAGTGGTAGCTGACACTGACACTATACTTTATGAATATTCAGCTGAAGGTCTGATTTTGGAATGTGCCCTTATTAAGAGTAAGATGGGCTTTCACCTTTTACTCCCATTATTTCATGTTAGAAAATTGTTATAGCTTCTTACCCCTAGTCTGATCTTCCTCCAGCATTTTATCAAATCCTTCATAGCCTTACAGGTAAAATGACATTGAAATGGTAGTGAAAGTGCTAAACTAGAAAGTGCTATTGTGGTTATGCCTTTGCATATAACTACTTCAGAGGATGATAAAATGAGAGAATTCGATTCAAAACGCTTGAGCACATTTCAGGAATTAGTTTCCTAATTTAATAGTATATAAATAATACATTATCAATCAGGGACTAAAGGTAGTATTGCAGAGCATCTGGTTTTCTAAAACGAGTGGTATGAGTAATATCGATTAAGACAACTTCTGAAATTGAGGTAGCAGTTTTATGTACTATGATAAATAATTAAAGCTGTAAAAGGTGTCAATAAGCAGACCTTGTCCTAAGAGTTGTCCAAGGCTTAGTGTGTGTCATTCAAATAGAACTCAGAATTACAGATTCAACTTCTAAGTTAATCGAGTGATCCGTTTGGTATTATATAACTGGAAATATGCAAAGCATTTTAATTGCTTCAGGAGTTACATTGTGAGCAATTTGTTTGGTAAGAGAAGACCTACAAAAAGCATATGCCGTTAGTGTGACCCAGAATCCAGTAAAAGATAATTTTTCAAATGATTACCATATGTGTGTAGGAGTTGCTTTGTACTATAAAGTTATTTTAGATACCAGAATCATTTGTTTCATCTTTCGAGTTCCTCACTGTTAAAGTGTCCCCTCAGATTTCCTATTACTTTGACTATTGTGTGATAGAGTAAAAAAAAAAAAGAGTTTATAATAAAAGAAATTTAACAAGTAATTGAAATTCCAGATTGTGTGCAAAATGTGCCAAATGAAGTAACGGTATTTGCAAGGATATTGTATGAGTGCAGTAGCTGTGGGGAAACGACTATAAAACTGTTGAATATGCTCCCCCTCCCCCTGCTGTCTTTAACCACTGTTGTAAAAACTTGAAAAAAATTAAGCCATCTTGAGTGGCTGACAAACATTCCAACAGAGAAATTAGTGTCTTATAAATCATATAACTGGTTACCCATATTTTTCTTATTGTTTCTATTGATGTACGATTTCATGGACAGCTTTAACAAGGGAAGATTACTGAAGAAGACTTTTCTGTATTTGTATTTCCATTTGTATATGTTTCATGTTGCACAGTCGTCTTAGGACCCAGCAGAACAGTAACTGAGGCAAGGGGAAAGTGTCATTTGTAATACTGCTTGCTTGAACCAATGCTTTTGTTTCTGAGCTAGCATAGACCTAAAGGTTGTCACGACTAGCAGGAAAGTTGGTTGAAAGAATTTATTTTGAGATGGAGTCTTTGAATGGACATTGGTCCTTATGGGGGGACTTCAATCACCCTGATATCTGTTGGAGGGATAACACAGCTGAGCACAAGAAATCCAGGAGGTTCCTGTAGTGTGTTCATGATAACTTCCTCCTCCAGCTGATGAGGAGTGGTGCCATGCCGGACCTTGTTCTCACCAACAAGGTGGGGCTGGTAGGAGATGTGAAGATTTGGGAGCTTGGGATGCAGCAACCATGAAATGTTGTAGTTCCAGATCCTCGGGGCAGTGAGGAGGGTGCACAGCAAGCTTGCTACCCTGGACCTCAGGAGAGCAGACTGTGCCCTCTTCAGGGAACTGCTGGGTAGATACAATGGCACAAGGCCCTGGAGGGAAGAGGACCCCAAGACAGCCAGCTAGTATTCAAGGGTTACCTCCTCCAAGCCCAGAGCCAATGCATCCCAGCAGACAGGAAATTAGGCAAAAACACCAAGAGGCCTGCATGGCTGAGCAAGGAGCTCCTGAGCAAACTCAAAGAGAAAAAGGAAGCCTACTGAGGGTGGAAGGAAAGGTAGATAGCCTGGGAGGAATACAGGGAAATTGTCCAAGCAGCCAGGGATCAGGTTAGAAGAACAAAAGCCCCGATAGAACTAAATCTGGCGAGGGATGTAAAGGGAAACGAGAGAAGTTTTTACAGGTATATCAATGAGAATAGGATGATGGCAAATGTGGGCCCTCTCCGGAATGTAACAGGTGACCTTGTTTACCCAGGATACAGAGAAGGCTGAGATACTCAATGACTTTTTTGCCTCACTCTTCAGTGGCCAGAGCTCTAGCCACACAGCCCAAGTCATGGAGGGCAAAGGCAGGGTCTAGAAGTATGAGGAACTGCCCACTGTAGGAGAAGATCAGATCTGAGAACACCTAACGAATCTGAAGGCGCACAAGTCCATGGGACCTGATGAGGTGCATCCACATGTCCTGAAGGAACTGGCAGATGAAGTGGCCAAGCCACTCTCCATCGTATCTGAGAGGTCCTGACAGTCTGGTGAAGTCCCCACTGACTGGAAAAGGGGAAACATAACCCACATATTTAAAAAGGGGGAAAAGGAAGACCAAGGGAACTACTGGCTGGTCAGTCTCTTGTCAGATCCTTCTATGCTCAGGCGCATGGAGAATAAGGAGATGAATGGTGACAGCCAACATGGCTTCACTGAGGGCAAATTGTGCCTGACAAATCTGGTGGCCTTTTATAATGGAGTAGCAGAGATGGTGGACAAGGGAAGGATGACAGACTTCATCTTCCTGAACTTTGCAAGTCATTTGACACTGTCCAGCATGACATCCTTGTCTCTAAATTGGAGAGACATTGATTCCACAGATGGACCACTCAGTGCACAAGAAACTGGCTGGATTGTTACACGCAAAGAGTTGTTAATGTCTTAATGTCCACCTAGAAGTCTGTGACAAGTGGTGCTCCTCAAGGGTCAGTACTGAGACTGGCACTGTTCTTTGTTGGTAACATGGACAGTGGGATCAAGTGTACCCTCAGCAAGTTTGCCAGCAACGTCAAGCTGTATGGTGAGGTCGACACACTGGAGGGAAGGGATGCCATCCAGAGGGACCTTGACAGGCTGGTGAGATGGGCTCATGCAACATGCATGAAGCTCAACAAGGCCAAATGTAAGACCTGTATGTGGGTTGGTGCAATCCCAAGCACAACTACAGACCGGGCGGAGAATGGATTGAGAGCAGCCCTGAGGAGAAGGACTTGGAGGTGCTAATTGATGACAAGGTCAATGTGAGCTGGCAGTGTGTGCCAGCATCTCAGAAGGCTGTGTCCTGAGCTGCATCAAAAACAGTGTGACCAGCAGGTCAAGGGGGGTGATTCTGCCTCTCTGCTCTTGTGAGATCTCGCCTGGAGTACTGCATCTAGCCCTGCGGTCCCTGGTACAGGAAAGGCATTGAGCTGTGGGAGCAAGTCCAGAGGAGGGCCACAAAGATGATCAGGGTCTGGAGGACCTCTACTATGAAGACAGGCTGGAGAAGTGAAGGCTCTGGAGAGACCTAATGATGGCCTACCAATACTTGAAGGGGGCCTACAGGAAAGTGGGAGAAGGACTGGTGAACAGTGTAGTGATAGGACAAAGGGTGATGGCTTCAAGTTAAAAGAAGGCAGGTTTATGTTAGATGTTAGGAAGAAATTCTTTACTATGAGGGTGGTGAGGCACTGGCACAGGTTGCCCAGAGAAGCTCTGGGTGCCCCATCCCTGGAAGTGTTCAAGGCCAGGTTGGATGGGGCTTATGGGCAACCTGGTCTAGTGGAGGGTGTCCATGCCCATGGCAGGTGGTTGGAACTAGATGATCTTTGAGGTACCTTCCAACCAAAAGCATTCTATGATGCTATGATCCTATAATGCTGACATAAACTCAGAAATTAAGGAAAGCCTCATTGATTTGAATTTATTTCATTTGATAGACTTATCATGCACAGATGACTGCCAACTGAAAGGTACATAGGAAGGACTATTTACTAAACACTTTTGAAAACATTATACTTTAGTAGGATGTCATTCAAGATGTATTGCTAACAGCATAGCTGTGTTTCTTCATGTCCTTCTGATTTACTTTCAGATGTCCTTATAGAATCATAGAATTATTTGGGTTGGAAAAGACCACCACTAAACCCTATCCCTAAGCACCACATCTACACATCTTTAAAATATCTCTAGCGATAGTGACTCATGTTTCTTTCCTTAGCTTAACAGATAGTCTCAGGAAAGAAAATTTAAGATAGTCCAAAGCCATTACTGGAGAATTTTAGAAACTGTCTTGTTTTCAGGTGTCAGTTTTCTTTCTCCAGTTGTGGAACAAACTCATGATGCAGTTTCTCTTGTCTCATTGTTCTATTAGCAACTTAATTATTTGCTGTAACTAAATAGCAAAGTGTGGGGGAGTGTATTTGGTAGTATGGTAACATCTGCTTCAACAATCCCTTTTTTAAAGACTTTGCCATGCCCATGGCCACTATGGCAAAGATCTTTGCAAACACTTGGCAGGCATTAAGCAAAGTCCTATATATTATGTGGTTTTTTCCATACCTTACCAAGACTGTGTTATGGTCCAAGTATGTGCAATACTGTTTCCTTGTATTGTTCATATAGAGATCTCAGGGTTAGCCCAAAGCATTTGTTCCATATGCCACCCAAAGTTCTGTAAATGTAGCACAGATGAGTGGTGTATGGAGCTTTTTTGACATAAGAAGACTAGGATGAGCAGTTCTGCATGTAGTTCCAAAAACGGACCCAGTTCTGAGCAAGGAAACCAGCTACAGTCGACAACTTTAAATATTCAAGCACCCAGAGAAACCAGGACTCATCTTTAGTTTCATTTCCTTTCACTTTTGATTGAGAGTTTACTGTTTGTCCAAAGTAGTGAATGCAAAACCCAAGGTTACCAGTACGCCATCACATTCACAGGACAGCTGCTAGCATCACTGCTTGATATGTAAGTTGAAAATCAATGTTAAGTCTTCTATTTTCTCGATGTATTTCCAGAGGAGACTTTGCATCTCCAGCCTTATGATGCTCACAAAGACAGTTTCCTATTATAGGTTGATTATGGTTTTTTTTTTAGCAAATATTAGTATGTATTAAAAATTGTGGTGGTAACTGGAAGCTTTTCTGTGGCAATCGGAACAGTATTCACTGAAGTGAAGGCTATTTCTGTTTAACCTGAGCTTGTAGAATAGATAAGGAGAACAGCATGCTTTGAGTCTTCTATTATATATGTTCTGTTCCAGAAGGCACTTCAGATTTGTGTGTTCCTGCAGCAAAGAACTAACTGGGGATACTTCTTGTCCAAAGTGAAAAACCCAACAACCGAACCAGTTTCCATACCTTTGTAGTCAACCAGGAGGTTTATTTCATTCACTGAGTAACATTCCTTTCAGTAGAAAGAGAAAAGAAGACTTAGGGGGGACCTAATTAGTGTTTATAAATATCTTAGACATGGGATGCAGGGGGAATTGGCCAGCCCCTTTTCAGTGCTCTGTGGGGACAGGACAAGGGGCAATGGCTGTAAATTGGAGCACAGGAAGTTCCGCACCAACACGCGGAAGAACTTTTTCCCAGTGAGGGTGACAGAGCCCTGGGACAGGCTGCCCAGGGAGGTGGTGGAGTCTCCTCTGGAGATATTCAGGTCTCGTCTGGATGCCTATCTATGTAATATGAGATAGGGAGCCTGCTTTGGCAGGGGGGTTGGACCTGATGATCTCTCGAGGTCCCTTCCAACCCCTACGATTCTGTGATTCTGTGATTCTGTGAAAGCTCAAACTTATCTGCAGCAACTACTGATTTGTATAGTGCCCAGTGGGGTCTCCATTTCCGTATGCAGTTGTAACTACACAGAGTTCAGGTGATCAGTTACAGCATAGTTATTCCAGAACATTTGATTGCAGTTCTGAAACCAACACTGGGACTGTGGCCTTAATGTTCTGTAAAAAGGCATTTTGGACTGTCCCATTGGACCATCAATTATCGCAATTAATCTGTGACACCTGTTTGCTTTCATAATTCTGTTAGCTTGGAAAACTTGGGAATGAGGTTTCCTATTTCTGTGTACTGGAGCCATACTACAAGACAACAAAGGAAACCAGAGAGAATTTTATTTGTTTTAATGTAGATACCTGGTTTTTAATGGGGATTGTACAAGAGGAGATGCTTGAAAGATATCAGTGTATGTAAATTAAGAATTTTTGATAATTCTTTATGAATTATAGCTTGACCACTTACATATGTTTTACATGGGTTTAGTTAGCAGGGTAGTGCATAAGGCTTTCTTATAAACAGGTTTTGTATCAAAGAATTAAATTTGATCTATCTTTTGTTTTATATGGCAGGGTTTTTTGATGCAAAGGCAGTATCTGCTGTAAGATATTCTAAGTATGGAATAAGAGCAAATCACGGGCATGAAAATGCCAATTCACGATTATAAAAATAAATGCAAGCTATTAATTTAAACAAGAGTTAGCATTTTACAAAATAAAATTGAAATTAGCTTTCTCCTACTTGTTGCTGTTACCATCTGTGCTAGTCCTTCACTGTACATTTCCTCATCTATTTAGGAATAACCTTCAAGTTAAGCAAACTGTTGGCAGTACTCCCTGTTGTCTCATATTTAGTTAAATATTTTCCCAAATCTTGCATTTGCGTGGTACATGATCAGATAAACAAAATGAGTGAGATTTTTGTAGGAGTAAGTTCAGTGGAGTACTGCTCCTTTGAGAAAAGAGTCTATAGTGTAACTAATAAAACACTCATTTGTATTGATTCTGAGCAGTCAGGGGAATGTTCTGAATCCACATGGCTTCCTTTCAGAAAGATACTGCAGGGAACAGCCAGACAGAGTTTGGAGCCAGCTCAGGAGCTTCAGTAGCAGCCAAAGAATGGGATAGGGATGTTACTAATGCCATCAAAGTATTCACTGTGAACATGTTCCATCCATTTGTGGATTGTTCAGATGCCTTCTTTTTCTTCCCTTATTTGGTGTTCCATTTAGCTAATTCCTCTTCCTGCATACCAACCTGAATATCCATACTTCAAAAAGCTTAACTCACAATTACTGAATAAAAAAAGATTACAATTGTACTTTCTGCTCAGCTCATTTGTTTCCTTGATTATATGGATTTTGAGATACTTGGGTGATGGTTTAGTCATTTATCGAGCACAGGTTGGTTCCTAGGTGGGACTGCAATGACTGGGACTGATGTTAATAAAACCATCTAAATTGAAGAATAAATGCTACTGTTTTGTAGATGGAGTTGGAGCAGTAGAAGCAGCATAAATTCAGTGTTACTGCTTCTGTGATTCTTTGCCATTTCTTGATGAGATTTTTTCTTTTTTTTTTTCTTTTTTTCTTTATTGCAGAGACTTGAGAGGTGTTATAGTCACTCTGAGTGACAATGGGCATCTTCAGTGTTCTTACCTTGGAACTGATCCTTCATTCTTCCAGGCTCCTAAGGTTGATTCGAGGGAAATAAACTATGAAGAATTTGATGCTGAAATGAAAGAGCTTCAGAAAATCATCAAGGAGGCCACAAAAACGCAAGGTATACTTCTCCCTTTTCTGTATTTTAACCACTGACTTTCATTGTAGCACTTGAAAATATTTTATTTTCATACTTTAATGGTAATTTTTATAGGAAATGTAATATTTAATCGAGCTCAGATTTTAATTAAAAACAGTGCAAACAAAATCCTAAGCTGTAACTTGTTAGCTCTGTATTTTCATAATGCCTGTTCGAATTTTCAAGATACTTAGATCATGTTGCAAATAATTCTCCCTAGGTCTAGGTGCATGTACTACCTAAAGCAACGAAGCCTAAGGAATTTCACAAAACTTCGATATCCTTAGGCTTCAGAGAGAGCAAAAGTATTGACAAATTCTGTTTTATTATTGCAAAAGACTTCTTAATTCATGCAATTAACAAATAATGACTCTTGTTAAAGCAACATTTCTGTTACAGAATCACAGAATGATAAGGACTGTAAGGGACCTATGGAGGTCATCTAGTCCAACCCCCACCTAGAGTAGGTTGCACATGATTGCATCCACGTGGGTTTTGAATCTCTCCTGAGATGGAGACTCTACAGCCTCTCTGGGCAGCCTGTGCCAGGGCTCTGCCACCCTCACAGTAAATAAATTCCTCCTCATGTTTAGGTGGAACTTCCTGTATTCAAGTTTATGCCCATTGCCTCTTGTCCTGTCACTGGGCACCACTGAAGAAAGACTGACCCCATCCTCTCTCAAGTATTAATAAGTATTGTTAAGACTGGCCCTCGAAGAACACTGCTTGTTAGAGGCTTCCAGCTAGACTCTGTGCCACTGATCACAACCCTCTGGGGTCTGTCTTTAAGCCAATTTTCAATCCACCCCACTGTTTCATCTAACCCACATCTCCTAAGTTTGTCTGTGAGGATACAGTGGGAGATGGTGTCGAAAGCCTTGCTGAAGTCAAGGCAGACAATGTCTACTGGTCTCCCTTCAACTATCTCTCCAGTCATACCCTCATAGAAGGCTATCAGGTTTGTCAGACATGACTTCCCCATGGTGAATCAGTGCTGACTACTTCTGATAACCTTATTTTACTCCACATGTTTTGAGATGACCCCAGAATGAGCTGCTCCAACATCTTTCCGGGGATGGAGGTGAGGCTAACTGACCTGTAGTTTCCTGGGTCATCCTTCTTGCCCTTTTGAAGATTGGAGTGACACTGGCTTGCCTCTGATCTTCATGCACCTCGCCTGTTCTCCAGGACCTTTCACAGATGTTGGAGAGTGGCTTAGCAATGACTTTTGCCAGCTCCCTGGGCACTTACGGGTGCATCCCATCAGGACCGATGGACTTGTGGATATCCAGTTTATTTAACTGGTCTGTAACCAGATCTTCCTCAACCAAGGGAACATCTTCCTTCCTCCAGGCTTTCTCTGTTAACTCCGAAGGGATGGCCTGAGTAGTAAAGATGCTTTAACTTCTTTCAAGAAGTGATTTACTTGAAGTGAGAGATACAAAACCCAAACAACTGACTATGATAAACTCTGGAATTTACTTACAATGCTAATAACTTACATTATTTTTTCTTCAAGTAAGAACATATAATTTCTACAGAGATCCTTCAAAGTTTGTGTTTTCATAACTGAGTTTATAAAGTCTATCTGACTTGCATAGGGAATTGGAAGCATGTGATTTTACAAGAAGCTATGGAAAAATCTTAGACAAATAGAAAGAACCAATAACAACCTTTTCCCAGTGACAGTGTGTTCTTAAAATGCGTTAAAGAAATAGTTATGACGTTCTGCATGAAAAAGGAAATTAAAAAGTTCAGTTTAAATCCCTAGAAAATAAAAAAAATTATTTATCTGGAGTTATGAGCTTGATTCTACAACTTTGATTTATTTTTTTCTAATTGCGTATATATCTTTCCATTATTGTTATAGACTAAGACTGTTTTTTAAACTTTACAAATCCAGTAATTACTTATTTAAGCATATAGATATGACTAATCTTGCATTTGACAAAGGAAAGTATGGTGGAAGGACTACACCCATTTAAAGTGAATTAGCTTTTGTTTGTTAGGCTTAACATGTTCTGTGGAAGGTCTAGAGATAGAGATAGAAAACATACTTGTCCTTTATAACTTTTTCTAATACCTGTCATAGCATGTTTGTAAAATGTACTGTGAATATTGTTGATATTTTTCTCATTCTCTTAATTTCTTTTTTTTTCTTTCCTCAGTCTTTCTAATCTGATCTAAGGTGTTACAGTAGGATTTTCAGATGAGTTTTTCTGAATGCTCTTTTCATTGCAGAGAGATGCTCTAGTGATGTGTTCAGCTTTAGATGTAAAACTTATGAGAAGACCTTTCTTACAACAAAACTTTTTACTTATGAAGTATGCGTTTCAGTTTCAGATGTTTTGGCTTTGTTTCATTTTGGCTTTTTGCTTAGAACTTAAATTAAGTCTTAAAATAACTGCTAATCATGTCTGGTTGAATACAAATCAGTTTTAAATGCTGGTCACCATTAAGTTACTCTAAGCATGGATCTTTAAAATGAGCCATTGCCTTTTCTATCTTTTGGATTCACATTTGTGCAGTAAGAGCTTGTGTTGTTTTGAAAATATCTACCCTTACATGGAAATAATTTTTCTTTGTTTCATTTTGACTTCCAAACACGGAAGGTATTTAGAATTAGGTCATCATATAAAAAACCCCCTTTGAGTAGTTACTTCCATAAATGTCTTGTATTTCTGTCCAGTGCTGACCATTAAACTGTTGAACTTAAGCTGTTTTATACATTTTGAAGAATGAAGATTTACATTATAAACTGATGAAATATTTGAAAATCTTAACTGTTACACTAACTTAAATTTTATGTTACTTGCACTAGTCTGGATGACAAAAGTGATTAAACATAGATGTGTTGGCTCAACTTAATAGCAACACGAAGCTGATATGTCTATGTAAGCTTTGGCTGTGATCTCTATCCTATTTCTAGTAGAAAAATGACTGTATGACAGAAGTTGCATCATAGTTTGCTTGAAAAAGCTAGCTGAAGAGAAATGGTTAAGAAGAGATTTAAAAAGGAAGATACTTTCCTATCTGTACAAGAGGAATGGGGATTGTGCTAAGCTATGCGTAATTGGCAGAACCAGTTGTGTGCAGTTGTGACAGTGTGAAACAGGCCTAGGTTTCTTTGGTAGGTGGTATGAGAAGAACATGTTTTAGTTTGACTTTTTTGCCTTGAAGTGAAGGGATGCTTTTTTTTGTGAGCACAAGAAAATTAAAGCTATTTACTGTCTTAAAATCTTTTCCCTTGACCCTCTTTTTAGAAAGAGATAATGTGCTGCCTAGTGGTTCTGACTCATTTTCAGGACCCTATGTTTAATAAACTTCTTGCAGCTTTCTGAATGTGCTCATGCTCTCAATTATTCAATTTCTATGTTAATTTTTCCTTTATATTAAGTCTTTACTGTTTGTTACTTTAGAAACTGCACATTTCCTATTTGGGTTTTTCTTTTTCCAAAATACTTAGTATTAGGAAATAAAAATAATCCTTAGAGCTGGACTTCCCGACTCTTAAGAGGAGATGTTGTAATTCCTAATGGTATTTAAGTGCATAGCTTTTAATCCATAAAACTTCCTTTATGTATGTGAATCTGCATAAGGTTTTATATATTGGATATAAATGAATTCATAATTCTTTACCTTGTATCTTGACAGTCCTGGAAATTATCAGGTAATACATTGTAACCAAACCCTGTATAACATCCTGTACATAGAACTTTCATATACCCTCTAATGCAGAGGAATTTCTAAAACCTGTTTTAATTTTACGCTATTAGGCACAGAATCTTTCTGTGTCTAATGTAGTAATTATCAAATTATTTAGCATAAAGTGCCATTAGATGCATGGTGTGAATTTTGGAAGTAGTGTTTAATATTGATGTATTAGTATATTCATGTGAGGACAAAAGCTTAAAATTCCTTACGGTCTCCAAAGATCCTGTGGACTAGGTGTAAAATCTTGTTAATAGAATTAATCTAAGTCATTTTTCATACATAAATCAGAAATCTAGAATGAGACCCAGGTTTAGGTTGTAGATTATAAAATTATGATGTTTGTTTGGTCAGAAATCATATGCATTGATATTTTTTCTTTTATGCTAGTAGGTGTAACAGTATAAATTGTTGGTACTGTTGAAATTGTATTATTTTTAGAAATGTAGCTGTATGTTTGATAAAGGAGATCTGATTTACTTTTTCTTTCAGATATTTTACCCAAATCAGAAAAGCACGGAGATATAATTATCACAGCAGAAGTTTCGCCTGATTTGGATGCGGAATCTGTATGTACCTGTATGAAAGGGAAATTACTCTGAAAACATTGGTTTCATACATGAATTAATAATGATCATGGATAGTGATTACTATGTATTTATATTTGTAGGACAGTGCTTATGCATAGCTCTCAGTTTTCCATCAATTAAAACATATTTTTGTTAATGATTTTAACTAGAATTTTCAAATTATTTAGTATCTTCTGTCTGTGGACCTTTAGATTCTTCGCTAAGAAAGCGTAAGGGAATGAGAGCTGAGGATCTTGAATAACTTTGTAATGGTGAGCAGTTGATAATACAGGCAGATATGGTAGAAACATCACCCCATGGATGTTTTAAAGATCGATACACGAACTACTCAGAGATGCATTGTAGGAAGTGACCTTTCTCTGTCAAGGCATCATTCCATATTCTCTGGTGTAGCAGCCTAGTTTATTAATCTTGTATATGTACATAGTTTAGAAAAAAATTAAAAAGTTAATATTCAGGAGAGCTTATACTGTCTCTTTAAAACTTTTCATGTTTACATTTCAGAACATACTCTTTGCGTTAGAACATCTGCAGTTAGTCATTTCTGGCCACTAATTTATGCAAAACTGATTGTCAGGGCTACTTACTGTTTAAAAATATTAAAGGAGCTGCTTTTTAATACTTTTACATATATATATGATATATGCATTTCAACTCTGTTATTAATACTACTGTGACCTCTACTACTGTTATTCTTTGCTCGAGGGACCTCTTTATGTCTGCTCGTTTTCTGGTACTTGTCTGTGGAAGAAAGGACAGTGTGATGCAGTCTTGGCCAGCTGCAATAATCTGCTCACAGTACTTAGAACTGTTGGGTCCATAGCTTGATCCGATGCAGCTGTGCTCATTCACGCAACCTTCCAGATGCAAATGGTCTGTTTCATCTATAAGTAACTCTATCGATTGAACCACAGCCTTGTGTCTTTATTTCCCAAGGCTCTCTATATTTCTTAGTTTTCCTGTGAGGTAAGCTTTCCTGAAGGTTCCTTCAGTAGCTATCTAGAAAGGAAAAACCTGTGAAGGTACTTTATGGGTAAGGATCAATATACCAGATGTGGAAATAATTTTAGGTCTTCTGCAGTGATCTTGGAAACTACAGGCTTACAGATACTGCTTCTACACTTATGAAAAGATTTAAATTGTCATGTGTGTGGTAAAAGCAAAGAGGATGTTAGATGTATTCAAACAGATTAGGTAAGCAAGTGGTGGACCATTTTGGTTATTTAACACCGTCTCCTCTGTATGGCCTCTGATCCAGGAAGTCCAACTGAATATAGTACAAATCAATCTCTTTTCACCCCTGCTATTGCTTCAGGATCAACCACTGGTCACCAGAGACGGTGGGCATGACAAGGCAGTATGAAAATAGCTATCTTTTTTTAACTGAAAAATTACAAAAGTCCTATATCTAGATCCCGGAGACCTTATGCAGCATGTTGGGATAAAAAGGAGGGTAGGTAGAGGAATTGAGATTGTTCTTAATTTACTCTATTTAATTTAAAATTTATATTTTAAATAAACAGGAACATTATCTTAAACTGTAGGGACAGGCCTGTTGCAATATGAACTATAAGCACAAAATAAGGTATTAAAATATACTATAAGGTCAAGATGTTTTTTGAATTAGATGGAATTGCCTATTGAAGTAGAAATTAGGAGGAATAGCAGGATGCCTACTATAATTCTCTTTTGAAGTTCATAATATATGTCTGATTATAAGATAGCATGTGGTGATTTTCTAGTAGATACTATAGTATATATATAATATATTGGCAGATTGGAAATCACCTTTCCCTAATGAGTAACAGGAGGTATTTCCAGAATTTAAATAAATATACAGTGGGAAGTACTGTACCAAACAAAACAGTTTCAAATATTCATATATACATCAAAGTGTATCAGTTTCTTACATACACAACATTCATGACCTTTTGCTACCTTTTTTGCAGGCAATTTCCAACAGAGGCTTTACATTTTCAGAAGGAGCTCAGAAATGTATTTTGTGTATTTTAATCTGTCATGGGAATGATAACTTCTGTACTGTATAATTCTCTGTTTACCAAGTTGATTGTAGGAAAGTAATATTGCATTCACTGTGTTCACTCATTCATGTATAATACTGAATTTACTCTTTTTTCATCTTTTTCTTCACAGAAAGCCATTGACAGTGAGGTAAAAGCAGAAGCAGTGCCATCAGTCACAGTAAAGGTATGGTCCCTAGCTCAGAACAGTAGTGTTCAAATAGTGGTAGCAAATTTTAATAAACCTGCCACTTTCTGTCTGTTGCCCTTAGATCATGAAAATGAGTAAAATTTGAAATGCAGTATCTATGTAGTTCTTTTTCTTTATATGATGCAGTGTTGTTCTAGTAAGCCTTCTGCTGAAGTCAGAAAGAAATTGGAATTTTATTTTTGATACAAGCAGCAGACACAAAAACATTATTAGGAGGGAACGAATTAATTTTTGAAGTTCTAAGAATATTTTTCCAACAATTTTCAAAGGGAGTAAATGTTTCATTTCTCAAAATGTGAAGTTCGTTGTCTTCAGATGCCTTTTTAGCTGTCACTAAACAAAAATAGACTTTCTTTTAGAAAAAGACTTCCATAGCTTTTGCTAGGAAAATCTAATTTGAAAATTGAAATCATTGCAGTCTTCCATGAGAGATTCTGCCTGTAAGTAGCTCTACAGAAAGTGTGAGAGTGTGTGTACGTGCGCATGCGTGTCTATGCAAGTGGAGCTTCTCCTCAGTATAGTTTAAGAAGGACCATGACTTCTGAGTTTGAGAGGATCTTCTAGGAATATCAATGGAACCTTATTTTTGAGAAACTTGCAAATTCTCCCCCTGTCTTAAATGAAAAGTTCAGAGGGTAGCTGGATTATTTATTGATCCAGATTCCCTTATGCTAGTGTGGTCTACTTGTACTTGATCAAACATAGAATCATAGGATCATGAAGGCTGGAAAATACCTTCAAGATCATCAAGTCCAACCATCATCCCTACACTACCACAACCTCTAAATAATTTCCTGAAGCACCATGTCTACCCATTTTTTGAACAGCCCCAGGGACAGCGATTCCACCACCTCCCTGGGCAGCCTTTTCCAATGCTTCACTACTCTTTTGCTGAAGACTTTTTTCCTAATATTCAATTTATTTATCTGCATTTTTAGATGCTAAAAATGATACAGGGTAAAATCCTAATCCTTGTAAAGTCTGTGACAGTTTTGCTAGAAGTTCAGATGAATGGTATTGGACTTTGAATCAAGGTATTTGAGACTATAAGGCCACTTTAAAATATATAATGTAAATTTAAATTACCTCCAGAAAGATATTAATTTATTAGCTTTTATTTACATTGGAGCCAATGTTTTGTACAAATAAGTTATTACAGATGCAAGTATTGGGTTTATAATTCTCAAATTTTTGGAGAGTGGTAATGATTCCAGTAGTGAGACCACAGGTAGCTCCCATTGTTATCCTTCAGCTGCTCATTATTACAATTGTAAGGCCAATGGCAAACGATTTAAGGTGAGCATGGATGTATTTGTATATTTAATAAGCTTTTTAATGGGAAGACTTTTATAATTCCCTGTTTCTTTTCTTGTTTATTCCCCTTGTACTTTTTAATATAACAAAAATAGTTAATGTAGGAGTTGCTGTGCATTCAATTCTTTGCAGAATATGTTTTCCTGCAATAAGTTCATTTAACTGATTTTCACATGTCTCTCAGTTGATGGAAAAGTCCTTTTAATTAATGGAGTCAACTCTCTGTTATTTACAAAGATCTAAGCATTTGCTTTAGGAAAGTAAGAGATAATTGTGCATTATAGTTGGCATGTCTAAACTCCTGTCAGGCTAATTTGAACTTAAATGCTGAATGTGGACAAGTTGAGAACAATTTTGAAAAAAATTTAAATTAATTATTTTCTTGAACTTCACAACTGCAACCAATGTTTATGTATACCTTGTGTGTTTTCTGCAAAGTAGGTGATGTTACTAATGAATATTATTTGCCCATTGTAATGGTGGATGTTACACCCAAAAACCCTGCAGGCAATGTACTGTGCTCTAAAAAACTTCCAGAATTTGTCACACTTAGTGTTATATTAAAAATTTAATTTTAATATTTAATTTTGCACTGATTGACAAGCCTGTCAGAAAAGTTTTAATAAAATTAGATACTTTGGGCAAAACTTACTAGATAAAAGTATTTTTCATTCCAGGTTCCTACATACAACAGAAAACCAAACATAATTGAGAAATGCACTGATGTAGCATTTGCCAGTAACTTTAAATGTCACTGTCTGGATTACAGATTTCTAACTGTGCAGTCTCATGTCTGCACATTTTTAGCTCGTTTAATTGGCTTAAAATCTGTAAGGCTGTTGATTCCATCTTCATTGTTTGTCGTGTTGAGCTTTTGACTTCAGAATATGGAGCACAGTTTACCTCATATATGTACAGATGTAGATGCGATCCTTCCTTGCTAACATTAATAGTGATGGATGGTCTGAGGGCCTGTTTGCTGGCCAAATCTATCATTAAGTAAAAAAAAAAATGTTGTTGTTAATTCTGTTAAAGTAGTCAAACTTCCTAACACTAGAGTCCTTTTATAACTAGTGATATTTTCCCAAAATGATTTAACTTGGCTGTATTGAGCTCCTTGGTAGACCAGCAATATGGAACAGACAGAGAAGGACTTGGGGATTGTGGTGGACGAGAGACTTAACATGAGCCAGCAGTGTGCTCTTGCAGCTCGCAAGGCCAATGGGATCCTGGGCTCCCTTAGAAGAGGGGTGGCCAGCAGGGACAGGGAGGTGATTGTCCCTCTCTACTCTGCCCTCGTGAGGCCCCATCTGGAGTACTGTGTCCAGATCTGGGGCCCCCAATACAAGAAAGATGTGGAACTGTTGGAGAGGGTTCAGAGGAGGGCCACAAGGATGATTAGAGGGCTGGAGCACCTGCCCTACAAAGAAAGGCTGAGGGAGCTGGGCTTGTTCAGCCTGGAGAATAGAAGGCTGTGGGGGGACCTCATTGCAGCCTTCCAGTACCTGAAGGGAGCTCATAAGCAGGAGGGGATTAAACTTTTTAAAAGGGTAGATAATGGCAGGACAAGGGGGAATGGACTAAAGCTAAAGGAGGGAAGGTTTAGATTAGATATTAGGGGGAAGTTTTTTACAGAAAGAGTGGTGAGGTGCTGGAACAGGCTGCCCAGAGAAGTAGTGGATGCCCCGTCCCTGGAAGTGTTCAAGGCCAGGTTGGATGGGGCCCTGGACAACCTTGTGTAGATCCAGGCCTGAGGTTTGTGGCCCTGCCTGTGGCAGGGGGGTTGGAGCTCTATGATCCATGGGGTCCCTTCCAATCCAGACCATTCTATGATTCTATGATTCTATGACAGGTGGCAAATATGGTCTGTGTATGTGCAGACCATGTTCAGATCACAGTCACCTCTATACCTGCATTTTAGATCTGCGTGAAGGACATTCTTTTGACATCCATTGGTTTTGCAGAGAAATAACTGCAACCAGTACCACTCCAGGTTTATGCTTAGGTCAGATCTCATAACTTGTAGTTGTGCTGGTTAATCTTGTATATTGAATTTTTGAATTTGTTTGTAGTAGGAAATCAAATAGAACTTGAATTTTAAGTTATATAGAAGATTATGCATTATTCTTTGTAGTTAAGGGACATAATTTCTTTTGTTACCTTTGTTTTTATTCTTTTTGGTTTTTACTTGAGTCACTTAGAAGAGGTGACATTTTTAAAAAATTTACATTAGAGCAAATGCACGTGACACTTGCAAAACATTAGCATTTTAAGTAACACTTAAAATCAGTTTATATTGGGTTAAAATTGCAAAGAACATAGAAAATCTCAGATTTTGGTAGCCTTTCAAGTTACTCTTTTCCATTATTGGCTGTAAGTAAGAATTGTAAAAGGTTTTGAAGTTGAAATTTGAAGTCCTTAAACATTGTTGCTGAGTTGATCTTTGCAGGTTTTTTAATATGCTTTTGCTGGTTATATATTTTTTTTTCTTCTGCTATACAGAGATTGATTTGTTACCTAATCTAAATATTTCTGTATGTCATTTGATTCAGATAACGATACAGAGCAAAGTGACAGCACAGAGACCAAACCTGGCAGTATGTGTACAAGCTCCATTAGCGGTGACCTGTGACCAGTTCGTCTTTGATGATTTAGGTAAATTACAGAACTGTTAACAGCTATTGTATCATATTGCTTCTTCTGAGGGTTTTTCAGAATTATACTCCAGCCTACATCAAGTGTATTGTTGCAGATACACTGCAGTTAAAGCAATTACAATTTTCCCTTGCCTGCATTCTGCACCTTGTAGATGCTGCTTGGTGGAGGAAGGCAGAGTAGAAATGAGTGGAATCGCTTCCTTGATTGAGGTATGAAGCATGGCAGGGGGCAGCTTCTTGACAGAGGAAAACAGTCCCAAAATTTCTGTGGCACTTTTGCAGGGGCATTTTGGTCTGCAGGGAATTCTGTCTATGTAGAAATGGCACTGCTGAGCTAAAAGCAGTGACAGAAGGCTTGTTTGCCTGTGCATAGTCTGGCGTGTGCTCCCAACTTAGCATGTACTGGTGATTCTAGCCTTTTTCCAGCTCTGTTGAGAAGACTGCAGGTGGGACTGCCTTAAAGAACAAGTGGAGCTGAAGACTGGAGAAGTGTGTCCTGCTGCCTCCGTTGGGACAGTAGACCATTTCTGCTCTGAAATGTGCACTAACGGGCCCTATTGAAACAGAACTTTACTGAATGCTGCTGAATGTCTTCCAAGAGGACAGGTCTTATGCTTTCTCAACACGTGACAGGAGCAAAGGGCTGATGGCTTTGTAAAATGGCTTTGAAGAATATTAATATCACTGCATTTGTTTTTGCAGTCCTTGTTCTCAGTGGGCTGATTTTTTTAATTGGTTATACTTAAAGATAGTAAGTTGGAGGGACTAGTTTGCCTTTGTCAAATTACGGTTTTAAAAAATCCCAGATGTCCAGTGATTTGATGAAGGTGAACTGATGGAAACATAATTTAGTAGAATATTTCCCAAAGAACTATTTCTTTCATTTGGATGCTCCTATTACTTCATTTAATTTTGTGTTGTTTTTAGAACCAGATTCATGTGAAACCGTGGTCCTGTCTGTCTTTTTGAAGGGGAATTGTTCTCCATCAGAACTAGAAGGAAATTGTGTGTTTTCATGTGATACACCAACAGGTAAGCCACTGGAGATTTCATATTGATTTGCCTTTTTTGAAGGCTTTTTCTTTACATATTTCTTACAATTTAAAAAAAATATAATGAAGAAAATAGTAATTAAAGAAATAATATGTATCAGAGTCTAGTCTTCACTTTTAGTTAATAGTCTATGTAGCATCATTAAGTTCCGTAATTGGTTTTACAGAGGTGAACTCATATGCTTATGGCCTGGGAAGCAGCTGTACAGGCTTTCCCACCCTGTCCTATCAACTTGTTTCTGTTCTGATCTTTAAGGGTCCACCTCTTGGAGTGAGCAGTTAATTACATCTTTATGATTATTCAGCCTTCTGGGCTGCCAACAAATGTGACAATAACTGCCTTTCCATAGGGTAAGAGATTTGCATAAACATTGGGAGTGATTATTCCTCACTTCCCCTTTAACAGTTGAACCTACTAATTCTAGACAAATAAACTAACTCAAAGGAAAAGAAACGAAGTTGTTCCATTTTATAATGACCTAATGACCCTAATGATAGAATATGTAAATTTACCCTGGTATCCATAACTGATTAGCTTAGTTTTCTGCACACAGCCTTGTGAATGTGTCAGGCTACTGAGAAATGGTATTTAGCCAGGGCTTCCATGTTAAGTTAAATGCAGCATAAACAAGCGTAAGCTGTCTGTTCTTCACTTCTCACTGCTTGGCTCTACTCCTGCACCCCCTCCCCTGTTGTGCTCACACAGTCAACAGTTATTTCTCAGCCAAATCTGCTGATTTGTTTCACTGTGCAAACACAGAGCTGATGCCAGAATGAAAGGAAGGGTGACATGAATTAGAGAGCAGGAAAGAAATGCATGTGGAGTTGGGGCTTCTGTGAAGGATGGTGGTCTTGAGTATCTTATCCTATCTATACACTTTAAGTATTGACTTCACGTCACTTCTCATTTGAAACATGGTTTGTATGATGATAGTCCAGGCGATTTATTTCTTGTTAGAACTGAAACTCATGTATTTAAAGAACTTGATCTTCATAGAACCATAGAATCATAGAATCATAGGGGTTGGAAGGGACCTCGAGAGATCATCGGGTCCACCCCCCCTGCCAAAGCAGGCTCCCCAGCTCATATTGCACAGGCAGGCGTCCAGACGGGTTTTGAATATCTCCAGAGATGGAGACTCTACCACCTTTCTGGGCAGCCTGTCCCAGTGCTTTGTCACCCTCAACTTCTTTAGATGAGACTTGCAGGTATGTGCAGAGAGTGGGAGAGAAACAGATCCTCCTCCCTTTTCTTTGAAAGCCTGCATGAACAGCTTGTACAAATTCAGTCCCTCTGTATTGTGACTGCTCCTGAATGAGATGCTGTACCTTTGAAAACCTCCACCTTTAGACTGGTTTTGCTGTAAAACTGTGTAGGTAATGTACTTTTTATCTTGGATCCTCTGCTTTAGAAAGCTTGCTTTTTGTTTTGCTGTCCTTGATTATGTGATTTTGCTTTGCAAGACTCAAATATCAAGCTTAAAGGGTATTTCTCAATGCCAAATGACAGTATTACTTCTTTCAGGTAATGCTAGTTAAATTTATGCTTCTATTTTAGATAATTAGGTTGGATTTTGTTAGGTTTTTGGTTAGGGAAGTAAGAAATAAAGGAGCATAAATAATATCTTGATAGTTTTTTTTATATTCATTAAATCATTAAGCTGGGATAATTCAATTACATACAAACGCTAGTGTTACGTGTACACAACAATCAAATCCTTAAGTATATTATAAACAAAAATGTAGTGCCTTTATGACTTCATTAGATCTGAATACAGACTTTTTTCCTCCTTTGTTTTTTAAGATACCCACATTTCTGGCCAAATCAGTGTTCACTGTATCTCTGAGGGATTCATACAGCTGAAGGTTAATGAGTCACTCAGTTGGATGGGATTGTACTATTGATGAATGTGGTCTCACATCTGGTTTTTGGCTAGTCTTATGTCTTTATGTATTGTCTACTTAACAAATGTGGCTTAAGTTCTTTAAAAGCTGTAACTACACTTTTTTTTTTCCTTATGTGAACAGCATCTGATGTTTTCTCTTATTTTTTTTCCTTTTCTTTTGTCCCATTGCTGCTTATATGGTAGAGCTCAATCCTGAAGGTGAGTGAATGGAAAAAATGGGAAGTCTGAATGCTTTCAACAGCGTGTGCTGAATGAAGCAGTTTTGGAAGGGAGCTGTTATTTTACTTATTATTTCTATAACTCTCTATTATCTCTAGTGTGATGCTATGAAGGTATGAATATTTGAGAAAATTGAAAGTAAGCAAGGCTTAGATGTAAGAAGGCAGTTACCCATGGGGAAAACAGAAAGTGCTAAACACATTTCTTGGTGAAGTATGTTGCACTTTCACATGTGAAACATGGGGATTTTGCAAACTATTAAGTGCCTTGTGCATTGAGATTGGAAATGGAAAACACAATTGTATGTTGTTTCTTTACCATATTTTTAGCTCTTTTTTTCAAGTTTCAGCTAGAACTTGGCAGCTAAATTAGAGGTTTTTTAGTGCAACTGAAACAGCTATTAAGGATTTGTAGCAAATGCTATGTTGTTTGGGCTGAGTAGCTCTGAGAATGATGTCACTTAACATCTCTTCATTCCAATTCCTATTGGAAACATCTTATTCAAGGCTAAAAGGCTTCTTTCTAACAAAAAATACTAGCAGTACAAAACTTAGTTGTGACTGTGATAAATACGATACTTCCAAAACGTACAATTAAAAGACAAAACAGGACCAGAAAGCTGCCTTATGTATTGGTAGACTGAAAAAAAAAAGCATAGTGTTGCTGCAGGGTAGTTATGTTAAAAAGATAACAGTCCTTGTAGAAGATACTTTACTAACTTTAAAAATACATATTAAGCACAAATTCACCTGTGTTTTGGGGGAGGAGAAAAAGTTGCTTGTCATAGATTCAGAGATCAACTGAAAAACGGTGTTTTTAATTTTGCAGTTTTCCTGAGTAGAAGTTATACCTATAGATCTATGTATATTTGCATCTTTTTTCAATACTTGAAGATATATTACTAGATATAACACCAAAGTATTGACAAGTTTTGGCTCCTACACTTTGCTATTGCTTTGTGTTTCTTTACTACCATTTAAGATTCTGAAATATTTTGGAAGCATTTTCCAGCAAGAGTTTTTCACTGTAGTGATAAATTTTGTTGAGCTTTTTGGCTTGGTTTTCTTATATGTAGTTGTTTTGGACTTGTCAATAGAAGTCAACTAATAATCACACAGGTGTTGTCTATGTTAAAATAGAATTGTTTACCTAGAGAATTTAATGCTAATCTCCAATGCATGTTAATTGGTATAAATACAGGTATGCAGTGGATTTGGCTAATAACTCTGGCTTTCACTTGAAAAGGTAATTAAAAGCATTCAAGTTTAAAAGAACTTCAGGTGAAAAATTTAACAAAAATTGAGATTTTTACATTATTTATCTTTTAATGTATACCATGATCACATTAAAAATGCCTTGATGTACCTCTTTGAGGACAGCATCATGAAGTATCTTGTATTCGTAATATGGATATAAAAGATGAATCTGTGTTCTTTCCTCATAGGAATACCAAAAGTTGCACAGTGTAACTTCAGGCTGCCTTTGCGGTTAATTTGCTGTCCAGGTCAGCCTTCAAAAGCAGCAAACCACAAGCTAACTATTGATACCAATAAACCTCCCATCAGTTTTCTCACCATTTTCCCAGGTAAGTTTTTAAATATGTCTATAATATGAAATGTGTTAGGAACTCCAACAGGAATTGTTTGTTCATGTGAAGTTAGGAGGTAATTAACAAAACTGATATTAAATCTTTAAAAAGTGTATTTTGAAGGAAATGGTGGTGTATTTCTACAGTAATCCACCTGGGCTAGTGTATCTGGCTCTGGTAAAACTGCAGATCTCTACACAGCTGGCATGATATAGATCTAATTTTCATGCATCCAGAAAATCATTTTATGTAAAATTCCATCAGTGGTGACTTAGTGGGGAAAACATGGGCATTCATAGAATGTAAAAAAAAAGCATGTAAAAAAAAAGCATGTAAAAAAAAAGAAAGCATTGCAAAGCAAAAATGAAGTTGTATATAAGGGGTATAGTTGCTTCAGGGGGAAGATTTGTGGTATTCTTGGCATATCGGTCTGGAGCTGATCATACTTAATAATTTCATTAGCCACCTTAGACCAAAAAGAAGACATGTACTTAGTGATAATTTTCTGATACACAAACCTGAACTATGTTTTATATTCTAGACAATATTAAAATAGTATGAAGGAGGAATTAGGTACCAGGCAAAAAGAAGAATGAAATTGAGTACTATGGTGTGCAACCTTATGAGAATAATTTCTGCTGTAACTATGTGCTCATAATTTGAAACATAGAGAGGGGGTGGAAGTTATCACAGGAACACTGTGTGGTACAATGTGGTACAATCCTAAGCAAACAACTAAGAAGGGAGGATGCATCAGGCAACATGTTTCCACTCAGAAAACTAATACAATGTTACTGTGCACCAGCACACTGAGTTCTAGTTGCTCTTATTAAATAAAAATTAATTTAAACTCAAAAATGTAGGAAAAGGTTATCAACATTACCTAGGGATTTGAAGAGGAGAATTACAAGGAAGTGACTCATTTAGCTTAATAAAACACAGACCAAAAAAAAAAAAAGGGAATACACTTGCCTTCAGTAAATATTTTGTGTCTGTATCATGGATCTAGATGATCATGTTAGCATAAGAACAAATGAATAAACAAGGCTTATAAAGTGATNGCTTATAAAGTGATTGTGAATAAGTGCAGTCTGGCAGTGATTAAATTTCTGAAATTCAGAGGACTAAGGTTCTTGCACGTTTTTTCAGAGAGCTGTATGGGCCAACAACTTTAGCATGGTAATTTTAAGGTGGAGCTGCATCTCTTTGCTAAAACCTTAAATAGTACATTTGTCCG
>VZTU01001611.1:566-62836 GCA_013400835.1 Zapornia atra
ACCCCCCCCCCCGACCCCCCCTTCCCTTTCTTCCCTGGCCTTGGTGCCTGCACAGTTCCTTACATCTTCTCACTCCCTTCTCTGGTGGCAAAAAAAAAACCCTCTCCCATCCCCAGGAAAAGAAAAAACGCTCTCCCACCCTGATTCAAGGGCAGATGAAAGGTCTACACAGTGTTGCAGCCATTACTCCCAGGAGAATACAAATCGGTGCATGGAAAGGATTTTCCTGTCTCTATGATATACTTGGCCACAGAGACCCAGAGAAAAACACACCACGTTTGTGACCCTCAGCACATCTTTGAATAGAAAGTAACTGACTTTCATATTGCCATAGAGCAGTAGAAAATTCAGCCAGTATTTAGTCCTCACCAAGCCATGGGAGTAAAAATACATACTGCATTTAAGCTCCATTCAGATTCTTTGCATTAAAATTAAATTAATAACAAGCTCTAAGACACCAGAGTAAATGGGATAATTGGAAAATAAGACAGACATGTCAAATGAGTTGCCTACAAGGAAACTAGCAGACCTCTAACCTGTTAAAATTTATGTGAAAACATGGGGCTGTTTGGCCTGGATTTAATGAGAAAACTAAAATACCATAAGGAACTGTAACAGAAGTAGATGGGAATGGGTTATATTGTAATAGTCTGAGCACAGGAAGGGCTGTGATTTGGTGGAGATTTTAATTAAGGCTGCACATTCACACCAGAGGCGCTGCAGCTCAGCTTCAGTTTGTGCTTTCATCCTGAGCTGATGCAACACCAGAAACTAGGAAGAGGCGGTGATTAAATCCCAACTCAAACGACCCTACATGTTAGTCCAGGACAGAACCACTGCAGTGCTAACATCTGTCCTGTGATGCCTTTGGAAGTGACTGGACACACAAGCCCTGATGATGCCAAGGTGATTAGAAACTAGTTGGGGTGTGAGGAAGAGGGACTTGAGTGAGGAAGGAGGAATACATAGAAAGAAATCTCCACTGAGCTTCAAGAATACTGAAAGCTGTGTCAGAAGGCTGAGCTTGTTACCTGTTATCTCACCCAACACCATCCCTAGAAGAGCACTAAAAGGTGTTGTGGAACAGCAAGTATGGCTGGAAAACACACACCTAAGGCATGAGGAGATCAGCAGCAGCAGAGGGGAACAGCTGCAGCTTTACATCACTGCCACAGCAACCCCAGCACCCTGCTGTCTGCATGCAAGCAGTGTTACCTCCTGGCTGGCAGACAATTTGGGGAGGGAGGAAAGACAGAAAGATGCTGAGGTCTCTGACAGGAAACATGCACACCATCACTGACTGATCTGCAGGTTTTATAAAAGATGCTGTATTGTGTTCTTACGTCGTGACTACTGTGATCTTGGGCTTGTGTGAGGTGAGCACCCCTAACTCTTAGGATGAAATTAGGGAGGGCTGAAGGAACATCTCCACTCTGCCGCACCCCCTTCCCTAGCCCCTTCCCTCCCGGTGTCCTTAGGGTCCATCAGGCTGGATGTGGCCATGGAGATCTCATTTCCTGCTCCAGGCAGGGCTGCCTGCCAGTTTCAGGCAGTGTGGTGGTTTTCCACCCTGAAAGACTGAACACTGACTGTGCAGCCTCTCACTCTCTATAAGAGAGGGTGTGTGGCTATTGGGAGGAGGGGGGAGGCAGAAAAATAACCTCAAAAAACCCCGATAAACATCAAGGGTTGGGATAAGGACAGTTCACTGGCACAGGAGAAAAAGAGAGATATAACAATAACAGGACTTTATAGCAAAATATACAAAACTGGTGCCACACAATGCAGTGTCTCACTGAACCACACAGCTCAGGCCATACAGCTCAGAGCCATCCCAAAAACAGACCCTCCCCAAAACCACATGTCCTGGAGCTGTGTGCTTCTGCCCCCCCTCACCATCCCCCCTTTTATGCTGAGCATGACTTCATTGGCATGGAATACCCCCTTTGGCCAGCTCAGGTTATCTGTCAGGTCTGTGTCCCCTCCCAGCTTCCTGGGCGCCCCTGCCTTCTTGTTAGCAGGGCAGGATGAACAACTGACAAGTCCCTGACTCCTTGGCAACAGCTAAAACATCCGTGTGTTATCAGCACTGCTCCCATCCTGACTCCCAAACACGGCATTCCACTGGCTGCTAGAAAGGAAATTCACTCTGTCCTAGCTGAAAATTGGACAGGCAGGTTGCTCAGGACCACCCAGCTGCATTTTGAAAACACTCCAGAAGCAGATCCTAGGCATCCAGTGCCAAGCCTCTTCATGAAGAGGTTTCTTATTTCCAGTGGGGAAATAAGAGTGTCCTCTTGCAGGTTCTGTCTGCTGCCTCTCATGCTTTCACTGTGTACCTCCAAGAAGAGTCTGGCTCTGCTTTCTCTGTCCCTCCACTTTTACTTGGCACCAGGATGCAGTACATGCTAATTCACCTGTCAGTAGAAAAGCCAGCATGTAATCTTTGGGGTGCTGTTCTGGGGCACTGGTGATAAGTAGGTTGAAGAGCACCCTCAGTTCAAAACTCACTGATGTTGACAAAACAAAACCAACCCCCCAATTTCTCAACATCCCTCTTTTGTTAGGATGAGGAAATTGAAGCTCTGGATGTGAATCACATAGAGGTGCCTGGGTGTGTGTGGGGGGTGAGTGGAGAGCTGAGGAAACCCCAGCACAGGGCAGTGCCTTCACTCCCCTGGGCACCATCCTGCAGCCTTCAGGCAGGACAGGACTACTGCTGGCAACAAGTCTCACCACCATCCCAGCAAGGCAACCTACAGCCAACTCTGTGGTCCAGAGTAGGATTCAACTACCTGTTTAAACTACCTGAAGTTCTGTGCCTGAGCAAGCTTCATCAGCTTCTGCTCCTTTTTGGGAGGAACCTGAGCAGCTGGCTTTACCCTCCAAAAACTACATATTTGGGTCAGTGACTAACACTCTCCCCACTCAACAACACTCCTTGTTGGAAGAGCACAGGTTTGATTGCCATTGATATGCAAGAATAAACTGGTCTGGGGGTTGGTTTGTTTTTTTTTTTTACATTATACAATTTTTAAAAGTCCATTTCTCCAGCTTCCCTCAGGTTGGGGAATAAAACTGCAGCGTGGCAGTTCATTTCAACTACACCTAACATCCCTCCTTATTTTCCTCATGCCCTCCAGTGATTTTTGGTAGGCAAATCTCTGTCTGTGGGTATTCTTCTAGCAATAGGTTGCAACTTACTCTCCATTTGCTGAGTTAGCAAACAAGCATTTCAGGTGGCACTGAGTGAGCAATTTCCAGTAACATGGCAATTTTGAAGGCTAGGGTACCTTGATTCTTACGAAGTTGTGTCTTCATTTTCAATAGTGCTTAGATAACAGCCCTAAATATCCCCCACAGGTATGAAATAAAGCATTAAAAAAAAAATCCAGAGTGAGAATATTTTAAAATATAGAAGCAGATAGAACTTTTTTGTTTTGGTTTTTTTTCCAAATTGGATAGCAATAGTCCTTTCTAAAACATCTCCTGTTTTGTAAAGCTAAAGCTAATACATGTTTTCATTTGAAAACTGGATACTGATGTATTTTTTAACACAAGCACAATTTGGAAAATGGGATTTGCATTCACTTTCTGGTGTGTTTGTTGTAATCCTCCATCACTTCCTGCACAGCACAGATTTTTTTTGGTTAAGGCAAAAGCAAAACAGCATCACGCTGCTCAGATACTCCAGATCTTTGCACAAGGGAAGCGCGTGAGTCACGGGGCGCAGGGGAAGTGTGGGCAGGGGAAGCTTGTGGAAAACAGGCAGAGATGTGAAATCAAGTGGCCAGCACAAGGGACCCTTTGCTCATTCCACTGTAGGCAATGAAGAGGGGAAAAAAAAGCCATCGGGCTGCTCCTGGCACTGGGGTCAGATGTCAGGGGAGGAAGCACTTGAGTCCTTTGAAACGACCCTGCATCTATATCCTTGCCCTCGAAAGAAAACATACGTGGGTTGGGGTTCTTTTTTACCATGGAGGGAAAGCCTTGCCTGTGCAAGCTCATGGGGACCGAGGTTCTGATATACAGCAGGGGATGGTGCAGTGAGGTCACCGAGAGGGTGCTGACATGGGAGGTTTAACAGAGCAGGTGTTGCACTTGGGCCATGGGAATCCCAGATATATTTATAAACTGGGAGAAGAGCTCCTTGAGAGTAGCCCTGCTGAGGAGGACCTGGGTAAGTCATGGTGGATGAGAAACTTAACATGAGCCAGCAGTGTGCTCTTGCAGCTCGCAAGGCCAATGGGATCCTGGGCTCCATTAGAAGAGGGGTGGCAGCAGGGACAGGGAGGGGAGTGTCCCTCTCTACTCTGCCCTCGTGAGGCCCCATCTGGAGTCCTGTGTTCAGATCTGGGGCCCCCAATACAAGAAAGATGTGGAACTTTTGGAGAGGGTTCAGAGGAGCCACAAGGATGATGAGAGGGCTGGAGCACCTGCCCTACAAAGAGAGGCTGAGGGAGCTGGGCTTGTTCAGCCTGGAGAAGAGAAGGCTGTGGGGGGACCTCATTGCAGCCTGCCAGTCCCTGAAGGGAGCAGAGAAACAGGAGGGGAATCAGCTTTTTAAAAGGGTAGATAATGGCAGGACAAGGGGGAATGGACTAAAGCTGAAGGAGGGAAGGTTTAGATCGGATATGAGGAGGAAGTTCTTTACAGAGAGAGTGGTGAGGTGCTGGAACAGGCTGCCCAGAGAGGTGGTGGATGCCTCATCCCTGGAGGTGTTCAAGGCCAGGTTGGATGCAGCCCTGGGGAACCTTGCGTAGCTCCAGGCCTGGAGGTTGGTGTCCCTGCCGTTGTCAGAGGGGTTGGAACTGTTTGATCCTTGGGGTCCCTTCCAACCCAGACCATTCTGTGCCTCTATTCTGTAGACAGATGTCAAGTGGCAGGTGGAGATGAAGTACTTTGGGCCTTGCCTGTGGGGCCACATGTCATGTGTGCATTTGCTTTGATCCGCAGTGGGCTTGTAGGAGAGACAGGTAAGGATACTGGTAGTGTAGGAAAGCTGAGAATTAGCATATTGTCTCCAGTTAAATGGGTTTTTATCAGCCCCCTGAAGTGCCACATGCCATATCATCTTTCTTGCTTGAAGATTGTAAGCAGGTTAACCAATGTTTTATATTTTTCTGTTATAATTCTGATTACCAATGTGCCCTTCTTTAATTGCACCTTTTAATTGTCCACGAGGCACTTTCATGGTTTGACTATGTATGGCTTGGTTTGCATATCCATACATTCATATCCATATACATATAAATGAACTAGGAAAACATTTTTACTGCATAGTATGCCCAGACTGACTGGCCATACGATCAATGTCATTGGGGAAATTGCTATTCTATGCAACCTTTCAGCTTTTAAAAATTAAACCATGTTTGCTTCACATTAGGAGAAAAAAAGATGTTCAGACCCAATAAGAAGCTTTCTGTAGATTCGTAGGTAAGAAAGTGATTTTCAACATTTTCCATTACATTCTCTCTAAGCTGAGATCTCATGAACAAAGTCTTAACCTTATCCCATTTGAAATGGATGAAATATTAAACCTCAAATAGGAGGGATTATTTTGAGGGGCTTGTATCACCCATAATGAATTACTAAAGTAAATTTTGCAAACTAGTGACTTCCCGGGCCAAATGGTGTAACATTTAAGGGAGCTGCTTCCCCATTAAGATGCTGCATGTCTCTTAAGGAAACCTCTCCAGCCTGGACAGCACTTTGGGGTAAACTAGCTCCCATCTTTACTGTCAAGTCAACTTAATTTTTAATATTTAAAAATCTCACTGTAGATCAGAATTGGGAATCTTTTACAGGCTGTTTCTGGTAGCACAGCACACAACAGTTATCCCCTGTCACTACTCATTTTAAGGACAAAAAGTGGCTCTGCAGAACTTGTTCCAGCTCTGACTTGGAAGTTAGATGATTGAATATTGTTGATTGTGCTGCTTTTTTGCACAATAAAATCTGGACCTGCTCTGACAAACTGGTTTTATGCTGCTGCAAGTGCTCTCAGCAAACAACAGAAGATGCAGAATTGGGGGACAAAAGAATCAATCAAAATATTGATCCCAGGCTCTTGTCATTTAAAGTTTCCTCCTTTTCTTGGAAGTGAAGCAAACACAGCCAGGAAATCACTAGGGGAAGATGGCTCAGGAACTTCATGTCCATATACTTATTTTTCAGACTATCACTTTATGAAGATTGTGGTACCAGTAATGTAGTCAAGTTCATCTCCAGAGAGCTTCCTACCTATGCTGAGTGACATTATGAATGAGTTTAGTCTCTCACAGGATTTGTGTTATTTGTGTAAAGGGCTTGTACTCTCAGCTTATATAGTACAACCAGGACTTTGTTTTGCTACACCACAACATAGGGAGAACATGATCCCTAGGCTGAGTGAGAGCTGTAATTTATATTCTTGGGTTTTTTCCCTTTTGCCTACAGAAATACATGCCAATTACACATTGAAAAGCACTGAAAGTGCCATTTGTGGTTTTTTTTAAAAAAAGCTTATTTAATTGAGGTTTTCTTGGGGTTTTTGCAGAAGCATGAATAATGTTGCAACGTTTTTGAGTACATGGACAAGCACAGACAGACTGACAGAGCATCCAGGATGCAAACCAGTCAGCAAAGAACATCTGTGGTTGGGTCCTCAGCGTCTGATGCACCCCTGGACTTTGCCCTTACCCCCCGCCTTTTGCAAGGCAGCACTGCCACCTGCCAGCTCACCTCACCTGTGCAATAGCCCTCAATCATGGTACCTTTGTGTAAAGGAGTCCTTCCAGGGGCTGAGTCAGCCCAGCACCCTGAAGTCATCAAAATGCTGAGAGCCATCAGGCTCTTACCTGCCACCAGCATCTCTGTGGGACGCAGCACAGTCTGAGGGAAGGAAGAATACAGCCCAGCATCTCTACTTAGAAGAGGTCAGGGAGCTGTTTTCAACATTGATATTTCTCAGTGGTGCATCGACCAGTTTTCCAGGGCATTTCAAACACCCCATCACCCTCGCAGTCGTTGCCATGATTTTCTTCTGTGATTCACTTGGCCTGCAGTCAGCACCTGTTTCAGGTGGGATCACTGTGGCAACTTGTACAGAACACCATGTGTCCATTTGAACAGTGAATTTAAAAACTACTGATGTTTCTTGAAACATAATATATGTATTTATCTTTACTACCCCTTACCACACTGGAAAAAGCTGCTTTATCACTAAGCAATTGCTTGCCATATGGGAAAAACACTGAGGTGTGTTGAAGCTTACATATGAAATCCATGGGGTTTTTTACTAGAAAGCTGCATGTTTCACTTGGGTTTTTATTGAAAATAAGGCATGCTGCAAAAAACTAAAGACTTTTTGTGTATGATAGCAGGTAACAGAATGAATGACAGAATCACAGAATCACAAGTTTGGAAAAGACCTTTAAGATCATCGAGTCCAACCGTTCCTGTCCTGTGCTGAACCATATCCCTAAGTACCTCATCTACCCGTCTGTTAAACACACCCAGGGATGGTGACTCAACCCCCTCCCTGGGCAGCCTGTTCCAGGCCCTGATAACTCTTTCAGTAAAAAGAAACGGCAATAGAAAACAAAAGCAAAAGCTGTGAAGACTCTACAGTGTGTTACAGCCAAGCAAGTCACTGGGTGGCCCTACTAGTCACTAGGATGTGGCCCTATAGATTTCTAGGTCCATCGCTGCTGCTACATCTAAAGAAAGTAATTTCTCTCTCTGCATGGGCCTTCTTTGTTTTACGTTTGGTCTGTCTTAACTGCTTGCACTGTAAGTCCTCTTGGGTTAGTCTGTGGTTTAGCCTGTGCTATAGCAAAGTGCAGCAAAGCAACAGCTAAGTCTGTGTCAGAAAATTGTATTTCTTCTGGGTTTGGAATGGGATTTCTAGCATTTCTCTCCAAAAAGCCAGGAAAAAAAAAAAAAGTAAAGAAAAAGGGCACAAGAAGTCACAACTTAAAATATACAAAAAAATTAAAGCAATTTATCTAGGCTGCTATGGTACTGTATTTTATACAAGAGATTTTACAAGAAGTGTATATACTGCAGAAGAATCCTAAATACCAGTTATTTAAAAAAAAAAACCAAAAAAAAATTCATATAAAATTAGGGTGGTACAAATGTACTTATGTCTTTACAAAACCATTTGGTTTTATTTCATGCATATGATGTCTGGAGAACATCCCCTTAATGACAATAAATCATTCAGAAGCATATGTACTTATCAGTATACTTAGAGTAATTGTATGAGGGCGGCTTCTTTTTCTCTTCTATGAAAACACTTCACATCACAAAAGAGACTACTTTCAGTCACTGAGAGCTCAGTTGTTTTTTCAGAGGTGACTTAGAGAAGGTGTCTTGCTTTAAATCTTCCTTTTATGCAGTAATTTGGAAAATAGATATGCGTGGGGGTTACTGCAAGGGATCTCAGCTTGCAGTAGGACACATCCCATATGCAGGATGTACCTCATGCCTGACAGCCCCCGTTTGGTCCCAGCTCCAGAACTCTGAGCAGCAGCAGCAGCAGTTCTGAGAAGGCACTCATTAGGTAACGATGGTGAGACATGTGGTGTGTAGGGCTGTGGTGAATGAGTGGAGAGGCCTGCCTTGCTCTGAAGGAATATGAGGCTTGATGTAGTTTACTTATGTAATGTTTAGTTATAAGCTGCAATTATGACACTAACAGGAAATTGTAATGCTAGAAACATTTCCAGCCAAACATTTCAATCATTAACAAAAGCAGCATCTCAGACAACAGGACACCACCATCTGAAAGAATGCGCTGCCTTATAGGGTCATGGGATTTGTCTCTAGGAGTTTATCAGACTATTGCACTGTAGAAAGGGATGCAGGTGAAGCTAGTAAATGAAAATGTAACAATGCTCTGTTTAGAGAAGGAGGACTTCAGGAATAAGCTGTTTTTAGGTCAACTCTCTCTGCAAAGAAAAAAAAAAAGGCCTGTAATATAAGTGAACTGCAAAAGATGATGGTTTGTCTTAGTGAGAGTCTTTTTCTCTGAATGCATCCTATTCATCTTCAGACTTCATGAAATTACATTAATGGATAAAAAACTGTTCTCCAGAAAATGCTGATTACTGTAACATAATTCATGTTTCTTCAGAAGGCTTTTACAGTTGTTTTGAGATAACATAGTTGCAACTTCCTAATATCCCAGAGGATTGAGAAGGTTAATGTATGCTCAAACAATGTCAATTCAGGCTATGACTGGTGACTCAGTAACTGACACCGACTGCCTCTATTAACTGGAAAGTTCAGATTCTAATGGTCCTCCAGTAACTTCCTTTGCAAACACAGAGTAAGTCGAGCCAGATATCTAAGAGCCAGTGAGAAAGGAAAATTACTTCTTAAATGGCTATTTAAAAAAGAAATTTAGAAACATTGTGGAAAATGGACTAAATAAATGGAAGAAGATGCTCTGAGAAATCTGATCACATTAATAAAGGCAATTGCATGTACTGCACAGGTTTATTAAAATGGATTGTATATTCAGGAGCTGTATATGCCACCCAGATTTGCAATGCAAAGGAAAGAGCTCCCCTTGAGTTTACCTGCTCCCAAAGGACGTGTTTTCCTCCATCACTCACCATGGGACACCTCTTTCCTCTCTGCAGGAAGGAGCAGTCAGAAGCCTGAGGAGCAAGAAGAACATGACAAATCAGAACAAATCATGCAGAGGCATCACTTCCAGCTTCTTGCTGCTTGGTCGTGCTCTCTCCTTTCTCCTGTGCCATTACTCCCAGCACGGGTGCTTTTTCCTATCCCCGTGACGATTTGCATCAGTGCTATTTTCCTTCCTCTCCCTCACACTGGAAACCTCTTCCAGCTCTGGTTGTTCCCAGTGTCCCTCCTGGAGTGAGGCTGACACCTCAGGTCCTAATGATGACTGCCTCGTGTTATACAGGAACATCCTTTGTGTCATCCCTGCTGAGTCAAACATACCTGGCAAAAGCAGCTATGTCAAAAGGGCAAGCTGTGGAGAAAGGGCAAGGACAATTCTGGTGGCTGGCTAGAGAGCCTTAGGAAAGGGTCTACAGAGAGAACGGTTGATCTGTCATAATGCACTACCTACGCTACCACCATCTCACTGCTCCAAGCACCATGTCAGAGGTGGAGTCTTCTCTGACACAGACTTAAATATCAGCATGACCACCAGTGCATTTCTGGGCTTGGATGTCCAGTGAGGACTGTGGATGCATTCCATTATCAAAATGATTGCCTCCTCCAATATTTTCCACTGAATTTTTTTTAATTCCCTCTTCAGCATGGCCACTATTAAAATGCCTTATTGATGGACATACCTTAAAATGAGGCATTATTAAAAATCAAGATTAAAATGATGAACATTCATTCCCTATTAGTGACCTGAAACTGAATAATGCAGAGGTGAGCAGTGCCAGCAGGCACTGGCTCAAACTGACACCAGCAGTTTCCGTTCTCAGGACAAATTATGGATATGCAAAATGTACAGAGCTGCTGATTCTCTTACATGTGTGTGTGTGTGACCTGATTTCCCCTGAAATTAACTCCAAGACACGCCTACCCCCATGGAAAAACAAAGAGAAGACCTGGATCCACAGGTGAAAGCAAGACCCTTCCTAGCCCTGTGGCTCTTGGGGATCAAAGCAAGAGAACCCCCAAGTTTCAGACCTTGCAGCAGTTAAGCTTTACCTGCATTCTCCTCAGGTGAATGATATATCCTGGAAAATAAACCTCGAGATGCCAGGCCAAACTGACCACACCGATTACCCGAAGTCTAGACAACCTGTGACCAGCAAATATGTATAGGGTCCCTAAGGCTTCTGATATCTATAACTTGTCTGTGGCTCATGCACATGTTCACACCAGGCACATGCTGAAAAGGAGCCCCACAGAACACACAGCAGTAAAAAAGACCTTCAAGAATATCCAGACCTTGGCCTGATATGCATGTATTTGGAGCTGCACGGGGAGGGAGGTGGCAATAAACAGGCCTTCTGGTTCGCTTCATTGTGTGCAGTTCTAATGTACCAGGAACCAGGAAAGGGTTTTCTTGGGTTGTTTAAAGGTGATGTTTTAGGCTGGGGATATGTGAAAGGACTGAAGCTGTGTTCTGTGTCTGCACAACCCTCCTCAGGTTTATGGGTGAGGACATTTCCCCCTTCCAGAAAGCATTGAGAAACACCTTCTAGAAAACCACAGGGTTCGTCTGGTCAATGCACGTTGCCCTTTGTCTCCAAACAGGAGACACTGAGATTACCACTAAAATACCCACAGTAATATGAAATCCATACATTGCCTGTGAAACCAGAAGCATAGTTAATATATTTATAACTCTGCCCATTTTGCTCCTAGCTTAAAAGACGAGAGTCGTCTTTACATGCTTGCCTTCTGGTGGGAAGATCATTCAGCTTAAGAAGCGCATCTGAATTTGATGAGCTTTCCTGGATATGTACCTTGGACTGAAAACAGCTTTCAATCCCCAGTGTTATTTATAGCACAGTCACAGTAAACACTGACTGCAAGTAGGATGGGAGAGGAAGGAAAACATCACTAACATACACAGCTCCGCTAACTCCCGGCAGAGGTCAGTTGCTCTCCTTGCTCTCCTGCTGGCAGAGCATCCTGGTTTGGCTTGTGTCCTCTGCCACCACATTTTCCTGCTTCCCTTGAAACCTTTTCCCAGTCTGTTAGCAATCAGTAACTACTTTGGGATGCTTTCTTCTCACATTTTTGTGCAATGGCCACCTGTCACAGTGCAAATAAAAGCCTTCTAATTCCCCAAACCTGCCAATTAACATTCTTGAGGTTTATTGAGCTGTGAGAGACAAGCTGTACTCACTTGCAAACAAGAGCAAGATGGTAAAGTTTTATCTTCAGTTAGTTGCCTTCAACTTCCTAGCTTAAATGTTCCTCCTCTGGGTTCCCTTGTGACAACAGAGGTGTGAGACCACACGGCAGAGGAGAAGGGAGATGTTGACATGGGAAGCCAAAGGAGAAATTCAAAGACAGATCAGGAGACTTCTCCTACAGCTTGGACCAACCCCAGACTGAGGTCTGCAAAGTATCAGCCACATTGTGGCCCTTGGCTGCTGGCAGCAGGCACAGTCCCTGGTGTGCTCCATGCTCTGGTAACATGTGAGGCCTGCCCAGGTGAGCAGGAGGAGAGCAAGGAGGGCTTTCTGCTGGCTCCTGTAAACAAGCAGCCAGTGGGCTGGGTGTGTGGGCATGTGTGACCCATGTCGGACATAACAGTGTGGGAACTTTTGGCATGTTCAGTCTGTAGCACTCACTGAATATTCCTGTCTATCACCTCTTAAAAAATCACCTTGAGAAGGAAGAAGCACCTATATGCCCTTTTCCCCGCTGTCTCTCAGAAGAGACATTTAACCTCTCTGCTTTCTTCTGTGGCCTTTTGCCCTTACTCACTTCAGTATCCGTTCATTCAAAACGAAGACCATTAACCCTGGGGATGTGTCTGTTCTTCGCTCACAGAGGAACAAGCGAGGTGCACTAATAAAGGTCTGCTGGTGTCAGAGGGAAAGAATACCTGCTGGAGAATAACTCTGTGGAGGAGGACCTGGGGGTCCTGATGGATGCCAGGTTGGCCATGAGCCAGCAGTGTGCCCTGGGGGCTAAGAGAGCCAATGGGATCCTGAGGTGCATCAAAAGGAGCATGGCCAGCAGGACAAAGGAGGTGATCCTCCCCCTCTACTCTGCCTTGGTCAGGCCCCACCTGGAGTATTGTGTCCAGTTCTGGGCTCCCTGGGATAAAACAGACAGGGAACTCCTGGAGAGAGTCCAGAGAAGAGCTACGAAGATGATGAAGGGCCTGGAGCATCTCCCCGATGAGGAAAGGCTTGGTGAGCTGGGACTGTTCAGCCTGGAGAAAAGAAGACTAAGGGGGGACCTAATTAGTGTTTATAAATATCTTAAGGATGGGATGCAGGGGGAATTGGCCAGCCCCTTTTCAGTGTCTGTGGGGACAGGACAGGGGGCAATGGCTGCAAGTTGGAGCACAGGAAGTTCCACACCCATATGTGGAAGAACTTTTTCCCAGTGAGGGTGAGGGAGCCCTGGGACAGGCTGCCCAGGGGGGTGTGGAGTCTCCTTCTCTGGGGATATTCAAGACCCGTCTGGACGCCTCCCTGTGCAATATGAGCTGGGGAGCTGCTTTGGCAGGGGGGTTGGACCCGATGATCTCTGGAGGTCCCTTCCAACCCCTATGATTCTGTGATTCTGTGATTCTATGATAACCTGTCGTGGGATACAGGGAAGGGCAGAAATCCTTGCAGTCTTCCTGCAGTGCTGAATCCAGCTGATGCTGATGGGACACGCTAAGTGGAGCCAGAATGGTACAACAGCTCAAGTGGGAGCAGAAAGTACCAAAGCCTATTTCTGTATAGCAGCAGAATGAGGCTTGTGCTGTAGCACCGCTGTGGTCAATGGGAAGATGTAAAGATAACTCCTTTACCACTTGCTTTCTCTTAAAGACTTAGAGCCAAAGATAGGAAAACTCCACTTCCCCTTTATCTCGCTGTAATTACAGTAATTAAGATGACCTCAGCTATTTTTTAAGGAACTTCACCTGCTTTCCATAGCCCTGGATTTCTGAAAGGCTTTGGTACATGTGTGCATCCAAGGCTAAAACCAAGCCTTTATCTTCTCTTTCAGAAAATGAGGAATTTGGCTATAAAGTCCATCTCTGCTTTACCCAGAGGTCTCATTGTGGTATTCATGTAGTGTTACTCTAAACAGCCTCTCAGAGATTTGTACCTTGTTTTCTAACAAGCCTGTAAATAACTGTCATTACACAACCTGTTCCCTCAGTGCACTGAAACAGCTGGCTGGTTTTCAAAGCAAGCCCATCCTTATTTGCTGACCTACTGAGAAGTCACATGCGAGTTCCAGTGTTTTCCTCAATATTTCCTGTAAAACAGCAGAGCTCCTACTCTGTTCAAATGCCAAACTGGCTTCACCCATTTCAAAAAGTCATATAAAGGTTTTCTATTCTGCCCTAAGGTCCCTCTTACGAGCCCAAAGGTTCTTTTTTTGGAAAACTGATTCCTTGTCTTTAATACCCTTTTCCATTTTCCTTATTCTAATAATCACTGAAGCTTCAAAATAACATAATATTCTACTCAATATTTCTGAAAGAGCCAACTGTAAAATATCTATGGAAGGAGAGGCTGGTCCAGGGTATTGGGATAGCTTCTAAGGCTGTTTTTTAATTTATATTTCATGTTTGATATTTAATATCTACTATTTCGTATTTTATATTTAATATTTAATGTTTCATAAAGTGCCTATCACCATATTTATAAATGGATATTTTCAACAGTGCTTAACTGTTGTCAAGTCTGTCTCCTTTTGCCTGTCTTAATCTAAAATACCCACTAAACCTGATCTTGAATCTCTTGTGTGCTTTCCCTACTCTTCTCACAAGAGCACCTATAATTTTGGATGAACTTGCAATTTTCTTCTTTTTCATTATAACCAGCATGGAAACTGCAACAGCAGAGCAATCTGTGAGATTAAAAGTGCCCTGAGGCAGTGGTGTTACAGCACAAGAAAATTCAACCATCATTCAGCTCATCATGCTTTTATAGCCACAATTTTTAAAAAATAAATTAAAAATTAAGCATTCCAAATGGATAATGAAACTTTGGGGCCCTTCACATTACAGAGCAGACATGGAGTCAGTTATTGGGCCATGTAAATTACCTGTGGTTGCCTTTCCTATTAACGCATAAACCACCTTCACACATAATAAAACCAGTATATCCACAAAGAAAGGAAAAAAACCAGTACTGAGTGGCCTGGGTATGCCAAGCACATAAATACAACGAAGCCAGTTTTCCATTCACCCACACACAGACACTCATCAAAATGAGCATTGGGGAATTCAGCCTTTGGGAATCCTCATTTCATAAATAAATTAATGCAAATTCATTAAAGAAAATTAAATAAAGCATAGGAAAGGTCAGTACTGGACTTGCTGAGAAAAACTGATTAAGATGAAGTGAGAAGTTGGTGTTAAAGGGGAATGTGTTTGCACAGTGGCAAACTATGGGGCATAATTCAGCTTTGACGGAGGAGAACGCCGGTTTGTCTGTCCAGCATCACAGCTTGAAAGGAGGAGAAATCTTTACCCTACTGGTATTAGTGTCAAAGGTTCTGCTGGTTTTAGTGGAAACAGTATTTTGTATGTGGATCTGCAGGCATCGTTCTCCACTATTACATCCATTTGATTTCAGAGGGATTCCCAAGAATGAAAATTCACTCTCAGTGCAGAGGAGCATTTGACTTTGGTGTCTTGCTTTGATGGTGCTCCATCCAAAAGCAAAGCAATGAATACAGCCCAATTTTCATGATTCACTTTAAGCTTTGGTTTCAAGAGCAATTGACTTATTTGAAGTTAGCCCTCTGCTTATATTCTTTGTGATTTTGAAGCTAATTTTTTGCACAAAAAGTACACGCTTTTGCTACCCAATTTCCTGAACTATTTCTAAAGCTACTTGCAAAGTAGCTTTTCCTGTTGAAATACCTAGGCAAATACTATACACTTCCCTAACCTGGTTGTCTCCCATACATTTGGGAGTCTTCTAAAATAGCTGTATTTGTTGGTGTCCTATTTTTTAATGCCCATCAGAAACCAGAAAGACACCTTGTAAGGGAGTGTTAAAAGGCAGGCTGGATGCATGGGAGATATCTCCACCTCAGATGCATACCACACCATCAACAGCACACAGATCATATAGGATCAAAATATACATATTCATCATATTTCTTGGAAAAGGCTGTCTTATGATAATGCTTTCTTGGAAGTCACCTGCATACTCTCCTCCCCGTCACGCATGCTCAGTGACTTGAGTCAGTGTCCCTGGTGGTGTCGGTGGTGGCACACCTGTGTTCATTGCTGGATGACCCTTTCTTCGTGGGCATGCACAATGTCACCAACCTTATGCAGCGTGATTCGCCTGTCAGGAATGACCTGCTTCACGAACAGCATTCCTTGGCCTGTTGTCAAGATGGAGTAGGACTGTGCCAGAAGTGCGGCAGCATTGTTCATTGCCACGGTCAGTTAGTTAGCTTCACCACTTCATCTGAAATTACCTTGGCTGCAAAATTAGATATCAAACAAGCTAATTTCTATTGCTTTGGTTACACCTCAGAAAAGAAACTTAATTCTGAGGCTGGGCTTATCCACAGAGCTTTGTCATCAGCTCCCTGGAGCACAGGAAGTTCTGCACCAATATGGGGAAGAACTTTTTCCCAGTGAGGGTGAGGGAGCCCTGGGACAGGCTGCCCAGGGAGGTGGTGGAGTCTCCTGCTCTGGAGATATTCAAGACCCATCTGGATGCCTATCCGTGCAATATGAGCTAGGGAACCTGCTTTGGCAGGGGGGTTGGACCCGATGATCTCTTGAGGTCCCTTCCAACCCCTACAATTCTGTGATTCTTTGGTCACTCCAAGCAAGCACTTCTGTTGATGCTGACATGAGCAAAGAACAATGCCTTCCCCTGACAGAGATATACTGTTTCTTAGCTCACTTCTTAATGTATAGTTCAGCCTAAAGCTTTACTTACATTGGCAAGAATTTTTTTAAAAGTCTTTCTAGGATGGAATTAAGATCTATATTCATTGCAGTGCTACAATACAAGGAAAAAAATAACATGCCCTGCATAATTTCTAAGGAAACAGGGCTCCTTTCAACAAGCAAATTATTCAAAGGCAGGCAGGGGCTTTGCAGGAAATCAGGGCGACCACAAAGCCTTTCCCTGTAGCAGCCAGAGAGTTGGGTAACCCAAGGAGAAAAATGCTTTCACGCCCTGCAGAAAGCTCTGGCTGCAATGAATGTGTTTGCCCCCAAATGCTTAGGTTTCATCATATCACCCTTTTTTTTTTTTTTTTTTTCTTTTCCCCTCTGTGAAAATCACTTTGAAGGGAATGTTATGCTTCTTCCATTTCATGCCACGCAACCAAATCGTTAAGGATCTTCACACTCAGGAATTATTTTAGGTCCTCACCATATGAAAGGTTTCCTGTTTAAAACAAAGTGGGCTGATAAGAAGGAGGCAGTAGAATATTAATGTGAGTATGAAACAGTCAGCTAAGTGAGATATTAGCTACCAAAGGATAATTGCAATTATCACATGCCTAAGTTTACCTAATTAAGAGGTAATTTGAAAGTTTGTCTTCAAAGGCAATATAGCAAAACACACAAATTCCTTTTCAAAAAATTGTTGCTGCTTTTTCCCTTGGACATGTAGCACATGCTGCACATGAGCTGCACATGCTGTACACACACACACAAAAAAATCGTCCAACCAAAATATCTTCCCATTAGGGGAAACAACATTTTAAAAGGATAGATAATGACAGGACAAGGGGGAATGGATTGAAGCTAAAGGAGGGAAGGTTTAGGTTAGATATTAGGGGGAACTTCTTTACCGAGAGAGTGATGAGGGGCTGGAATGGGCTACCCAGAGAGGTGGTGGATGCCCCATCCCTGGGGGTGTTCAAGGCCAGGTTGGATGGGGCCCTGGGCAGCCTTGTGTAGCTCCAGACCTGGAGGTTGGTGTCCCTGCCTGTGTCAGGGGGGTTGGAGCTCTCTGATCCTTGGGGTCCCTTCCAACTCAGACCATTCTGTGATTCTATGATTCTATGAGACAGGCTGAGTGTACATCAAAGTCTGATTTTAAAAGCAGACCAATTAAGGGCTGTGGTCCTCACCTGTACTTCACTTGTTACACCTTCAAAAACACAGTAACTCTCCCTTTCCAGAGAGAAATGTCAGATAGCTGGTTGCTGCTTTGATTGCTTCGGTAGTAGGAGTGAGCCCTGAAAGTTGCATCTCTTCCCTTTCCATTTTTTAATTTCAATGCAAGAGAAGTGCTGTGGCAGCTCTGGGAGAAGCAATCTTAAAAGCTGGGAAATTAAATAACGTCGAGCCGCTCCTCCATAGAAAGCAATCTTGAATTCAGGAAAAAAAACCCCATCAAAAAAACCCAACAAAAAAAACTTGTCTTGAAATGCTGTAAAAATATTATCTAGTGTATCATAATTACAGCAGTGGAGTAGATGTGTGCTGTGAAACCACTTCAAAACATTCACTGCTCCATTAAAACAGCAGAAGCTGTTGCAAAATTATCACCAGGAAGGCTTTAAGACAGAAAAAGTGTTTTCTTATTCTTCCCCAAAAAACTGCATGAACCAGTAAAACCAGGAGCTGTGTTTTTATGTAAAAATAACAAAGTTCAGCAGGAGCCAGGCTTTGTGTAGGTCTCCAACAGCCCAGGAGTCTCTCCTGAGGTACCACTTGGCTCTGCCCGGGTCTGATTTCTCTGGCTGCATGCTCTGTGTCCACAGCTTCCCTAACCTGGGCAAGAGAAAAAAAACCATACAGGTGAATCATGTAGGAACTCAATGCAGCGTGCCTAATTCGTGGAATAAAGCATCAGAGTGATTCATTTTCCTACATCAACACAACAGAGGAGTTGTCCTGAGGAGTGAAAAAAGGACAGACATGAAAAGTTTGAGTGTCACCCATTCTGGTTTGCTTTGGGTTTTTATGCCACTGGTAATAATTACTGATGCCTAAGCCCTTCAATATTTGTCACTGTATTGTTACTAGTAGTCACCTCCTTTCTTAAAACTTATGTGGACAGAGTATTCCGTGTTTCAGAGGTCCTGGAGTGTGTCCAGAGAAGGGCAGCCAGGCTGGGGAAGGGGCTGGAAGGCAAATCTTATGAGGAGCAGCCGAGGGAGCTGGGGGTGTTCAGCCTGGAGGAGGCTGAGGGGAGACCTTATCACCACCTACAACTACCTGAAAGGAGGGTGTAGAGAGGTGGGAGATGGTCTCTTCAGCCAGGTGAAGGACAAGAGGAAATGGCACTAAGCTGTGCCAGGGCAGGGGCAGATTAGATGTTGGAAAAAATTCTTCCCTGAAGGAGTTGTCAGGGCCTGGAACGGGCTGCCCAGGGAGGGGGTTGAGTCACCACCCCTGGGTGTGTTTAACAGACGGGTAGATGAGGTACTTAGGGATATGGTTCAGCACAGGACAGGAATGGTTGGGCTCGATGATCTTCAAGGTCTTTTCCAGCCTTGTGACCCTGTGATCCGTTGGTGATACACTGCAGAGATCAATTTTTTTTTTCTTTTTCTGAGATCTATGTTTTTATCAGAAAAAAAATCACCTTGAAGAACACCTTGCTTTCTGAATAGAGCATACTGAATTTCAGATGGCACCTAGTCTTTGCACAAATCTGTTCTGCAGCCATGGAGCAGTCTCCAAGGAAATGCTCGATTCTGAGCTTTGTGCTTGCTGAAAGGGGATGCACTGTGCCCAAGGAATGAAGTGGTCAAGTGTGACGATCGTCCTTTTGGTGACGTTTTAGGTGTTTAGAGCTGGATCAGCTGGAAGATAATCTAAGAGATTCTATGGTAGACAGCTTAATAAGGAACTCATAGTAGCTTATACAGCAAAATTCTGTGCTAACTGCTATTTTCTTAACTCTGGTGGCTCCATGCCCAGACGTATTTTGGTGCTGCTGGGAGGTGACAAAGACAAGCATTACCAAGTCCTTTCAAGTCTCAGCTAAACCACAAGCCCCCAGAACGGAATTATTATGATTTAATTCCAGTATATGATAGCACTTAAGTCATGGGGTTGGTGTTACATCTATGAATAATGCAAGTTTATTTAAAGGAATGGAAGCAGACCAGATTATTTAAAAGACACTGACTGCCAGGGCTGAATATAAATTTTTCCAAATGTCTTCATCTGTTAACAGAGCTGTTACCAGAAGCACAAGGAAATACTAGCTTTGTTATCTATTATGAATGACAGACGAGTTGCTGTCTATCAGTATGGGAGTCCATCTCCTACCTCACAAGAAGCAGTAGGAGATGCTGCTGCAGACATCATGACCAGGCTATAAATAAGGAAGCTCATGTTTATAAACTGCAGACCAGATTGGCTACTTTAGCTGAGTGTCTTCCACCAAAGGTAGCTGCAACCCTGCGAGCTAAGTGACTGCCCCTTTCCAGCTTAGGTTGGCTATTCATCACCCACTAGCTGCTTGTGGTGAAGCAGCAAGGGGGACAGCAGGAGGCATTGGAGCACGGCATTGTGCAAGTGCATTCCAGCTGCCCAGCACCTTCAGGTTTTTAGGGTGAATGCAAAGAGTACTTGTGGTTGCATGAGTAGGGGATACCTTCTGAGAAAGAGCTGGTTCTTGCTGGATGCTGCAGGCAAAAGACCTGCCTGGAGAGGTCCCTTCCCAAGGATCTTCATGGTCTCTTTAGGAAGCACTTGCTGCTCAAGGACACCTCCCGAGTGTATCATGAGGGGGAGCCATTCTGAGGAGAGGCCAGGAGAATGCAAACCATTGCCTTCCCTCCAGCACTGTGTTATCCACAGGGGACAGCCCCTGTCCCTGTACCCCGTCCCAGGGGTGTAGTTCTCTAGGTGAGCTAGGGAGCAGTTTTTGGTTTCTCTGTCAAATCGCTGAGGAGCAAATAACTTGATAGCAGGCTTCACCAAATTTCTTCACTGGTGTTTGCTTAACAGAGTGAGGAAAGGTTTTTCTTCTGACTGAAGTCTCAGCAGTTTGTCTCTGGAGGGGCACTCATTGATCTCTGACTGAACTGAGGTGCACAGGTCAGATCTGCAGGTGTGGGTCACGTGTCATCCCTGATAGACATGAGCTGAACCACAGGAATGAGCAGGGACAGCTGGCTGAACCAGCAAGGTGAACTGCATCTGTCTGACCCTAAAGGTGTGCTGCATTCAAGAAGATGTTTTAAGTGAGGGATGATAAAACAGTATATTGGTTTTTTCTTTTTTAGAACAGGATATTTTTGCATATTATAGATCTTTGGGGATGTTTTGACATTACTGTAGAGACCAAGAATTGTCATGCAAGGTGTAACATAGCATTGTCATATTTTTGGTCAACATGTTTTATTTCAGCTGGTCCTTTTGGTCTTTATTCCACTGCTGGTAGAAAATCAGTCACTGCATGTACTGTTTTTTTATCAAGCAGTTTGCTACTGTGAGAAAAACATTCCTACTGTGTGTCTCTCCCTGTTTCTTTGCAGCTCTTCAATACCCTTCCACCCTCTGTTTAACTTTTTCCTATGTTTTTGAAGAAATGCTAGGGGTATTCTTATAAAGACTTTTTATGATGATGATGATAATATTAATAGTAATAATTGTTTGCTCTCCTAAAAAGAATGGGGAATAAAGAGGCATTTCCTTCCCACATCTTCTGCACATACTCGAAAGAGCTGCCAGGTGCACTCTTCCTTTTAGCACTGGAGAAGAAAATATTTGGATTGCAGGCAGGGGAAGCAACAGGGAGCACACTATACCCTCCTCCCCCCCCCCTTTTTTTTGTTTTTGTGAAAGCAAGCAAAGTATTTGGAAAAAGGTAGGACAAGGTGGAAAAAAATTTAGCAGCTGCCAAGGTGATACTATAGAGTCTGAGTGCACCTTGGCACAGCTGCCAAATTCTTCACAGCAGTGCTGCCAGCATTGTGCTACCAGCTGCACATCAGTGATTTGTTACAGATGCTCCACTAAAGCAGCATTTAACAGTGTTTTCTGCTGTGACCCAGTTGTTCTAAGGAAAGATGCTGCTGGACCATGTGTCATCCGTATCTATCGGTTACCGTGTTTAACACAGCGGTGACACTCTACAAGATACCATCACTGCTTCAGTACATCTGGTATCAGTGGCTGGTGCTGTTATCTCTGCTGAAGGCACTTAATAACAGCTCCTCACAGGAGAAGAAAGAAGTCCAGGCTTTACTGACTCAGTTTTCTCACTGAAAGGCACAGGTAGTCCTGGTATTTTCAAGTTACTGCAGAAGAGGCCTTATTCTTTTTTATGAAGTTACTCCAGATGCTTTACTCATGAACTGCAAAACCCCACATTAACCAAAAAACTGCTTTAAACATGGAAGGGAAGTCTTAAAGCCTGAACTTTTTTCTGAAGCACATGGCTTTTGAATGGGAAAGCCACCTTGCATGTCCAAGCTGACCATTAACCAAGATCTTTTATTAATTCCTGATATTTTATTACCCAAGGAAATGGAAGTGACTTTTTATTTTGTAATTACATAACTGCAATGCAGACATGTTTAGCATGTTGGTTTGTCAAAATTACGTCTCATTGCTTCATTTCAGGACACTCTTGGCATCCTGACACACAATGGATGAATTGATCCTAATGAACTGGGCAGTTTAATTTTCAATTTTAAGAGTCAATTTTTGAAAGATCTTTTATGAATGAAGCCCAGTTCAAGAGGAGCTAAAATGTGACTATTTTGTTTTCCTCCAAGATTCACATGATTAATTGAAAATAAGGAGGAAAATTCCATTTTTGCCACTAATACTTGAGGTTCCTATGTTTTTTCCCATGAGATTATCTAATCCATATTCCTCTGGGCAATATGCTGTTTCTGATTCCTGAAATAAACTACCACAAACCTCGGGGTTTATTTGATGGCTGTCTTTTCTGGCTTGGGAATTCCTTAGCAGCTCATCAACTGATCCCTTGATAGAGTTTTCCACCTGAAACATAATATGGTTACTTTCTTCCTAAGAAGGTGTATGCTTTGATGAAATGGGCTTTTTAGTACATACTAAGTCTGGGTTTATGTCTAATGCAGGTATCGGGTCTGAGCTCCAGTTCTGCCTTGGGTTATGTTACATCAACACGAAAGCTAAATCAAGGTAGAGGGGCTGAAATGTGGGCATTGTTCTTTCAGAAGTGCAGTGCAGAATACAACAGAGGTGAGAGGACTCTAGTGAAGCAACTTTGAGATGAGATGTATGTTTAACACATCGTAGATGTCTTCTGAAAACAATGAGGGTAAATATTGCCAGTGCATGACAAATAGTCCTGCCAGCTAGGACCCAAGAATGCTGCAGAGAGAAAAACATGCTGGTTTTGATCAGTCTGCAATCTTACACCTAAACTCTCATGTGCAGTAAAGATATCAGTGAATTGCAAGGCTAGAAATGCGCTGTTTGGGATGGAGTCTTTGCAAACGCTGAGGCTGAGAAGCTGATGTGATTGCTGATATCACCACCAGGCATATTAATCCATTTTACTACTTGTCTTATCATTTCTCACCTCTGTGTTATTCCTTGTGGCTGTATGTGCCATTGTTGAGGTCAACTCACATTGATAGAGTCATGGTAGTGCCAAGGCAGAGGCACAAAGGTCAGTATCTGCATTATTGTCTCTGAGCATATTCACAACTTAATAGGAACAATATCAAAGAGCTTTTGTAAATGTTAGAAAAGAAAAAGAAGAAATATTGGGAGTAGTTTATGCTGTGTCCTGTAATTTTGAATGTTTTGAGGACAGGGGAAACAACCCATTCATGGAGTGTCAACGCTCGTAATGGTATCTTGGCTCCAATCCTGTGGTCTCATGGCTAATTTAAGTTCCACTGCTGGTGAACAGGCTGGTGCTGCCATGTCTCTGCTTCTGGTGCCACCCACTTTCCTTCCTAGCCATTTGTCCTTTTCCTCACCGGCTTCATGTTTGTGATTGTGGGCTCAGTGGGGCCAAGAAAGACCTTGGTGGGCTCAACTCCACCTTGATTCCCATCGAGGTGAGGGAGAAGAGTGGCTCTGTTGCAAACACTGACTATGCTGATTTGAAATGCATCCTCTACAAAGTTATATAAGAAGAGAGATCATGTAGGAGGAATAAAAATAATAAGCTGTTAGGATGATTTTTTCTGAGACTAGTCTTCACCTCAGCTCCCACAGAAGCACAGAAATAAAAGTCCAATTTCCTCCATAGCTAAGAGCTCATTGAGGGCAGAAAAATCAGAGAATGAAGAGGAACTCTTCCATTAGGTGTCTGTGGGCAGCAAAAGCGATGCTAAAAAAAGATTTGGCATTACAGCCACCAGGGTGTAAGGTCAAAACTGGGTGAAAACTTCAGTCAGCAAAGGGACGACGCAGCACAAAAGCGACGATCTGTTTGCTGGCTGTGGCAGTGGGCAGAGCAACCCTGGCTTGTATGGAGAGATGAAAAGGAAAAAGCTGAAGAGTTTCCTTCTCTTCAGAAAACAAGTAAGTCCAAGAACTATATATTCAACAGATTAGAATTTTAAAAGGTTATAAACAATGGTAATATTTCCAGAATATCCATAAGATCTATTCAGAACTTTGACATAGTAAAGAGTCACCAATTGCCCACGCCTTAGGACAAGCTTAATATTTATATTCACATGTTTATGTGCTTTTTTTTTTTTTTTTAGAAGCTACATTGATCAATCTGGGGTGCAGGAAAAGGAGTGTGGCCAGCAGGTCAAAGGAGGTGATCCTTCCCCTCTACTCTGCCCTGGTCAGGCCCCACCTGGAGTATTGTGTCCAGTTCTGGGCTCCCTGGGATAAAAAAGACAGGGATCTCCTGGAGAGAGTCCAGAGGAGGCTACGGAGATGGTTAGGGGCCTGGAGCATCTCCCCTGTGAGGAAAGGCTGAGTGAGCTGGGGCTGTTCAGTCTTGAGAAAAGAAGACTGAGAGGGGATCTGATCAATGTTTATCAATATCTCAAGTGTGGGACACAGGGGGAAATGGCCAGCCCCTTTTCAGTGTCTGTGGGGACAGGACAAGGGGCAATGGCCTCAAGTTGGAGCACAGGAAGTTCCACACCAACATGCGGAAGAACTTTTTCCCAGTGAGGGTGAGGGAGCCCTGGGACAGGCTGCCCAGGGGGCTGTGGAGTCTCCTTCTCTGGAGGTATTACAGACCTGTCTGGACACCTCCCTGTGTGACCTGTCCTAGGGAGCTGCTTTGGCAGGGGGGTTGGACCTGATGATCTCTGGAGGTCCCTTCCAACCCCTACAATTCTGTGAATCCATTTTCTATCTAAAGAAGAAAGGGCAAGAGATAAAGTCATACCACATTTGCTGACCCATTTCATTCTTGGAATCATATAGCAAAGAGGTAAATGGCTACATCCTAAATTTTATTAACTGTAGTAGAGGTGATTTATTTATTAGTGTAATACAGCTGCCAGTCAAAATGATGTCTTAGAGAAATAACCGCATTGCTACCATCTCCTGCTGCCATTCCCTTGGTGCAGACAGGGATATTTGTCCTCACAGAGTTGGAATTTCTTCTGCCCTTTCTCTGAATTAAGAGTTAATGTTGGTAGTACTGCAAAATGCATTTACAGTGGTATACCCTGGGGAGAGACAATAAAGTGAATAGATGTGCTGAGGATATTGAAAGGGCAGTGGGGTAAGTCTGTTAAGGAACTGAGCTAGGAAATGTTCACCTTCTAGACCTGGCTCTTGCCTGAAACACAGCTACAGCACCCCAGAAATCTTCCTGTTTCCTAACAAGCTATGTTTTAACTTTCCATATTTTAGTTTTACATACTTCATCCTTTAGACAGCCTGAGAAAGACTACTGGCCTAAAAAGTTGCCAAACATGATTTTGCAGCAATATAGTTCAAAACCAGCCTGAACCATCTTAACATGAGGTCAATATTCTTCCCACACCCCCAGTTACATGTGAGGTTTCCTCCATGCCATGTGACCTCCAAGGTCCAGCATGTCCCTGTGTCATACAACTACCAATTCAGTCCAAGCACCACTTACTCCTAGGTGTAGCAGTATGATTTTCCAGTAGATTAGCCACCAAAGAGCAGAACAGCAGTGCTGCTCACCATATTAGCTTCAAAAAATTAAGAAAGCATCCAAGGTGTTTTATTATCTTCCTGGCAAACAGCAGAAGTGCCAGAGCAAATCTGAATCCTACAAACCTTCCAGGCAAACAGCAATGCCACCAGATCATTTTATCAGGGCTAGAAATCACAGGTTCATTTTTCCTCTGTCAGTTGGTTAATGTGTCTTCAGTCATGACTTTTTTTGCCAGTCATCTTTAGCTGATGAGCAGTTAGGCAGAACATCCCTATCAAACTGATGCAGCAGAATCTGCATTAATACTGCACAGATTCACACAGATTCATAGGGGTTGGAAGGGACCTCTGGAGATGATCTAGTCAAACTCCCCGTGCTAGAGCAGGATCACCTAGAGCAGGCTGCACAGAATTGCATCCAGATGGGTCTTGAATATCTCCAGAGAAGGAGACTTCACAACCTCTCTGGCCAGCCTGTCCCAGTGCTAAACATTGCTATTATAATTATGACACTATTGTCAGAAATCATTTAACATTTGCATTACCACCTCAGTTCCTTTAGGAGGGACTGGGAGGTGGCTCAACGGGAGAAGGGAAGGTTATTTTAAAGACTTGGTCACAGCACTACTCAATTCAAGAATATACCACGTACCTCGTATGTGACAGGCAGCAAGGTCCTATTCCACAGGCCTGCTTCAGTTTGTACATTTACCCCTTCTTTCCTGGTTACCTACCAGGAAAAAAAGTCATAAATTAACTTTATTTTGGCAGAGGAAGGTAGGGGAAGGAGTTGAAAGCAGAATAATTTTGCTTGATGTTCCAAGGTCCTACAACTTTTCTGATGAATCCTGACCTTTCTTCCTGTTGTAGTTTCAGAATCTCCTCAAGGAATCATTTCAAATGTCTTTCATGGGGACCTTTATTGCCACAAAAGTAATTTTAAAATGCACCAACATATCCCTTAAAAGCCTTCTGAGCAAGGCTTAGGTGCAGAATTCTTAGGAATAAGACATGATTTTGGTAAATATTTCAGTTTTTCAAATGGTAGCAAAAGATGAAGGATTCCATTCTTCTTCCATCATAATTCACACCTTTTGTCACCTGGAAACTGTGTCATTAATTCCTACCTCATCTCTGCAGTAGGAATTAATTCAGTAGCCTGCACATGGCACATGGTACATGGCACATGGCACTGCAGAGCTCATCCTAACTGAGGTGACAGAAAAAGCCCTCAGAGACGCCTGTCAGTGTAGGGTGCTGCACCCAGTCAAGGTACAAACCCAGTAGTTTTACTGGGCAATATTATTTTCCCTTCATACAAGCACCCTGAGATAAGCAACACAGCAGATCGCTGGTTGCAATTTCAGCTGAGACACTTCAGCAGTGACAGCTCATGGTCCATTCTCTATTCCACCCACACAGCAGCTTTCCTGGAGATAACCCTTCCCACACCTACCTAACTTTACCTAATTGCAAGTATTTAGGACAAGCACAGAAGGACTGAGGAGGTCCTGGCCCTTCCCATGGGCATCTAGAAGCTGCTGTCTGCTTCAGAAAGATGCAGAGCAGCGTGGTGCCTGCCAGTCAGACATCATTCCCAGAAGGGTTTGGGACTTGGCTTTGTAGAGGAGGTGGTGGGACTCCACATGACAAATACTTCCCAGCAGGAACATGGCAGGAATGCAGAAAAACCTGCTGCAGTCCTGAGGACTGAAAGAGCTCTAGGACTTGTTCCTGTAAAATGGTTTTTAGTTAGCTGCTGCATTTAAAGTCCCACTCATCTTAGTGGCATCAAACCACCAGTGATAAAATGCACCAAGAGACTAAATAAGCAGCCAAGAGTGATAAAGTTATGGGGCTTGTCCAACTGATTGGCAAAAATTTTTTCCCCCATCTGCTCTTCAATGAGTGGAAAACCAAAATACTCTTACTGAAATGGGTTTGTGCTCTCTCAACTTTCTCCATCTCTCCTGGCTGCTGCTGTCTCTGCAACATGCTCTTGGAATGACTTCCTTCTGAATGACAATGTGATTTAAAAATAACACCCTTCCCTTTCACAGAGATGCAGATATATTTGATATGGAGAATGACTGTAAATAATACAAATGGCCAGAAAAATATTGCAAAGCTCTGCTTGGATTCTGCATTAAACTTGTGCTTCATGTTCTCTGGAACCAACCTGTTATTGCCTTGGCTTGGCTGGAAAAACAGCGCCTGCAGATTATGTGGCAGGGAAGGGTGGGTTGTGTGATTCACCAGGAGACAAAAGTCAGAGACACAGCTGGAGACACAAGTTCTGCTCTTGACTCTGCCTGGACTTGCTTTAAACCAAAGAGCTCTGCCCTCCAAGATGTTTGTTTACCTGGTTCATGTATAGGCAGCAGTCCTGTCTCCCCTCATCTCTGTTCTGTGAGACTAAGCAAACCAGGCTTTTTATCTTCACTTGTGTCACATGTTTTCCCTTCCCTTGATTATCTCAGCCAATCTTCTCTGAACCCACTCTGGTGCCAGTCATCACTCTCCCAAGCAGATGAAGAGGGTGCCCAAAGCAGTCCAAGGGAGAACTTTGCAAATAGCTTTGCAAAAGCGCTGAGCAGGGAGGAGACTATCCACCCCACCACACAGAGGAACCCAGAGAGAGCTGACCTGCCCAGCTGTGTGCACCCAAGGGCGAGTGGATTTCTCCTGTGCTCTGAACTGATTGGAAACCATGCAGCTGCATTAGCACAACGTTGAACCCACACTGGCACCCCCTGCATGGATGCTGGGAAGGCACTGAGTTTTAGCTGAACCTCCTGTGGGTGTTGAGCACTGCTGCTTGCCTGCAGGAGACTCTGTAAACTCACAGTCTCAATGGAGAAACCCTCCATAAGTGTAGAAGCATATCAGCACTTCACAAAAGCTCTAGCTCTTTGGCATTTAAATATCACAGGGCACATTTGAGTAACACAGAAGTGTCACTGTTTCAATCAGGTTTTGGCTAATCAGTGGTCACTAGCCCACCCAGATAACAAATAAGCCCTTTGAGAGTGTCATTACCCACTAAAGTTGTGCTGCAAGGGGAGAACAAATCACACTCACTGTTTTTTAAAAACACTTCTCCATCACACGCTCAGACTTTTGCTGGGTTTCCTTAGCACAGGGAAACAGGGTGGAAGTTGGACCTGCTTCTTGACAGTGCTGCTTCACTCTTTACTCAAGTCCTGTGAGCAGCTGATAGAGTTGAGCCTCTCCCTTACTTCCAGTTTCTTACCTGGAGCAGCAAAGAAACTGAATAATACCCCTAAGCTGTCAGACTAATTTTATTTTTTCTCATCAGAATAACATTTCACATTATTAGAGTCCAGCAAATAAATCACAGATAATAACAGAATTTGTTAGAATTCCCCCCCCCCATATTTTTTGTTAGCATCATGCCACCATTCAGATGTCACCCTTCCTGAACTGCTGTATTGGATACATCAGCTTCTGTGTGCTTGCTGCTGGTGACTGTGAAGTTAACATTCCAGCTGTGTCGCTTTGTTGAACTCGATCACAGAAGCCACAGAGTAATTTTTCATGTGAGTGTAATCTTCACAAAGGACATGAACCAAATATGAACTGCCAGAAATTCTCAGGAAGGGATAGACTAGAGAACTCCCCCAAAAAGCCCCAAAACTATGAAAATGTTTTTGCAAGTGCGAGCCTGTTCCTTTCAGACCCCCATTTATTATTACACAGCACACAGAAAGCCTCTTGCAACCCCATACCCACAGAGAGCAGACCCTCAAGAGGAGAAGCTCCCAGGCTTTTGCTGGGGGAGAACAGGAGAGCTGACAGCCTGCTCCTACCTCCTGCTGTATTAGTATCACTGTGCTGCTTTGCCCTGATTTCCTCCCAAAATGTTAGACACTGGACCAGGTGTGAAACAAGCCTTCAGCCCCAAGTCATACTTCTTCAGAAACTCCTTATCTCTTTTTTTCCTTTCCTCAGTTGATAAGGAGAGACACCAGTAGGCACCTGCACAGGGGAGATGATATTAAACACTAAATTTTGTCAGGGCAGGAAGATAATAGAACTCAAGAGAAATTTTTACTTCTGAAGCCCTCCTGGATTTGGCTTCTGGCACTGCTTTCAACACCTGACCGAAAGACTTAAGTTACAGTTTACTGCCTGAGTGAAGATGAATTTCCTTTTACCTCAGGGCCACAAAACCCTTAATTGTGCCCACGGAGCCCTAGGGGTACAGGTTGCTGGCCTGTCTCTGAGGGAAAGCAAGCTGGCATGAAGCCATGCCCCCCCACCCCTCCCCACCAGCAGCGTCTGCGATGGGCACAGTGCTCTGTGCCCAGCAAAGCAGCTGCACAGCACAACCATAGCTAAAGGCAGCCAGAGGTATGATAACATTTAAGTGTCACTGACGCTACTGCGGCATCAGAACTGAAAATAGGAGCTCAGTGTTCCTGCCCACTGCCCACGCTGTTTCAGGGCTGCTTTTACTAGGACAAACACATTGCTCTTTGCATTGCAGCTGAGGCTCGTGTCAGCGGTTTTGCACTCGCGGCCCAACATGCAAAATGTTCCTCTCTCCTTATGTAAGCTATGTGGCTGGAATAGCCTGGGCTATAATAAATCCTGGGCTCCATCAGCAGAGGGGTGGCCAGCAGGGACAGGGAGCTGATTGTCCCTCTCTGCTCTGCCCTGGGGAGGCCCCATCTGGAGTCCTGTGTCCAGATCTGGGGCCCCCAATACAAGAAAGATGTGGAGCTGTTGGAGAGGGTTCAGAGGAGCCACGAAGATGATGAGAGGGCTGGAGCAGCTCCCCTACGAAGAGAGGCTGAGGGAGCTGGGCTTGTGCAGCCTAGACAAGATAAGGCTGCAGGGGGACCTCATTGCAGCCTTCCAGTCCCTGAAGGGAGCAGAGAAACAGGAGGGGAATCAGTTTTTTAAAAAGGGCAGACAATGGCAGGACAAGGGAGATGGATTGAAGCTGAAGGAGGTAAGGTTTAGATGAGATATTAGGGGGAAGTTCTTTACAGAGTGGTAAGGTGCTGGAACAGGCTGCCCAGAGAGGTGGTGGAGGCCCCGTCCCTGGAGGTGTTCAAGGCCAGGTTGGATGGGGCCCTGGGCAACCTTGTGTAGATGCAGGCCTGGAGGTTGGTGGCCCTGCCTGTGTCAGGGGGGTTGGAACTCTCTGATCCTTGGGGTCTCTTCTAACCCAGACCATTCTAGGATTCTATGAATAGCATATATTATGTTTAATTATACATATGAAAGTTCTTTTCATTAAGACAACATTGAGCATCCTTGTCTCTTGTGGCTGTAAGGTGCCAACAAGGGACCATCTCTCCTCCCTCTACAAAAACCCCGTGGTCTGTTTTCTTCAATCATGTATCCCTGGTTTAACTGTAATCAGAATTTAAACCAGCAGGATGAAGTTGAAGTTGCTACAAAGAGTTCGGGAACCTGGTTTACGAATTGCCAGCATTGCTTCAATCTCAGCACTGCTGCAGCTCCCACGGGCCAGGGATGGGGCCAGCAGAGGAGCTGGCTCCAGGAAACACTCACACAAGATGGGTCACCACTGCAAGCAAGCTGCAGTCCCTGCTCCCTCCAACTCCCATCCCAGCATCACTCGGAGAACCAATACCTTGCTCTGGGATAATCCTACTGAAGGCTGCACTTCGTACTTGTATGGAAATGGACTTTCTGCCATCTCAGAAGCCAGTAAACACAACCTTTTCATGGCAGCAATATTTCCTTTTTTCCCAGAAGCTTCCCAAGGGCAGATGCCTGAACCTCCTGGTTTCACCTCTGCCACAAACAAAGGAGAGGGCAATCGAGCAGCAGTTTGAATGTGGTTTTTCTAAGCTAAAAAGTTAACTGACTGGGTAACAAGCTGTCAGTAGAAGTAATGAGGAGAAAGAAAATGGGAAGAAGGAAGTCATGACATACTGCCCGAGTTCTGGAAAAATAATGAAGGTAATTATGCTTCATCAAAAATGCATACAAGTTCTTTACGGGCTATCACATGCTATGGAAAGGTGATGACATGACCTTGTATGTGTCAATATGCATCTTATTTTGACCAGGAATTAACTGAATTGATCACATCATATTGAGCCAGGAAATAAAACTCTCTTTTTTCTTTGCAGCTGGCTTCAGTTTGGCTGGAGCCATTTGGACTCTGCTCTCAGTACAGGGTCTGTTGGAGAGCGGCCAGACCTGGTCTGTGCTTGTTAGGTGCAGAACCTGGGATCCCAGTGCATGCCAGCTGCAGCTGGAAGGGAAAGAAAAGGAGGAGGCATGCTTTTCATTTGCTGAAGGGAATCAGGCTGCAACAGCACATGAACCTAGAGCACAACCTGAAACCATACTCAAGGTTTCAGAACTCTTCCTCCCTTCCATCCAGGGATGCGTAAGGAAATCTGCATCTAGTGTTAGTAAGACCAGCAGACTAATGTTAGAGAAAAAAAAAAAAGGAGAAAAAAAGGAGAAGAGGAGAAATCAGTTTTCAGCAGAAAAAGATGAATATATGGTAACAAAACTAAAAAACCCACAAAAAAATCAAAAAACTCCATACATGATGTCAGAGTCAATCACTTTGTTATTGCTCCTTTCTTCACCATCCAGAACTCAGCAGTTCTTACTGCCACCAGCTGAATTTACTGCTTAGAAAGGATGAAACAAATGGAGGTGTGATTTCACAGGGGATGTTTGCCATTGCCAGAACGGTGCTACCGCCTTACACTCAGCCCTTGTGAAACCCATGGTGTGACCTCTGTGGTTGCTGCTGCTAAAACCCTCTCACAGCTGACACTGACCAGAGCAGCCAAGCATGAGGAACAGCCTAGTTGGGAGGAATGTGTCTTCTGCACCCACCTCTGCCCATGTGCCAGGGAAGAGCCGTGCTACGGTGGTGGCATGGCAAAGCTGAGGCTCGTACCTGGCGTGTCACGCCTGGTCCAGACATTGATGTCAGATCAGATCCTCCCAGCCAGCCAGTCTGTCGTGGTGCTGGAGCACTGAAAACCAAACATACCAGAATTCAGAAGTGAAAAGAAATCCTACCCGTGTGCCTGGGGTATATTCAGGAGTATTAATATTTTATCTAGTGAGCTGATTACAATATGCAGAGCGAGTGCCTCTGCGAACTGATGGCTCGTGCCCACAGCACTGGGAAATATAGCCAACATCAGATGAAACATTTACCAGCCTCAGCAAGCTTCAATCACTTGAGGAAATAGGAAATAAAGGAAGCTGAGAAGTAAACACACTCAATCTACTTGTAGCAGTTCAAGCTCAATTCCTCTGGATTTCACGGCAGACTTCTTCTCTCTTGCTATTTAATGGGCATCCTTGATCAAACTCATTCATTTAAGGTATGCTGTACATACCATTGCCAGCTGCCACTCTGAACTTGGTGCTGGAGCAGCAAACATAGGAGCTTAGATAATGAAAAGAAGATCACATCCTGAATATTAAAGTCATGAAGCTGTGAGTCCACCCTGTTGGTAGGATGGCACATTGCTCCAGGCTTCCTTTCCCACTCCTGTGATTCATCACAAACAATGTTGAGCAACGTGTCCTCGTTACCTGTATGCATTATGCATCACTAAAATTCAGGGCTTCTTGCCATCTGTTTTAATCCAGAGACTCATATATAGATTTGGCCACCTTGCCCAGCAAAATACTTTCTGAAAGAGAGTTTTATAGACTAATAATGGGCCAGATCTCCAGCTGGCATTAATTCATACACTTCCAGTAGCATCACTGGTGGTATGTTCATTTACAGCAACTGAGGAGTCAGACAGGTAACACTGCAACAGTAAATCAAAATGCTGTTCATCTCAGCAGACCTTTCTAATTGCAGTGCTACTGAGTGCTTCTAGCAGCAGATCACAAAATAATCTGCAACTCTCGTTCACACTGAATCTCGTGTTTTCAGTGAGACATCTGTGCAACTGAAGCAAATAGTTTGGCTCTGTGTTCTTGACAGAGAATGTGCAAATGATGGCTCCCAGATACCAAACGGGCCTTTGCATTTTGCATGGATGTACAAGATGTGTCAATCACAGCCCTCTGGTAGCTCAGGGAAGGGCTTCTGGAAAGCATTCTGGTAGCAGTAGAGTATCCATGAAGGCAAAACAAATAAAATTGGATTACTTAATATTTGACAGCCCTACAAACTCCTCTATCTCAATCAAAAAGCTATTGCTTCACCCAAGAGGGGATAAACGCAGCTGGAATTCAATGCCAACTACATCACCAGCGTTGGCCAGTCGACTACAACATCCAGTTCAGAGAAAACACCCGAGCTAGAAGCTGGCCTAGGTGATCATGTATTTCTCGACCACTTTTATTAGCATCCAAACAGCCAGCAAAGACATTTTAAGAGAGAAAATAAGTATTTATGCAACACAAAGGCTAAAGTACCCATTTGGAACATGCAATTTAGGCACACAGCTCAGAAAAAAAAATAGATGCCACTGGCACATTAGGAAATCAGAAAACACGTGCTGTCAGCTATTCAGATGAGCAACTTTTATTGTTTGCATTTATTTTGTTTTGGAGAACTTAATTCTGAGAGCTGGAGTCCACCACTGGACAAGTTCTTTAAATGCTACAGTTTACCTTTCTCCTCCTTCTGGAGCTAATCCTGTCCTTCAGGTGGATCAATGGAGTGAAAGGGCTGAGCTGGCTTGCAGGTATGATCCACAGCTAACAGCCATGGATGGATCAGCCCCTCCATCAGGTGTCTACAGCTGGTGGCTCCTTCTGCACAGCTCAGGATACTGTTCACCTACAGCTCGCAAGTGTCACACCGATGATCTGGCACATAAACTTATGGAAAACCCAAAACTGGCTAGTAATGTAACACTGGGACCATCTCTGTAAGCACCAACCTTCAGTGAGCTCTTGTCATTTCCAAGATTATTTCCCTTTTTGGCTGTTAACGTTTTTCTGCAGCTTTTGCAATTTAATCTGCAAATGTTTCTGCCTTTTCTGTGTCATTTTTACAAGGATCCCAGGGGAAATATCATGCCACTTCTTCAAATCTGTGGATTTGATGAGTATCAATTCCCAGTCACTGCACACCTGCCTCAGGCTTTGATGGCTATTCCCCTGAAATACTGACTACAGCTATAAATCCTGGCAAGGTAAGAGAGGAGTGGATTTTTTGGCAAACAAAGATTACTGAAAATGGAAACTTTTCCCATCTTAAAACACACAGCAAACAAGAACTTGTAGACAGGTTCATGTTGATTCTTAGGTGCCCTAGAAATCAGTGCATTTCTTTTAATAAAGACTACTTCTGTACCTCATGTTTAACCACTTTCTTAAAAAAAGACCATCTGTTATTTACCTTTCCCTGACTGTTCCTCTTTCTTTTGGCACCTCAAAGGAATGGCCTCAAATTGTGATAGAAAAGAGCTCTCTTCCACCCTTACACATATATATATACACATACAGAATACAAGAATACAGAATACCCCACCCTACCACCCTTCCACCCTTCCACATTTATATATACACACATACAGAATACTTCTGAATGAGTTCAGGTTCTTGCAGGGAAACCAATGGTTTAATCTTTATGTGATTTGAAGCATGAAGCAAAGGGAATCCTTGGTAGGACTGTGTCCCCAAGACCCGTGTCCCTGGTTTTCCACCATTGCTCTAAGTGCACCCAGCCCTGAGAAGTTCTGACTGTGCCCAGTGCCATCCTCACAGCCTGGCTCCTCCTAAGCAAGCATTCTTCAGACTGAAAAAGGCTGCAGGACTGAGTCTTCTACACCAAAGCAACATAGGTTTGGTGGCAATTCACTTGAGGAGCAGTCTGCTGAGCAGTGTTGTCACAGAAAAGGTAGGTGAGCCAAAAATGTTTATCACTCTGACAAGTATTTTCTCCTGCCTGACTCCTGCAGCATCATGGGTAAAGGGTATTAGCTGTGGACACAAGCAGTCTGTCTCTCTCCACACAAGCCCACTACTCCAAAGCTGCTCTGTGCCCCACCACGGCCCATGTGAGCCCTTGGGTAGACAGGGCTGATCCACAACTGCTGATCTTGGCACAGCTGGACTTCAGGAGGAAGTTTTTTCAGCATCTCTCAAGACTGTTCCCTTTCAGGGTGAGCTGGTCCCACAGCAACACAACACCCAGCGCTCTCTCTTTTTAAACAAGGCAAGAAACCAATGACCTTCTGGCTTGTTACGTTCTCTCCTCATTCACTTTTTCGCATTCCCTTCCAGATCCCTCCGTTGCAGGCAGACATGCTTTCTGAGACAATACCATGGCTGGGCAGCTTCAAATAAGGAACTGCTTCAGCTAAATGAAACTCAGATTACTAATTTTCTCTTCCTACTCCCACAGCAAGTGCAATGCACAAACACACAGCCCAGTTGTGCTCCCAGAAAGCCCATTACTAGGGACACTGTGCCACTTTTGCGTATGGTGTGTAAGAATAGCTTTGAGGTCCTTCTCTTAATCATTTTAAAATAAGGGTGAATTTTGCATCATAGAATCATAGAATGGTCTGGGTTGGAAGGAACCCCAAGGATCAGAGAGTTCCAACACCCCACCACAGGCAGGGCCACCAACCTCCAGGCCTGGATCTACACAAGGTTGCCCAGGGCCCCATCCAACCTGGATTTGAACACCTCCAGGGATGAGGCATCATCTCTCTCTCTCTCCAATTTCTTCCAAAGCAGTAGAGATATAACTTCTCCCTGCTTTTGTTAGAAGAATCCCTTGTTATTAATGGCTCATGTCAGCCTGCTTGCTTATTTATTATTTTCTTATTTTTTGGTGCTCTGCTATCAGCTCAAGGTTGTCTGCTCATTCCTCCAGAGACAGCTCTCAGGACATTTCCTCCCTGGATATTCATCTGACTCTTATCACCCAAAGGTGAAATTTGAGCATGACCCTCATTTGCCATAGGCCATACAAGCTGTCCTTCCCCTGTGCCAGCCACTACTGACCCATGGGATGGTGTCCTCACCTGTGCCTCGGGTCTCAGAACAGCATCTAGCAGATGTGGTCATGCCAAAGTAGTAGGAAGCAGCTGGATCCCTCCAAGGCATGCCATGCCTGCCAGGATACTGTGGGGTTGAAGCTAGGAAGCAGGAAGACACGTATGGTTTCCAAACAGCAGACCTCTCCAATGGACAGGATGAGAGGTTTCCAGCATGCAAAGCCATCTGTCTCAGCAGAGATGTGGGGTAAGGTTTCGAAGTCTGTCCTTTTTCCATCCCCTTGGCATCTATATCATGATTTACTGGTTGGAACCTGCATGGGTGTTGCAGATCCATTGTGAACCTGTATGGTTTTGTCCCCTCTTAGTGTGGGACTTGCATGATGTTCATTTATCATCAAAAGGAGCAATGCTTTCCAAAGGCTTTTAAAAGATCCTCTCTTTGGTGCAAGCAAAAAACATGCTTTCTATGCACAGCCATACAATTTATAGTGTCCTTAGGAGAAGTGGCATAAAAGCTGCCAAGATCTACACACTGAGAGAGCAAGCTAGACAATTTCTCCTTGTGAAGGGTATCCTCAACGCCATACTGCAATCCAAGCCCATTTTTAAGCGGACCAATGATGGGCAGAGAGACCTTGACCTCCCAGAGCCATTGCTGCCTGTTTGACTCTCTCTTCTACAGCAACCCATACGTGTCCAAACCTCACCTTGAAAAGTACTGAAACCTTTTGAAACATCTTGAGTAAAAACAGTAAAAATGCCTGTGGTGGTGATCTACGTTATGCAGTGGGATCTGGTAAGCAGCCGCGGAGCTATTATGCTGTCAAGTTGAAAAACAGTGTCAAAGTCATCAGTATATCTAACAGCAAAATAGTGATTAACACTGAACATTTGGTTAACTGAGCCCATTGCGTGGAAGAATGAGATTTTTTCCTTTCCAATAAATCCTGCAGCATGGCTGTAAGAACATCTCTAGGAATACCTGTGCCTCGTGGGTAGCCCTCTGAGCTTCAGTTCCCTGAAAGACTCTGGTTTTCTCCAGGGCAAAGAGCAAGTGGTAGAAAGCTACTGCCAATTTCCTAATTTTAGCACAAAGATTTCTTATTGTAGCCACTCTACCAGCTCCAAGCTTCCAAGGCAAGCAAGCACTTCACTTTTCCCAAGCAGATACTGCTCAGTAATACACAACCTGGTGACCCACCTCTTCTCATCGGGGTTGTGTTCTCCCCACTTCTTTTTAATTCAGTGTGTAGGCTATGCCCATTATTTTGCAACTTTTTCCTCATTTCAGCAGGTCTCTGTTGCAGATGAAGGGTGCTTGGCATCATTATGATGGAGTCAATTCAGAATTCATTAATAGTATGAGGTAAATCAAAGGTTAAATTTTAGCAGTGCGGATTGACTTACAAGTAATTCAGTGAAACATATTATGATCAAACCAGCAATGTAATTACAGATCTGAAGATGACAAGGTTCACCCTAACTTACTATAAGGTATCTTAAATCAAAGTGTATATACATCTATACACTGGTGAGACCACACCTGGAATATTGTGTCCAGTTCTGGGCCCCTCAGTTCAAGAAGGACATAGAACTCCTTGGAGGAGTCCAGGGCAGGGCCAGCAAGATGATGAAGGGAGTGGAACACCTTCCTTATGAGGAGAGGCTGAGGGAGCTGAGCCTCTTTAGCTTGGAAAGGAGGAGACTGTTGAAAATGTTTAAAATTTCCCTGTCTGAGTTTAGAGTAAATCCTCCCAATGCATTGTCACTCCTCAACGGGTGGTAGTTGATACTGGAGAAGGCTGGCTTCACCCTGGCAGATGATTCTCCTGAGGTTTGTGTTTGAGAGGTGTCCTAGCTCAGGGGGGATACTGGTCACAGCCCACTGTGATCCAGGAGAGCTCTACAGGGTCTCACTAAGAACTGCTGTTTATAGGGTCCTAGATAATTGACTTTTGTCAGGTACTTTTCCATGTCACCCCAGCTCAGATGATGAAATATTCTGGTACTTTCCGTTAGTTGCACAGACTCAGGACTTTTTTGGTATCCCCTCTTTTGGACGATGGTCAGGAGGTGATCAGTTGTCACTGTTATCCACAGGTAATGAGGGAACAGGAATGTTAGGGTTCAAGCACAAATGTACCAGGCTGTTCCTGATATCAAGGGGGCAAGAAATTCAGGGGGTGCCTTAGTGCTCTGGTCTGCTGCTCAGAAAAGGGGGGAGAGATTGCACCAAGTACTAAGCAACTCAAGAGAGTCAGGGGTTGCACCACCACGCAGACCCCCAGAACAAGTATTGAGCAGCACCTTAATTTTCTCCCAATAAAAGATCAGCCTGGCTTAACCCAAACTCAGGGATTTCCCAGTTCTTCATATACTGTTCAGAACTGGCCACAATTAGATACTTGCTTGGCATTCAAAACCCAAGAAATGAAAATCTGAGAGAGCCAGGTAACTGGTGTGTTCTTGAATCCTGGGCTTGGGATATGAGCAAGAGATGTACCTGCAGATGTGCCAGTTCCAGAAGCTCCTCTGACAGCCCCATGCTTAGGCTGGCTGGATGTCTGAGAAGCTCCACTGTAGCCTCTAGTCTCAAGGGTTGACTCTCCCAGCTGAAAGTGTACAAGCAGAATAATATGAGGCGTGTAGACAGTGAAACAGGGCTGCTGGCTATTGCTAAAATACCAAATTAACCTTGCACATTGCAGCTGAGCTGGGGGCACGACGATCCTACAGCAGCAAAGAGATCCTGATGGATACTGTCTGCAAAGGAGGGGTAAATTTGTGGGCAAAGCCACCTGAGGACCCTGATTAAAACCCCTTTTCATGAAAATAAACATGCTCTTAATCTTCAGCGAGCATGTGGGTGTTCGAAGCCTAACTTAGAGTGAGGCAGAATTTGAGAGAGGGAAATGGAAAGAGGGGTAAGTCTGACATTCTCTAACTTTGCACCAGGGAAATATCTACCCCAGTCTTCTGTCCTTTTAGTAATTAAACCAATTCTGGGTGCTGGGCTGATGCCTGACTGACTATTCCCTTAAGCCTTCCTCTGCCTCTCCTGCTTGTTGAGAAGGTTCAAAACACCCCAGGCTGCTCCTTTGTTTATCACAGACCAAAATGTTCCTTTCTTACAAATCAGGGTGCAAGCCAGACTGATTGCTCCTCTTTCAAACTGCCTTCCTCCTTCACTGCCAGCAAGTTTGCCAGGAAAACTCTTGTTGTCCCTTGAGTATCTGTTCACCACTCAGTCGCTCCCCGAAAGTTTTTGTGCTTGTAAGGGTTTTGTAAGTTGTAATGATTAGTTCAAATCCCATCATGGCCTGTTAATGGTGACTCTAACTGATGTTGGCAGATTCAGTGAGGGAACCAAATGTATTCAAATTAAGAGCAGAAGGCTTTCAGGCTTGGTGAGAAATGTTTGTTCCCTTGCAGTTTCATGTTTGTGTGGTGAAGAGGAGCAAGTTCATAACTGTCCATAACTGACAGTTCAAAACATTGATTTTAATGTGACAATTACTATGACTATTTGCAATTAAAAAAGAAAAAAAGTTTTATTCAGCTGCCTTGGTTCTTACTTAGACCTGCAAAGGCTTCTTCCCATCCTGAGCTGTCACTGCTTAGCATTTACCAGGAGTAAACCAAGCCCAGGGGTACAGGGCTCGGGAGAATCAGACAGGGTGCGTGTTTGCGATCTCAAAGTGCTTTGCATGGGATCTCAGAGAGCTTTGCAATCAACCTAGTCTGAGTGGAAATCTGTAAAAAGCAACAGAGACAATGTGTACCAAGACAGAAAACACATAGTGCAAAAGCAAGTGTTTGGAGATGATCATGGAATCATAGACTCACCTGAGTTGGAAGGGATCCATAAGGCTCATTGAGTCCAACTCTGGCTCCACACAGGGCCAGCCAGGTCAGAGCATGGGACTGAGTGCATCGTCCAGATGCTTCTTGAACTCAGCCAAGATCGGTGGTGGGACCCCTTCCCTGGGGATCCTGTTCCAGTGCCTGACCACCCTCTCAGTAAAGAACTACCAACCAACTACCATCCATTCTTCCTACCATCCAACCTAAACCTCCCCTGTCTCAACTTCATACCATTCCCTTGGATTCTATCCCTGGTCACCAAAGAGAGGAGATTGGCACCTGCCCCTTTTCTCCCCCTCATCAGGAAGCCACAGACCACAATGAGGTTTCCCCTCAGCCTCCTCTTCTCCAGGCTGCACAAACCAAGGGACTTCAGCCTCTCCTCACAAGGCTTCCCCTCCAAACTCTTCACCATCCTTGTTGCCCTCCTCTGGACACTCTCCAATAGTTGTGTGTTTCTCTTCTACTGTGGCTCCCAAAACTGCACCCAGGACTCAAGGTGAGGCTGCACCAGCACACTGCAGAGCGGGACAATCTCCTCCCTGGACTGGCCATGCCATGCTTGATGCACCCCAGGATACAGTTGGCCCTCCTGGCTGGCTGGGCACACTCCTGGCTCATGTTTAACTTGCTGTTGACCAAGACCCCCAAATCCCTCTCAGCATGGCTGGCGTCCAGCGTCTGGCCCTCTGGTCTGTATGTGCAGCCAGGGGTGCCCCTTCATAGGTGCAGAATCTGGCACTTGCCTTTGTTATAAGTTCTTGATGAGAAGCCCTGCAGAGGACTGGGTCTACCTCTACAGGGCACTGCGCCAGGCATCCTGCTGCTTGGGGGTTATGCAATCTAAGGGGTACCTAGGGGATAAGTGGCAATGCTTAGGACCAAGGAGTCACAGCTGGCAGACCTCACCCTTCCACCATTAGCTCCCTTTCTGTTTGAGTTATGCAGCTTTTCATTTCGGTGAGCCTGTGTTAACATGAAGGACGTTTAAGAAAATAAAGAGCGTTAATAAAAAGGACAAGAGTAACCATTTAAAAATGAGTAACTCTATCTAATTTAAACCCCTGCTTGCCTTTCAGTTGGCTGGAGTGAAGAATATTTATTTCCACTGGAACTGCATGTAAAAGAAATACTGAGAGCAGGCAGGCTACACAAGTAAATGGGAGTTAGACATTCTGAACAGGGAAGCGAGCTTTCGTATCCCCCTTGGAGCCATCACAAACACTACATCAACAAGCCATGCGTCAAGCGCCTACCCAGGTACATTAAACCAAAATAAAAACTGTAAAAAAGCTATTAAAAAGTGCATCCCCATCATTATTTTCACCACTGCAAAATGATACATGGCCATGAGGCATTGTGTTTTAGCAATTACACGTTGGAAGAATCCTTAAACGGATGCTCAGACAAATTACAGCTCTTCTCCCTCTTTCCTCATTGCAGATGACTCGTTATAAGGTGTGATGATAACACAGGTGATTTTCATGTCCCCCAAAGGGGTAGGAATATGTTGCAAATTTTCACATCAGTGATTTGTTAGGTGCTGGTCTCTTCCAGTTGCTTTAGAATACGCGGGAGCGTAAAGCCAAGAAATTAAGTTGTTCTCACAGCGCATTTAGTGCACGCTGGCTGTGTGGGTTTCATGCCATAAAGCTTAACAACTGACTCCATGGGGCTGTGTTATCTTTAAATCAAGATAAGGCTCTACCAGCCTCAAAAACTTAGTGTAGACAAATCTTACTGGAAGCAGCATAATCAACGCGGTGTGAATCCTACGCTGTTCCTTATGAACTGAGGTTCTTTTCTGCCTTGCTGAAAGTTCTTTTCCTGCTGAAGTGAGGAATATTTATGATTCGTCCTCCAAGTGCAAATCAAAAGCTATAAATAGGTGCTTATTAATCCTGAATTTCATCCATCCCCAAGTACATGAAGGGAGGATCCATCACTGCAGCTCCACGTGATTTTCAAACTCCCAGGCTTGGAAAGTAGTAAATCTAAATTAGAAATATCAATATTTAAAAATAAAAGGGTTTTCCTGACACAAGGAGAAATCCTCCAGCTTCTGGGTTTCAGATTCATAGATTTTTCAAGGCCAGAAGAGAGGATGAGGCCAACTGGTTGGAAAAATGTTGTTATTTATTCTGGGAGGGGGAAAAAAAGGTGCAAAAATCAGATGCTGAGTCAGCAGGACTTGGGCATCATTAGAAAACTTTTTCTGCAGAGCTAAAGTAAGAGCAGTTGCAGTTCATCCTGGTCAAGTTACCAGCTACACCCAGGATGTGGAGAAACATGAGAAGTATGGAGAAGTAGCTCAGTCTATGTCTATGCCTAACCCCAGATCTGCTAACCATATGTATATCACATAGCCCAAGAGTTGGACACCTCAAAAAATGCAGTGGGACTACCAATCTCCTTGAAACCCAAAGACTGTGGTACTCTTAGGGGGACCCAAACACAAATCTCAAAAACACAAGGTTACACAGACTCTCCAGCTATTTTCCCTACAACATCTTAAATGGGGATTGCTTTTCCTGCAGGCAAGAGATGCTTTAACAACAGAAATCAACCATAGCTCAGCAGCAAGCAGAGGAGCCAGATGAATCCTGCTCTCCCAGCTCTCAAGCTGGAGCCCTCGCTACTGCTGTGGTACCCTGGGGCAGACACTGATGCTACTGAACACACACCTGAGTAAGACTGAAGAGATATTACCATTTGGTGTGATTTCTACCACTTTAAACGTTGTTGAAAACCTCAGTAATTTGGAAACAAACAGGTTGTGCAAAACTGAAAAGGAAGGTGGAACTCACTGTGCTGGATTATGGATGGATAATTGGCCACAAAACAGCATTATCTGCAGCTGTACTGGAAGCATGGCTGATGAATCCAAACTATAAATGTCATGTTCTGTTCAGATTAGACAGATGATTGTAAATACTGAATATATTTCTATTATTCTGCACGTAAAGGTTCTTTTTTCCCCTCTTATTACTGTAAATTGATTTTATTTTTACAAATTATTGTAAAATTCGCTTTCCTGTTCTAGCATCATACAGGGACTTTGTACCAGGGCTGTGAGTGACAGCACCAGGCAACACGCAAGAGTAGAGAAAACAGGATGCTGATAGGCTATCTTCCAGCCCACACATACACTCAAAAGAAAATTCACAAGGAATAGAAAAGGAGCTCCTTTTACACAGAGAAGTCCTGCTCCTCATGCTCTTACTATGATGCCCAGGAGAACAATAATATTATTATTTCACAGAATCACAAGGTTGGAAAAGACCTTGAAGATCATCGAGTCCAACCATTCCTGTCCTATGCTAAACCATATCCCTAAGTACCTCATCTACCCATCTTTTAAACACACCCAGGGGTGGTGACTCAACACCCTCCCTGGGCAGCCTGTTCCAGGCCCTGACAACTCTTTCAGTGAAGAATTTTTTCCTAACATCTAATCTGCCCCTGCCCTGGCACAGCTTAGTGCCATTCCCCCTTGTCCCATCTCCTGCCACCTGGCTGAAGAGACCATCTCCCACCTCTCTACACTCTCCTTTCAGGCAGTTGTAGGCAGTGATAAGGTCTCCCCTCAGCCTCCTCTTCTGCAGGCTAGTTGCATCATAATGATGCAAGTACCTTTTGCAGAGACAAAAGGCTGTACTCAGGAAATTCCACCTTTCTGAGATAAGGATGCTGGATTGCAAAACACTGAGGGTCTGGAAACCCTCTAGCAACCTTGTTCTTCTGCATTTACTTTCAACAGCTGTGGTTATGATGCATCCTACAGAACTATTGTCCATTGCAAAAGAAAGTGCCTCGTGTCATCTCCAAACCAACGAGTTCACTTGGGAAGTCATCTATCTTCTCCTCTGAAAACAACTAGCCATTCATCACCATGATATAGTCACCATCAGAGGGATGTCAGAGGCATCGTCCCCAAGAGGAGATGCCTACCTAAGGCATCGACATCTCATTTGGGAAATACCAGACAGTTTTAGCTTCCCTCCTGAGGAAAGCTTATATCCCCCACTGTTATCTTACAAGCCATTTGCCACCATCTAAGTCACACAAATGAGGGAAGTCATTAGGTCTTATCCTCTTCTGTTGCTGATATTTCAGGGCAGGTTCATTAAACACTTTATCTGAGTTTCCATATTCTTGTGACACCCAGCCCTGCTCCAAGCATGTGAAGTCGACTGTTTGTACAGGGACATGTAGTGCTTAATGTCACCTTCCTGGCTTCAGCTGAGGACTTGTCACATAGTGATAGCTTCACCGGGTCCGACCAAAGATCACTCTGGGAGTGGCTGGAGGCAAGTGCTTTAGGGGATGGAATAAGGACCAGAAGCACGTACAGCAGTATTTCTAGCAAAGCACCAGCTCTGTGGCTCTGGCCTGTCTGTGTGTGCACACCTCTGTGCACCGACAGGCCCTGGCAGACCTCTCTTCCCTGAATGAGCTAATTTCTTCATGAAGACATTTGAATGATGGGTCTCCAGTGGCCAGTGGCAATGAGCTCTGCAACTGAATTACCAACCTTATGAAGTAATACTTCATTATTTTCATTTTAAACCTGCCACCCAGCAATTTGTTGGGGTGTCTCATAACACTGCTGTACAAGGACCAGCAAATAAACCTTCCCTGTCTTACTGACCTCTAACTCACGCTGCCCTGGCTGTCTCCTCCTGATGCTGAGGAGCCATAGCCTGTTTAATCTTCCCTGGCTGAGATGCTGTTACATATCTTCAATCATTCAGCTGCCCTTCTCCATACCTTTTCTAGCTTTATTATGATGCTACTGACAATATTCTAAGTTGTAGCAGAACTTGGAAAACCATGCACCCTTCCCTTTGAAAGGCCATTTAAAACTGAGCAACACCATCTGGAGTTAATCACCTTCTGCTTCTAATAAACTACACTGAAGGAAAAAAATGCTAGAAAATGAATGTGTTCTGACAACTGAGGCACAGTATCAGCTGCACCAGATGGTTTGTGCTTGGATTTCCATGTTGCTTATGCACTGGCAGAGGCAGGAGCTTGGAGCTGCCATCCCTGCAGGCTCTCTCCCTGCCCAAAATCATGTTTGGGTGTGTGGTTCACCAAATTACTCTCAATTTAGTAGCAGAGCAGTTGGAAGCCCAGCAGTGACTTTGGCTTCTTTCTCCATAGAGATGAGGTTTATTGGTTTGGAAAACAAATGCACTAACTGGCACTTCCACCAGAAGACCTTCTACCCAAAATGGGATCAGTTTCTTCTCCCTTCCCCTTACCTCAGCAACACTTGTCTACCTGACTTGGTCATACAAACCTCCAGAGGTCCTACACCTCCCTCCAGCTTATTTTGCTTTGCAGGGATGATGTGGGGGCTGTCAAACCTGGTTCAGCTGCATACGCCAAAACGTGATTCTCCTCTGATCCCCCTGAAGATGCAGGGAACAGGAGTTACAGTGTCAATAGGAATGGAGAAGACTGCAACCAGATAAAACTCCTGATTTCTCATCTTGCAGTCTTCATTTAAAAAAAAACCCCGAAAACATGAGATTTTTGAAGATTTCAAGGTGTGAAGTTGTGGTATCTGCTATGCCAGTGCCACCCTTGAGGCTGCTCCTGGCACAACAGCAGGGCAAGGCCATGCTGACTGGGGCTGCTGGGCCACCCCAGTGCTGACCACCCAGAAAAGAGGCAGCAGGAGCTGCCAAGGCCCCACTCAAGGTTTTGGATTCACTCCTTTCCCCAGCTCTTTGAGAGGCATGGCTCGTATCTTGCAGCACTGAGCTTGGTGGAGACACTTACATGAAACCCCCAGGGTGCAGAGGGGTTGGCTCACGAGGCTGTGAGCCAACTGTGTCCCACTGTGTTTCGTAGTGGGCTTTCATGTATGTAAAGGGCTGATCAGCACCAAATCATTTGTGTCTCTAATGGTAGGGCTGCGTTTATTTCTCTCATGACATGCAGCCTGTAAAACATACTATGCCACAGCTGTATTTGTAGCAGATTGCTGGAGCTTTGAATGGCATACTACTTTATAAAAGACAGGCTAATAACATGCAAATAGCAGACAATTTTCTTCTCACTGAAAACAAAGGGTCAATTTTACTTACTAGTGTGAAGGAAATCCATGTTGTCACCTACAAGCACGTCCCTCTCTTCATTTCAAATCTCTGGGAATGGCAGAGAGAGAAAAGCTGGAGATGCAGGATAGACCTTGGTGATGGAAGTTGGCATTCCTGGTGCATGAGAGCATGGTGAGGATAGTCTGTGTGCTACCAAGGACTTTCAAGCCTATCAAGCTTGGTGTTTTATCCATCACAAAGAAGGACTGGCCACTGCGTTAAAGAGCTGCTGTGCTGCACAGTGAGCATGAGAGATGGAGACAGGAACTAAAAGCGAGACTTCCTCTGCTCTTAGTGATACACACCAGGTTCTACTGTAGGCAAAGGGAACAGTTATTTAGTTGTAAGAATTTACTCCTAGTAACTAGGACTGTGTGGAACTCTTCTGTAGGCAAATCTTCAGGGCTGCCACTATGCAAACTCGCTTAACAGAGCAGCAAAGACTGCAGAAACAGTTAACACTCCTCCTACCCTTCAACATGGTTTGCAACCCTGGTTAGACCTTAGATGGGTCCTCTCACTCTACTATGGATATGCAGAAGGGACATCCCCTGAGGAGATTTTATTAAAAACAACAACAACAACAAAAGAGGCGATATTGTATCACATGTCTCTCAAAGAGCTGGGGGAAGGAGTGATTCCAAAACATGAGTAGAGCCTCAGCAGCTCCTGCTGCCTCTTTCTCTGAGAGAGTGGTGAGGTGCTAGAACAGGCTGCCCAGAGAGGCGTTGGATGCCCAGTCCCTGGGGATGTTCAAGGCCAGGTGGGATGGAGCCCTGGGCAACCTTGTGTAGATCCAGGCCTGGAGGTTGGTGGCCCTGCCTGTGGAAGGGGGGTTGGAACTCTCTGATCCTTGGGGTTCCTTCCAACCCAGACCATTCTGTGATTCTATGATTCTGGGTGGTCAGCACTGGGGTGGCTTGATTATATTGCAATAAAAGCATGCAATATTATCACCTACAATCTAACAATCTACACAGCCTCACCAGATCCACAGGGCATTAAATACACTGTATTTTGGTTAATTAGGTAGCATTTGTAAAGCATTTTCCTAGAGGGAAAAAAGCATGAAATACAGTTATTATCAACAGTCCTTTCTTCAAGTCTTTGTCAATAATGCTTTCAGTTTTGTTTTCAGGGCTAAACTGAACACTTCTGTAGTTCAGTTAGGCAAATGTTAAAACACAGCCAAAGAATCTTACTTTTCAGCTCAATCTTTCCAAGTTTGGTGTGATTTTCCCTGGGCTTTGTTTTACAGCTGGCTCTATTCTGCTTTAGAAGAGCAGTTGAAGCCCTCTTCACAGCTAATGACCTTTTCCTGGATTACCTACATTTAAAACAGAGGAAAGAAGGGTCCAAGAAAGAAAAAAATTAATTGGATTTTAACAATATGCAAGATTGACATCCAAGCTAGAACACAAGAATAAGCACAAGCCTGGACAACAAAGGAGAGAGGGAGGGAGTATCAGATAAAATTACTAAAGGTAAAAGTGATCTCTTTGCTAGAAAAGAGATTTTACCCTTTTTTCTGAAACAAGATGCACAAAACTTCAGCTTTGTGTGTTTGATGAAGACCTTAATGAAAAAATATTAGCTGAGGTATCACAGAATCACAAGGTTGGAAAACACCTTTAAGATCAGTGAGTCCAACAGTTCCTGTCCTATGTTAAACCATATCCCTAAGTACCTCACCTACCCATCTGTTAAACACACCCAGGGATGGTGACTCAACCCCCTTCCTGGGCAGCCTGTTCCAGGCCCTGACAACTCTTTCAGTGAAAAATCTTTTCCTAACATCTAATCTGAACCTGCCCTTTGTGCCATTTCCCCTTGTCCCATCTCCTGTCACCTGGCTGACGAGACCATCGCCCACCTCTCTACACCCTCCTGTCAGGTAACTGTTGGCAGTGATAAGGTCTTCCCTCAGCCTCCTCTTCCCCAGACTAAACACCCCCAGCTTTCTCAGCCACTCCTCATAGGATTTGCCCTCCAGCCCCTTCCCCAGCCTGGTTGCCCTTCTCTGAACTCGCTCAAGGACCTCAATGTCCTTCTTATGGTGAGGAGCCCAAAACTGGACACAATACTCACAGTGCAGCCTCACCAATGCTGAGTAAAGAATAAGTATGCCAAATAGAGAAGAAGCTGCTCAACATGAGATGAGTTATTAGAGCAGAGACCTACTTAAAGAGTAAATGTTAACAGACTGGCCTAAAGAAGAGGTTTTAGGATGGAGAAAGGATTGGCTGAGGTTTCTTATGGCTCAAACTTTGAAACATTTATTTCATATTTTGCTTTTATGCAATTCTCAAAAAAGAACTGCTGGTGAGGAAGAACTTGCTTCAGTGCCTGATAAGAATCAGAATATGCTACAGGAAGAAACAGATCATTTTGAGAAATATGGTCTGAGAAATTAGCTTAATGGTACAATGCAGCACAAAAAGTAAGGTAATACACATAGGAACTGCTAACCACATTTTCTGCTTTAATTAAGGTAATCATCTGCTGGAACTCATGGAAAAGAGAAAGACATGAACATTATGAAAGCATCAATGAGGGAGCATAAGCAACCTTTCTTTTAAGTACATTTCTAGCCTTCAAATTGCTTAGAATGTATGAAAATGTGACTCTGAGACTTGTAAATCAGAATAACTTTTATATACATAATCTTTTCAGTATTTTATTCATGTGTCACAACCTTTACATGTTGGCTGGGTACTTATTACATCCTTCCCTTTGTGAACTTCAATTTGGAAATTGAGATGAAAGTACTGTTAAGCACCTGAAAGGAGAGAATGAAGAAAAACAGGGAAAGGGAAGAGGAGAAGAGAGAGTAGCTAGCAGATCAGGTCTGCATTTTCACTCTGCCTCTGTGAGTCACATAAGAGCGATTCAAAAGAGTGAATGGCTCGAAGGAGCGCAGGGCACTGCATTGTGATACTGCCTTCCTATGCACTCTGAATGTAAAGCACTTTGCATTGCTGTGAGCTTGGAGGGTTTGGAGTTGGGAGTTCTGAACTTTGCTTACAGCAGGGATTTGAGCCTATTTATTAAGTTCCTTGCTTGGAAAAAAAAAAAAAGCAGTACTTGGTGGGTGGGCGTTCTGATAACTAAACTGCAATGGAAATTGTTTTTCAAGTTGCCCCCGCAGCCAGTCAAGGGGCTGCCCGAGTCATAATGAAGTAATAGAATTGAAGTGCCTGGCATTCTTCTGTCAGATCAGTTCTCCAGCTGGATATTGGTACCTCACCTGTTTTTACTGGGTTTCACAGTCTGTGTGAAAGGCAAACTCGGTGCTCTCGGCTGGATGGGGTCAGTGGTGCTGGACTGGCAGCAGCATGTTCGTTCCCCACCTCCCCCCACTCAAAGCACAGCAGATAGATGCCCTGAAAGGAGCTGGATGATTTTGTACGCCTGTGAGTCAGAAGAGTCTGGGTGAAAGGCGGATGAGACTCTTTCAGAGCAGCATTTCATGACTTTAGGCTGAAGGAACCAGGCCCAGTTCAAACTTACTCCTCCTCCCACAGAAAGCTACAATCGGACCAACACTTTTTTTCCAGTCACTGGGTACTCTCCCTACACTAACAGAAAACGCTGCAGTAGCAAACAGAAACAGCCAGAAGGCTAATCAATAGAAAGAAATTCCATCTGCATTTATTTTGAGGATTGTTTGGACTCCCATAAAGCACAAGGTTTCTCTAAATCTCTGACAGATAGTTATCAAACTGTCTTATGCACAGTCGACACCATCAGGAAAGCAAACACACACAATTTGAGACCCCTTTATATTTGGCTCATAACATTATTTTTGGAACAAAATTAGAACTTTGTCAGCCTGAAGACAGCACAATAAAAACAAGATCATTACTCTTTCCCTGCTTGCTGAAAGCTTTATGGCTCAAGCAGCATTTCTAATCCTTTATGTCCTGTCTCTATGATGCATCTAATGAATAATCTCCCTTTCTCCTCTATAATTCACTTGACAGCAAAATAATGTCTTTTAACAGTCACCCAATTTTTTAGGCAGTATCTCATCTCCCTCATTCCCATTCTAATTTTGCCATTAATGCCTCTTCTCCATTTCTTTACCTTCTTTCCCCCTCAAATATCCCCCCAACACTACCACGAAGTCTCCAACAGTTTTGCTGGCAGCCTTGCTCCAGTGAGGTGATTACTCCAGCTTTTGCTCCTGGGGCAGGACATGCCTTCTACAGAGACACCATCAGTGGACAGAGACCCGCAGCCTCAACGCACTGAGGTAGAATCAAATTAATTCTCAGTTTTCTTCTGTAGCCCAGGTGTTCAGCAGAACCAAATACCTGCAGAGTATAGTGGCCAGGAGTGAAAAGTAGTGCTAGGCCTTTGAAAGCAGAATATTCAAGACAATGTTCAACAAGAATATTCTCAGCAAGCTGTGTTTTCTTCGACTCAAGGTACTGGAGTAGCTAAGCAAAGGGGAATATGCTTGTGTTTTTAGGGGCCAGTTGCAAAGAGAAGGATTTCAATGAAGATAGCTTTTAATCAGTCACTTGGCAAAGTGTCCAAGTGACAAGCAAGATTTATTGCCTTCACCTTGAGGTTGATATGTAGTTAGTATTAGTTACCTACAGCACACAGACTTGCAATGCCTGGATTAAAAGTTTCACACGACTCAGTTCTTATCTCCACTAATGAAATTCCAAAAATGAGCAAAGACTGAAATATATTGGGGAGGTGGGGGTGTCCTTCAGTTTGTTGAAATAGAGAGAAACTACAGAAAACCGTATCAAAAAGCAGCTTCAAGTATAGTGGAGAAGCAATCCTTCCCATAAATGGTCCAGACAAGACTGTCCACACATCAGCCTGGTGGGTTAAGAGCAGTGTAAGAGGGAACAGGGTAACTACTTACAAATAACACTAAGTTGTCTAAGATGTCCATTTTTAAAATGCAGAATTACTGAGGGCAGCTTTGGGTAAGCAAGGAAAGAATGTCAAGCCCAGCATCCAATGCCATTTGCAGATGGACTAAGGTATCCACTGGGATCAGAGCTGCAGAGAGTCTTGGCTCCGGGATTGCAGATGGAGGGCTACAGCTGCCCACGCTGGTATGTGTGAGCATAGCCTGAAGTTGCACTAAGCAGCACATTTTTTTAATGTCTTAAATTAATTTTTTAAACTTTTATTTGCTCTCCAGTTGGAGAGGCTGTCTCTCACTACCACAAATCCAAGGAATAACATTCACACAGACTTTTGACAGCGCTGAGCCTTTCATCGCGTGTGCGTGGCTTTAGAGGCAAGCAGGGGCTTCACTCCCCACAGGTTCTTGGTAAGAGCTCAGTGACCCATCAGACCCATCCAGGTCACAAGAGACAGCACTGCCCTGAAGGGCAACATTCCTGAGAGACCTAAGGATGCCTTCAACCCCTCTAAATGTGATTCCTCAGCACAACCTCAAAAATAGCTGAGGGGAGAGGATGAAAGGAAAATGGATTAGAAATATCCAGTAACACCTCTACATTAATATTGTTTGCAGTGTACAAACATACAGTACCCACAGTCAGGTCTGTTGAATAAAGCAGCAGTGAGTGTTTTTACATTTGATGCTCAGAGAGAGGAAGAAATTCATACCCAGCTATGCACACCGGGAGTCTGGGAAGCTTTTCCCCTGCCAGCATAACTGCTGACTTGCAATTCCCTTGTCTTGGGCTCCAAAACATACTACCTGACTCTCCCACTACATTATAATCCCACCTCTCCACATCTTGGCTATAGATTTTTTTTGAGCAGAAACAAGATTTTTCATCTCTGTGTGCTGGAGGAAGTGATGCAGTTAGCTTTTCACCATCAACCAATAGCAGTCAAGGTGCTTTTTCCTACTATGTCATCTTTCCCTCTTTCTGTACATCTGTCTGTCACACATGGAGAGAGTTTGGGTGAGTGGGGTGGGTTGACCTTGGCTGGACACCAAGGTGCCCACGAAAGCCATCACTCCCCTCTTCATCAGGATAGAGGAAGAGAAAATAAGATGGAAAAGAACTCATGGGCCAAGATAAAGGCAATTTAATGAAGCAAAAGGCGTACACTATACCTAAAAGCCAAATCATAGAGTTTTATCACAAATGTAGCAAGAACTGATTACTACTCATTAAGTTGTTGATTAAGTTGTTTTCTAAGTTTGTTTCCATTTTTTTAATGTTGTGGAGAAACATCAGTAAAGTGTGATCCCACAATGCTCAGAAAAAGGCAGCAGAGAAAAGAGACCTTTTTGTTGCCCATAATGAATGGGGGGATGGGGAGCTGACTTACATTTCCTGAATGCCTGAAGTTGGCAAAGATTAATAAGGAAGGGGAAACAAATCAATCATGAGCTTTGCATTTTATAAATAGACGGCAAAGTTTTGAAGAACTTTTCCATTCTTCATTTTGGCAATAAGATTAATTCCCAGCATGTTCTGCAGGACTGTCCCCCTTCAGGGGTGTGGAAATGCTTTTTTCCTGCAGGGAAGATGGGACAAGAGGAAGAAGGGGAAGAGAAGAGAGTGGAGGAGGTGCTGAAATAAATGGATTCCAAAATTAATTTCCAGATTATTCTTTTAACCTTGACCAAAAGTTGCAAGATAGAGAAGGTGTTATCAGCAGATTTCTCTTCTGTCCCACTGCTTGAGAGGTTTCTGCAAAGCATAAGGAGCCAGTTACCCCTCTGTGAACATATTATATCCAACAAGGAGGCAGAAGTAACTCCTGCTAGTAGCTTCTCAGAGCTGTGGACGAGGGACACGGCTCCCCACCATGGACTGCACTGCAGAGGTTTCCCCCAAGCCCCAACTCAACCTACCACATCCACCCTGCACAGTGCAGCACCTCAGGGTGGTACAAGATGAGGCCCAAAGAACACATGGCCATTTTGACGCAGAGCAACATACCTGGGGGGAGCAGCTACACAGACCTGAGTTCCCAGCACCAACCTGAAGACAGACAACCCAGAGCAGCCTCTCTGCTGCTGCACTGAGCACACCACCACCTTGGTTTTGCATTGTAGGCAGAGAGCTAGGTCTAAGCTCTCTGAGCACTTAAGGGCACCAGCAAGGACAGTCTTACATCCCTCCATTTCACATCACTTTTTTCCAAAAATAAGAGATTGTGAAAAACACTTCCAGTTTCAAATTTCAGAGGCTTTTCCTATGAACAGCTTTCCAGTTCTTGAACTGGGATCCCTAGTTCAAGAAAGACAGGAAACTACTGGACAGAGTCCAACAGAAAGCTATGAGGATGATGGGGGGACTGGAGCATCTCTTGTATGATGAAAGGCCGAGAGAGCTGGGGCCATTTAGTCTGGATGAGACTGAGGAGGGGATCTCATCAATACTTATAAATATCTAAAGGGCTGGTGTCAGGAGGATTGGACAAGACTCTTTTCATTGGTGCCCAGCAACAGGACAAGGGGCAACAGGCACAAACTGGAACACAGGGAGTGCCATCTCAACATAACACAAAATTCCGAGTGACAGAGCACTGGGACAGGCTGCTGAAAGAGGTTGTGGAGTCTCCTTCTCTGGAGAGATTAAAAACTTACTAAGCAGGTGATCCTGCTTTAGCAAGGAAGTTGAACTAGGTGATCTCTAGAGGTTCCTTCCAACTCCTGCCTTTCTGTGATTCCCCTACCCCAGTGCTTTGCCAGCGAAATATAGAACTGTGCACAGGATAGCACTGGGGAGAGAAGGCAATAGCTGCTAACCTTGTGAAAACCAGACATATTTAGTTAGGTTATCAGCATCCAATGAATGCTAATAACCAACATGCATTCAGTGTGAAGGCCCCTTCTCTTCCAGGGGTTCATGCAAACCCCTTGGAGCTGCAATCAGGCAATCTGCTGCAACACACTGCAGCAGAGTTTCCACTCTGCAAACATAAGGCCACAGCATGGAGAACTCCAGAATGAGATTTAGCTTAAGCAGGGTGATGACTACTCTAAATACCAGGGTAGATATGCTGTCACATTCAAGGGGAAAAAACTCCCAGTAAGTGTTTGGATAATAAACACTTCCAGAAAGAGCAAATAGTAGGTATTAAACAAGAAGTCAAGTAGTAAGTATGAAATAAGAACTAATGTCTGGAAACAGGAGCTGAGCAAACCTAAATTAGAAACTAGATGCACATTTTTTGACTTCAAGTGTGATTAATCACTGCAACTTCAACTGTAATTTATAGGCATTGAAGTATTGAAATCAAGATTAGATGCCTTTCTGAAAGGCACGCTTGAATTACACACAACATCTTGGGATCCCCAGAAAAATAATGGGATGAGATCCAACTTTGATCTAATGGTCCCCTCTGGTCCTAAGAGATAATATCTCCATTAATTAAAAGAGTCAGATAGAACAGAGTTTTCATCAAGACAACGTTTCATCATTCTATTAAACCATCAGGGATTTTGCTTGCCTTTTCTGCCAGCTGCACGTTGACTTTTTTTAGGACCTGGGTTACTACAGCAGGCAGTGTATCTCTCTCACAGAGCTGTCCAAATTGTGCTTGAGTATCAGTCTTCCTTGGGGCCACAAGCACTGCTCTAAATTGGAAAGAAAGTTTTGACTGAGATTCTGAACTTGTGTTCCTTTAGGGTGAAAGAAAGGGATGTGACTTTTGTATTGCATATTGATCGCTGGGAAAAGTGTTTCCTGTTGAGCAAGATTCTGCAGCCCATGTAGTTGCTTAGTTCCACCATCAATGTTTATAAAGAATTGCCTTCCTCTAAAGCAGAATGTGTTTATCCTGCTTCTGAAAGATCAACACAAGTCTTTTGTCTTTAAAATATTCACAGGGGAGATTCTTAGATGACCAGATATCTACAAGGCAGGTAAAAACTTCTGCTATTCTTTCTGAAAAAATCCAATAGTGTTGCAAGACTCCATGTCCTGTTCTCAGGTACTGAGAAATCTTGGGGTTTCTGTTAACCATAACAGCCTGACCATATTTTAGGAGTTGCTGCAACAGGCAGACACTCAGTAGTCATTAAAGTCTTCTGCTAACTGCCAGGTTATCTAAATGATGTCCAGGGAGTCAAATGTGGTCAGTAAAGATGGAGGTGAAAGTTCTGACCCTGGTTACTGTCACATCATTTCACTGATTTTTGTGGCGTTGCTTTTAGTTGATTAAGTGAAAGGAGGTCCTTTAAGGTTCCCACAATAAAATCTCACTCAATTCCTCATAAATAATGGCTCTACAGCTCATTTGTAATAATAAAAATATATAGTGCACTGATTAAAACTGCTGTAATTTGCATCTGTCACAGCATCAATTTGAAGTTGTGCTATGGGGCACGATAGCTTAACCATGACACTCTAGTTTGCATTTTATGACAACCCAAAAATTCAAGAGCTGAGATCTGTAGGTGGTGGCAAGGAACAATAGAACTGAATTAGCTACAAACTGTTGGGAGCATCCTTTCCCTGAACAAATGGTAGGCATAATGTTTTCCATAGCTCTGGAAAGAAATTGTTTAGGAGAGCAAATATTCGACCTCAGTGTCCATGATGATGGTTCAGCTGCTCACCAAAGTTATTCTTAAAATAAAGGGTCACTTTTCTAGTTCATGTCAGAAGAAGGAAGAGGAAGGAAATTGCAGACTCCACCACCAGTCACAGACCCGATCCTACATCCCATTCAAGCTCCTCCTGTCCCACATACAGTAACCAGCACAAGGATGCTCAACTCATGAGAGGGTACCTGGCATCTCAGAGAACATGCCTTTTGCAGTGTATCTTTCAAAACGACCACTTTGAGTTAACTTGAAGGAGCACTTCACAGGTTTTTGCCTGCTCTGAGAGTTCCCAAGTACCTCACAGCATGCAGAAGCAGAAACCCAGCATTAAAAATATTTGAGCCAAAGGTGGTATTTTGGGTGTTGGGGCTGAAGTGGCCAACTTTCTGAACAAAAAAATTGCACAAAATTCAGGGTAAGGCTTTGTGGCTAATTTTTCCCTGGCATTATTTAGTTTATTATACAGGTTTATTTGGCTGACAGACCTCCCTTGACCTGTGGCTTTCATGCTTTCCATGCAACATGTTAAAGAATATCTTTTCAGCCTGAATAACTCTCAGATGGAAAAAGAAGTGCAGAAAACGAACAGAAGTAACAGAGTTTGGGCAAACACAGGACTCCTGTGTTACTGCCTGTAGCTGGGAGAGAGATGACTTATTTCTGTACACAAACAGAATCCTTGGAGGCACAAAGCGCTGCGTGCAGAAAGCCAGTTTTAATGTGCTCCCTAGCTGTATACAGCATTATCTGTTAAGTTTAATCATTAACTATTTCCTTCCCATTTATCTAAGCCAAGACAAATGCAGACAATGAAACTGCAGAAAGCCTGCTCTGTCAGAGAGCACTTCTTGCTGCCAGCACTGTAAGTGCACTCCACATTAGCTGAAAGCTCATCCCTGGAAGTCCACTAAAAGCAGCAGTAAGCTCTCACAAAACAAAACAAAAAACATTTTAGATGATGACAGAACATTCCTGGTGAGCCACACTGAGCTCCTGAACGTTAAGGCGTTGTGCTGTTCAAGCTGGTTTCCATGCTACTGCCCCTTGTCGTATTCCTACACACCACCCCATTCACTAGCCTGAATTAAGCCATCCACCACCTACCCATGGACTGTCAGTCATCACTTCATTTGCTGTAAGATGGTTTCAGCTTGACTTGCCTTCAACCCATCTGAGTCAGAGTCCTTTTCATGTTAGTAAGGATCAGATGAGCGTGTTTGGTTTGTGCTTCACTCTCCACAAATCTATTGGCTTCATCTTTTATAGTGATATTGAAATGAAACTTCTTCCATGCCAGTAATAGTTCCTGTCAACACAAGGATATGCTATCCATTTATCTTCAGTGCACCTGCCCTTATAAACTCTCCCTTTCTACAGAAGAATTGATGCCTACAGGCAATGATCTCCCAGGCTTTCTTCCCAAACAGGCATAGAATAAATGAAGGAAAAAATAAAGTTGCACAGCCAAAGCAAGAGAGGGGAAGATACTAAAATCTGCCTATAATTAAGGACTGAAACATCTCAGCTCAAGAGGTTCACACTCAGTGCAACGGAGCAATGCCTGGAATGGGTTATAGACTGTGGCATAAGAGCCTCCTTCTCCAGCACCCATTTACACCTCCAAGGGCTGAGCAATGCTGTGTGGTTTCATCCTCCACCTCTGCAGTGGCTCACTCACCAGGCAGAGGTCTGCATTGGATCATCTCCCCCCGAAACCAAGCAGAAACCCCCAAAGCTTGTGGGAGCCTGATGTTGTGAAACAAAACTTTGGGATGAAGGAGAGTAGAAATTTTAAGGTATGAAGACAAGCCTCCTGTCTCTCTCACTAAAGAGAAGTACCTGTCCCACTAAAGGTGGCCCTTCCTCCCCTGCCTATAGAAAGCATCAAGGTCAACAACTCCACAGCCACCCTCTATTGACAGAGATATTTTTATGTATGGTCTGTCCAACATAGTAAACAATCCCTGTGATCTGAGATGATACAGATGCTTAACTGAAGGTGCTGAAGAAGTCTTACTCTGCAGATGTCACAAGGAAATGTTCATGTTTCAAAATGAAGCCCCACAATGAAAAGCTTTGCTGGATAAGGGACCAAGTTCTTGGTATTTTCAGAACAGAGCCTGCAACTCAACAGACTTCTACCATTGCAAACAAGCAATGCCAATAGCAAGAGTAGCTTTCCAAACTCACTGTTTTCCATGTCTGTATCTCCTAGCAGCAGCAACTCAAAGGGTAACTGATAGAGACCCAAACTTCTTCCTAGCAGAACTTAATTACTAGTCATCTTCTCATCAAGAAGATACTGATTGAAGAGGCTGGGAAAAAGAGCACAGACTAGGAGGTTAATCTGCAGTGATAAGAAACTAAAGGTCAATATGACTAAGCATAACAGTGCCTCTCCTAAAATGACAACATAGTTGATTGGTGAACAGCTATTGCATGTCACCATCATTCCCCCAGTTCTGGGCCTGCCCTCTGTGTTTCACTGAACTGGATGCAGCCCTGTGGATTTGGCAGCCTCCCAAGAGAAGGCCTGCACTTACCTTACAGGCTTCCAAGTGTAGAGGTGCCAGATATGGACTACTTTAGAAAGCTATGTCATTACACTAATTGCATGCGTTCTGGTGAAGTTTGGATGTTAGTGCAGCCATGTAACATGCCTGTGACACAGAGAGAAGCAGAACCAGGCCTGCAAAAATTTAGGACCATCTGATGCTTAGAATTGGGGTTTTGACTGGGGTCTCCCCTGGATTTCTGTCTTTCCTGTTCAGGAAGGAGACAGTACTGCATTTAACAAAACCCTACTTATCTTTTTTTTTTTCCCTCTCCTCCTTTGTGTTGTTTCTTATGCTTCTTACTCAAGCAGAAAAAAAATATCCCCATGGGTCTGAAAGACAAATCATTGCTTTAAACATACAGAGCAGTGTCTGCCTTGAAATGAACATCCAAGGCAATTGCTGTGCTTCAAAAGATCCCTGGGTTGCAGGCTTAATATGAAGCAGTTCTCAACAGAACCTGCTTTACTGGCTTCCTAGTCAAACCAAGAGTATAATGCTCCTGGATATTCCCAGTGCAAAAGATCAATTAAAGAACAGGCAGTTTGATGCTTGCAATCTGCCTTCCAGCAAACATTTTTTTCTTTATCCTCCTCAGTTGGAAAATTCCTGCTGGGTTCTGAATGGTGGAGACCTTGAGGAGCCTTTGCATTGGTAAAGCACAACAGATGTAGCTATTTTATCTTTTTGTTTACACTGAGACGGATCTTCTAGCAAAAGTGTGCTGAGCCTTTCTCCCCCAGCCAGCCTACAGTAGTTATTTGACTTCCAATTTACTGCAGTGAAAAGAGCACAGAAATGGGACACCCATTGGTGTTGGACTTAACGATCTCTTGTGGCGGTTCAGCCCCAAGCAGCAGCTGAGCACCACACACCACTCACTCCCACAGGGGAAACAGCCAGAGCCTCCATGGGTTGGGATAAGGACAGTTCACTGACAAAACCACCAAGAACATAGAACAATAACAGCCAATAGAAACTCACACCCAGTGATAACACAGAGTACCTTACCAGCACAACACCTCAGCCACACTCAGACTGTTCTAGAAGCACCTAACCAGCCCCTTTTATGGGAGAGTGATGTCAGGGGGTGTGGAAACAGCCCAGGCTAACTCAGCTCACCTGTGCTGGCTGTTTGGGAAGGTTGACTCTGACCTGGCCAGAACCAGGACATCTCTTGAGGTCCCTTCCAACCTCTACAATTCTGTGATTCTGTGATTTTAGCAGTGATCAGGAAAAAATACCACGTATGACTGAGGTCTGTATGTTATCCACCTTAAAATATCTGATGATGTTTAGAAGCACTTTAACCATTAAATTCAGTTTTCTGCTATTGCAGATGTCGCATTATGTAAAGCACTTTGGACTCCAGACAGCCCAGCTTTTTTGCTCATATTCTTCCTACTGGAAGACAGTTCAAAGAGTTGGTTACCTAAATAGCTAGGAATCTTTTCAAATACTCATTCTCAGTGTACTCATACGCAGCACATTCATTTGCTCTTGGCCCAACACAGCTTGTAGCTTTTCTTTCCCTGATCTTCATCCCTCTGATCCATGTTTAGACACTAGTCCTAAGGAATTCAGTCTCATCTACTTAACTATGATGCAGTCTAGAAGTAGCATCCGAAGATCAGGCAGTCCCTGGGATTACAGAATCACAGAATCACAGAATCTTAGGGGTTGGAAGGGACCTCAAGAGATAGGGTCCCTCAAGGGACCTCAAGAGATTAGTAACTCCCATAGCTGTCAGATGCAGAACTCCTGAGCTACATCTCTATCAGCTACACACTTCCAGTGTGTCTGAGACCTGGGCATCCACACTGGCAGCTTGGAATTATTCAATGCTCAACTGATAAAATCCAGATACTTCTCAGTCATTTAGAGCTGATTACCCCTCTCTCCATTTTTAGGTTTGTTTTGCTGTTAGGCTGAAAACCATGACACAAGTTTCCACAAACTGTAGTTGTCAGGGCCTGGAACAGACTGCCCAGGGAGGGGGTTGAGTCACCATCCCTGGGTGTGTTTAAAACAAAAGGGTAGATGAGGGACTTAGGGATATGGTTTGGCATAGGACAGGAACGGTTTGACTTGGTGATCTTAAAGGTCTTTTCCAACCTTGTGATTCTGTGATCCTGTAAGGTGACAATTTCTGTTCCATTGTATTGCACTGGCCCCTTAAATTTTAGCATTTGATCATAGGTGGGAGAATTTGCTTCACACAGTATCAACGACAGCTGCAGTGTTCCATCTTCTGCATGACCAGAAACACAAAAGTCTGGAGGTGCTCTATGCTTGCCAAATGGGAAGCATCCACTCAAAAAAGAATGTTTTGTAATCCTAAACCAGGGAAAATTATGACTGGGCCACCATGAGTCCAGCCCTTGTGAAGTGCCATCACAACAAGCTGCATTTTTTTGGTCTGGTTTATGAGTTGAATCAGGAAAGACTAATTTTAGGTAGATTAAACTTTGACAAAAGTAACATTTTCTAACCTGACGGTAGGCACACAGCTAGTTCCTAGAGAGTGCCCAGTGTGCTGCAGGCTTAGCCACCTGGTTCATCCTGCAGCACAGACCCTGTTATGGCAAGAGTTCTTGCCAAGCTGCCCTCAAATAACACATCTTGTTACGTCCAAGACACACCACCGGTCCTCAGGTGAAGCTGACAGGTCTTTCCTTCTGCTGGACAATACTCAAAATCCTCTAGGATCCATCCTCTTGGATACTGACAAGATGAATGACAAGTGTTTATAAGATGTAAATTTTGTCTTTTCGTTGGAGGAGGTACAGAGAGAAAAAGTTAATGGTTGAGAGTCAGAATACATGGTTTATAAGGATAATGAGAGAACACAGTTTATATCTTTTGCTTAGAAAACATGGGGGTTTTTTTCCCCCTGTTCTTGTTCTCAACAGTACTTGGGTCATTTTCATTCCTAAAAATGAGGAAGGAAACAAACAGAAAATTTTATCTGGAAGAGTGAACATGCCTTTTCTAGTAATATTTCAAACTGGGGAAGTATCACCCTAACCTAGGGTATACCAATTCTAGAGCAAAAAATGCTATAGGCAACTTCTGAACACTGGGATTACACAAAGTAAGTAATAATCTGTGATTATTACTAAAGTCTTGCACCTGGGGAGGGATAACCCACTGTATCAGTACAGGCTGGGAGATGACCTGCTGGAGAGGAGTTCTGTGGAGAAGGACCTGGGGGTCCTGGTTGATGACAGGTTGGCTATGAGCCAGCAGTGTGCACTGGTGGCTAAGAGAGCCAATGGGATCCTGGGGGGCATCAGGAAGAGTGTGGCCAGCAGGTCACAGGAGGTGATCCTCCCCCTCTACTCTGCCCTGGTCAGGCCCCACCTGGAGTGTTGTGTCCAGTGCTGGGCTCCCTGGGATAAAAAAGACAGGGATCTCCTGGAGAGAGTCCAGAGGAGGCTACGGAGATGATTAGGGGCCTGGAACATCTCCCCTATGAGGACAGGCTGAGTGAGCTGGGACTGTTCAGTCTGGAGAAAAGAAGACTAAGGGGGGACCTAATTAGTGTTTATAAATATCTTAGACATGGGATGCAGGGGGAATTGGCCAGCC
>VZTU01001613.1:77-93175 GCA_013400835.1 Zapornia atra
CTCAAGCTGCACCAGGGCAGGTTCTGATTAGACATTAGGAAAAATTTCTTCACCAAAAGGGTACTGGAACAGGCTGCCCAGGGAGGTGGTTGAGTCACCAACCCTGGATGTATTTAAAAGACGAGTAGACAAGGTGCTTAGGGATATGGTTTAGTAGAAGACAGGTACGGTCTCAAAGGTCTTTTCCAACCTAGTGACTCTGTGATTCTGTGAACAACGTCTCTCTCCTATTTAGGGACAAGGGTGTTGTTTGGAACAATGTCAAATGCTTTTCACAAGTCCAGGTTGATGACACCTGTTGCTTTTCACATAACCACTAATGCTGTAAACCCATCATAGAAGGTCACTAAATTTGCCAGGCACAATTTGTCCCAAGTGAAACCATGCTGACTCATTTTCTACTTGCCTTACTATAGTTTCCAGGAGGTTCTGCTCTGTTGTTTTCCCAGGCTATAGTTCCCTAGGTTTTCCTTTTTTTTATACATGGAGGTTATGTTTCCCCTTTTATAGTCAGTGGAAACTTTACTGGACTTCCATGACTTCTCTTATATGATGGAGTAGCTTAGCAACAACATCATCCACCAGTTCCCTTGGGACCTGGTGGATGAATCTCATTAGGTCCCATGGACTTGTGTGACTTGTGCACCTTCATGTTTCTTAGATGCTCTTGAACCTGCTCTTCTCCTGCAGTGGGCAGTTTCTCATTCTCCCAGTCCCTGTCTTTGCCTTCTGTGACCTGGGCAGTGTGACTAGAGCACTTGCTGGTGAAGACTGAGGCAAAATACTCAATGAGTACCTCAGCCTTCTCCGTATCCTGGATAAGCGGGTCTCCCTTTACATTCTGGAGAGGNCTGGATAAGTGGGTCTCCCTTTACATTCTGGAGAGGGTCCACATTTTTCCTAGTCTTCCTTTTATCACTGATGTACCTATAGAAGCTTTTCTTGTTGTCCTTGACATCCCTGGCCAGATTTAATTCTGTCAGGGCTTTAGCTTTCCTAACTTGATCCCTGGCTGTTCCCTAGGCAATTTATCCATATTCATCCCAGACTACCTGCCCTTGTTTCCACCCTCTGTAGTCTTCCTTTTTGCATTTGAGTTTGCCCAGGAGCTATTTCTTAATCCATGCAGGCCTCCTGCCTTTTTTGCCTGCCTTTTTTTATACACATACATAAGATGTGTGTGGGAGTGTTGATCTCCTTGAGGGTAGGAAGGCCCAACAGAGGGATCTGGACAGGCTGGATCGATAGGCCAAGTCCAATGGCGTGAACTTCAACAAAACCAAGTGCTAGGTTTTGCATTTGTGTCATAATAACCCCCAATTAGTGCTACAGGCTTGAGGAAGAGTGGCTGGAAAGCTGCCTGGCAGAGAAGGACCTGGGGGTGTTGACTGACAACTGTCTGAATATGAACCAGCAGTGTGCCCAGGTGGCTAAGAAGGCCAAGAGCATCCTGGGCTGTATTAAGAATAGTGCAGTGAATAGGACTAGGAAAGTAATTGTCCCCCTGTACTGAGCGCTGGTGAGGCCCCACCATGAGTACTGCATTCAGTCTGGGCCAATCACTACAAAAAGATACTGAGGTGCTGGAGCATGTCCAGAGAAGGGCGATGAGACTGGTGAGGGGACTGGACAATAAATGTTATGAGGAGCACCTGAGGGAACTGGAATAGTTTGGAGAAGAAAGAGGAGGTTGAGGGGAGACTTAATTGCTGTCTACAACTACTTAAAGAGAGTTTGTGGAAAGGTGAGGGCTGATCTTTTCTCCCTAGTGACAAGTGATAGGACAAGACGAAATGGCATCAAGTTATGCCAGGGAAGTTTAGATTGGATATTAGGGAAACCTTCCTAACCTTCCCAGAGAGGGTTGTTAGGACCAGGCTGCCCAAGGAAGTGGTGGAGTCTCCATCCCCAAAGGTATTTAAAAGATGGTTAGATGTGCTGCTGAGGACATGGTTTAGTAGTGGATGGCAGGTTAGGGTGATGGTTGGACTTGATGTTCTATAGGGTCCCTTCCAAACAAGATAATTCTATGATTCTAAGATCCCTTCTAAGCCTTCTCTTCTCTGTCTTAACAGCCCCTCCTCTTATCAATCTCTTCGTAATGTCAGAATCTCATCCCTCAACCAGCTTTGTGGACTTGTTTTGGGGCCCTTCACTGGACTTGCTTCAGTACATCCAAGCCTCTCTTGTCCTGGGAAGCTCAGCATTGGATACAGCGCTCTCAATGTGCAGCATCAGTACTGAGCATCAGAGTGGAAGGATCCTACAGCCATCCACCAAATCTGTGTAAGGGTTACTACTCTGCACTTTACAGAAAAAACCCAAAACCCCAAAACAAACACAAAAATTTCATTAGGAGCACAGTGAAGGACACATCAAAGTTTCTTAACTCACTGAACAGTTAAAGGAGCACTATCTAACTCTGGGCATTATGGTGTATTGTATCATGTGGCTGCTTTGAGAACAAACAAGAGATAGTATATTGTAAGAACGTCATGTCCTCGTATGTTGTTTACTCCTGATCTAGATCAGGTTTGATGAAGGCCGCGCATGACTGAAACTATATTCCCAGAGAATCTTTTTCCCAGAGAGATTTCTAAGATTTTTAAGTGCATCATTGGGGTGTGCCCTGGTATGAAATGAAGTAATGAAGTCTATGTGATATGCTGCTTTTGAAACACAGCCCTTATGAAAAATTCAAGAGGAAATGCTTTCCTTTTGTTCACTGCCAGTTCATCTAGTTTGCAGCTGGAGAAAAGAGAGATGATTATTTTGGGGTACTTTAATGTGTGGGAGCTTTTAAGTGGATATAGATTTGTTCTGTTTGTTGTCAAGGTGCCAGAAGTTCGTGAAGCCTGATAATGCTCTCTCCATGTTTTATTCAGGTTGTCATCAGTAATGAAATATAATTTAATTTTACTTTCCTATTATACTTTTCTCATCTCACTATCAAAAAAAGTGTGCAGAGTATTTTTTTATCACTGCTCACAAACAAGGGAGCTTTAAAAACAAATGTATGCAAAGAATTAATGTTTTTGTAGAAAGCCTTTAATTTATTATTTAGCTCTATTTCTCCAGTGATAGCAAGAATATGCTTTTTATGAACATCATAGTACCCTTAATTCTTGAAGACAATTTACACATTAAAAATAAATTGTAAAATCCCAGTAGGATTCAGCATGTTGACACATTTTAGATTAAGTATGGTAATGTTGATGACTGCTAACTTTTAAATAAGTAAGTTAGATGGAAAAAAGTGATTAGCAAGAGCTGTGTTATAAAAAGCAGGAAAAAAAATAAACCATTCCTTGAGACAGTGAATCCTTTCTCTCCAGGATGGGATCTCAGCACTATTGCTAAAAGTATTAAAAAAAAAAAATCTTCCTAAGATGGTTGGGGGCAGTCTGTGGAGACTACAAATATATTTTCCTAGAGATCCACAAGGTCTGTTTATTTGTTGATGTCTCCATTTGTGTGGGAGCTAGTTAGTCTCTCATTGTACAGTCTGCTATTGTTTTTACTCTTTAATTTAGTCTTTGTGTCAACTCAATGTCCAGCCATGAAGCCAGCCAGCTGGCAAAGGAAAAACTGCTACACTGGTTCCTACTGTTCAGAACTGGTAAAATTACCAAACAGAGTTTCCATACACCAATGGAGTAGCCCTGTCATACTAATCAGGAGCATTGATCCCCTTCGAGCACTTCACCTCTAGCCCCACTCTGGATGATCTTTGATTTCTTCCTTCTCATAACCCTAGTGTGTCATCACACAGACTCATTTTGTGCTCTGACTGCCCTTGAGTCATCATGTCCTGCAGCCCCAACACCCCTTTCCTAACAAAAATGTTCATTCTTTGCAGTCACCCAGGTTCATTTCCCCTTAATCTTCATCATGCTCCCATATCTCCTCTTCCTCTCCCAAGAAATGCACTTTCTTGAAACAGGTCTTAAAGAGAAACTACCCTTTGGCAATCAGGTACCTTTTTCTGTCCTTTTGCAGATTTTTATTTAAATCCTATTTCTTTTGCATTTCTTCATTAGGTTGCTGTCAAACCTCTGAGCCTTTTTGCCTCGGGATAATAGACTACATATGCATAATACATAGTTTGGATGTCAATAGATTTTATTACAGTTTAGGATAGTGGTTCTGCTTAATTTCATGCTATCCACAAGCTAGATAGATAGTAAATTGTTGGGTCTGACAGGAAGGTTATACTACAGGCTAAATTTTACCCTGAGTTAAATTCAAACATCTTTCTACTAGAGTCACAGTATGGCCTGTAATGCATTTGGGAGCGAAACAGAGATGTTCTGGTCTCCTTATCAGAACTGACATACAATCCTGTTACATTACAGATGCACCTCCCTGATATAAAGTAAATGAAAAATCCCCAATTCACAGTGAATTTATATGGTTAATATTATCTGGTAAACAACAAGTGAATGAATAGAACCTTGAGGGAAGGCTGGATTGGTGAGAGAGACCAGGCACCCAGGGAAGCATTGCTACATGCCTAGCAGAAGGGCAAAAGCAAAGATAAATGTAGGTCAAGAGAAATAGCGGGAACAACAGTAAAATACTGAGAATATTCCAGAAGAAACAAGACAAAGTGACCTGCAAAGGGAATTATTCCTCATCACAGATCAGAACACAGTCAAAGAAGATGTAAAAACAGCACAGCTACAGCAGTCTTTTTCCATTCCTTCAGCAGTATATGAGAAATAAAGGCGTAGTTCTGCAAATCCACCTCTTTATATTTACTGAGTCACAAATTTCAGAAATAAACTCCAATTTCAGAATATCACAATTTTCTTTTCTGTCCAGCTAAGAACAAAACCAAGCAAGACAGTTCTCTGACCTAATTGTGTGAGTAGAAATGCCATGCACACCGCTCATAGAAGGATGGCACATTTCTCACCTAACTTCCCAGTCTTGAATCTTGTGTCCTAAACTCCAGATTTCAGCAATAAGAGGTTTTGCTATGTAAGAAGGGGGATTGCACAGCTTGTGTGTGCTCTGGTTCCAGATCAAGCTCCAGTTCATACAGCCCATACAACTTCCATACAGTCAGCTGCCTCTTCCCTTTCCCATGTTTGTAATCTGGTGACTGGAAAAAAAGACAGCTGTACTTTTGAGATATGCAATAATTAAAAAAAAGAGTGGCGAGTGTGAAAAGGTACACAAGAACTAGGAGCACACTCAAAATTAGAAGGCTCTGAAAAAAAGAAAAAAAAATAATCTGTCTGTGCTTCTATGTATCTCACCCTCCCAGATTGTTTACTGTGATTTAATTTCTAATAGTCTGTCCCATAGAAGCAAAAATATGTCAGACACAAGATCACTGGGACATTTTCAGGGTTGATTCATCCAAAGATAAGAGATCCCACCCACAAGGATGCATGTTTTCTATATAGAGCAGACTTCACGGTAGCAAATAATTGGAAGCAATTAATCACACCAAAGACAAACAAACCTAGGCATAAATCATGAAACTAACAAGAACATGATCTACTTCTCTTCCCCATTCCATCTCGTCGTCTGCCTCTGTGCTGCTTTGAAGGAAGACCCTGGCTTGCAGAAAAAATACATTGCTGCCAGTGGATTTTATGTCTTATAATGATAGCAGGAGGGCTTGTTTTATTTTTCTTTTCCCTTTGTATTCTTTTTTGTCCCCTTGTGTGAGTATGATGTCAGTATGTCTCTCCGTAGATCTTCCATACCAAGAACTCCAACCATATATAAAAGAGCACACTCTATTCAACCATCATTAAGCATCATTTGCAATCTTGTACTTTATCATCAGTGTACTGTCCATTCAGCAAGTTTTCATGCTTGAAATACCCATGCTGACCATTGAGATGTGTCAGCTAGTTTGTGTAACAAACTAGTTCTGATAACATGCTTTTTATTACTACTATCTTCAGTGGCTCAGCTCTCATTCGCATTCATTGTACAATACAAAAGCCTTGCATCTCTGACCTTATTCCCCATGACCTAGTTGTAATACTTCAGATTTAATGGTCTTATTGTTGAGCTGCCCTTGGAGGGATCCTTATACATTTCCTATGGAAGTCTCCTTGAGATACAGTGTCTTATCACAGCATTTGCACTTCAAAGTACTCTAGCAGGGCCTAAATCACCAGCCATATCACCGAATATGGCTTCTAACTGTAGGAGAAGTTCAAACGTGTCCTTCAAGAAGGGCAGATATTTTAGGAAATATGAATAAATTGCAGAATCACAAGCAACAGATTTATCTCTGCTTTACTAGTCCATTGTCTTTTAGTAGGTATGTCCAGAAAAGCCCCATGGCTGGCTGGTGCAGGAAGAACACTTAGTTAAGTCATTACCAGGTGATGAGAATCCTTGAAATGAAGAAGGGAAGTTACAGAGCTGATTATATTCTTACTGTTTCTAAAGCAAAACAGTGACAATTCTTACAAAGATAATACAGAGGCATGACTTAGCTTGAGAACCAACTAGCCCAAAGAGCAGTCTTGGAATTTCACTGGTGCAGACTTGAAGAAGGATGGGCACATGTGTGAGTGCAAGTACATGCATGACAAGAGTACTGTAAGTGTGCAAATGAAATATCCAACTACAACATCTCTGTTTCAAATGAATATCCAGTGCTGCCAAAGAGGAGACATGAACTAACTATGTTAGTTTGGCTACTGAGTGCTTCATTCCCATGTAAAGACAGAGACATGTAGTTCTATCCCATTGGCTGCAATCTCTGAATAAAAGGGAACTTGAATTGTTCCTGTTTATGATTAACAAAAGCAGCAGACCCTAGAGAAAGAGACAGCAAATGATTGCCTGAGCTCAATGTAAATTTCTTCTCATAACTAGCATACATCTTCTTTATCAGAAAGCTAGATAACCCCATTCCCAAAGTTAAGAAACTTATCTAAAATATAGATAATTAATCAGTGATAAGAGCAAAGACCACCTCTACCTAAAAGCTCTTTGGGAAGGACTCTTTCACCCATCTATAAGTGTTTGCAATGTAGATACCTCTCTCTGAACTAGCTCCCAGCACAGTCAGTGAAGAGAAATAAGCACACTGAGGATGTGAATCATCTGATCTATTTTAGTTCTCTACTTTCCAAGATGAATCACCTCTTGCCTGCTTGTCTTGGGCTACATGGGGAGTCTAGATTTCTTGTTCAGGTATATATGATTGCCTTGTAGATGTTTCTGTTGGAACAGATGTGCATCATCTGTTCCACAGAGAAGAGAAGGCACCGGGATGGAGCTTATAGTGGTCTTCTAATACCTGAAAGGTGCCTATAAGGCAGCTGGGGAAGAACTGTTCAAAAGTTCATGTAGCAATAGAATCATAGAATCATAGAATCGTAGGGGTTGGAAGGGACCTTAAGAGATCATCGGGTCCAACCCCCTGCCAAAGCAGGCTCCCTAGGACATATCACTCAGATAGGTGTCCAGACGAGACTTGAATATCTCCAGAGAAGGAGACTCCACCACCTCCCTGGGCAGCCTGTCCCCGGGCTCTGTCACCCTCACTGTGAAAAAGTTCTTCCGCATGTTGGTGCGGAACTTCCTGTGCTCCAACTTGCAGCCATTGCCCCTTGTCCTATCCCCACAGACCACCGAAAAGGGGCTGGCTGATTCCCCCTGCATCCCCTGCTTAAGATAATTATAGACTTTAATTAGGTCCTCCCTTAGTCTTTTCTCAAGGCTGAAGAGTCCCAACTTACTCAGCCTATCCTCATAGGGGAGATGCTCCAGACCCCTCATCATCTTCGTAGCCCTTCTTTGGACTCTCTCCAGGAGATCCCTGTCCTTTTTAAACCAAGGAACCCAGAACTGGACACAATACTCCAGGTGGGGCCTGACCAGGGCAGAGTAGAGGGGGAGGATCACCTGCTTTGACCTGCTGGCTACACTCCTCCGGATGCACCCCAGGATCCCATTGGCTCTCCTAGCCACCATGGCACACTGCTGGCTCATAGGACAAGGGGTAATGGTTTTAAACGAGAAAAGGGTAGATTTGGTTGGATATTAGGAAAAAACTCTTCACTACGAGGGAGGTAGTTTGCCTAGAGAGGTAGTAGAAGCCCCATCCCTGGAGATATTGAAAGTTAGGCTTTCTGGGGCTCTGAGCAACCTGATTGAGTGATGATGTCCCTGCTTACTGCAGGGGGGTTGGACTAGATGACTTTAAAGGTCCCTCCCAACCTAATGCATTTTCTGATGCTATGATTCTTTCCTTCAGAGCTTTTTTGATATTTTGTACAGTCATATAAAGAAATGAACCTACATTCAGGTTTTGAAAGGAAAGAATATTAACTGAGTAATGACAAGAAATGTCCACAGTGACTGGTGAAAGTCCATCCTGAGTTCCTTCTGAAACCCCAAAATGTAAAGAAAGCTTTAATTTAATTCAGGCTAGCAGAATTAATGGTGTCTCTTACCATTCCTGGGTGGGAAGGCAGAAGCAGGGTGAATGAGACTATAGCATGCACCATATTCTATATTTTGACCTCTCTCTATGCCAAAACTGCTGATGATGATTGTGCAGACTTGCCTAGACACTTGGGGCTCTTGAAGTAGCAGAATGAATGAACCAGCCCCTCCCTCAGGGTTGTTTTACCAGTCTCTGTAAGGTTACCAGTGTAATTGTGATCTGGGGAAAAAGGTCTTATAGAAGAGGGAAATTTAGTCCATAAGATCAATTTGGAATCTGAGAAAAATAATCTGTATTCTGGGAGAACTGGTCAAGAGGATTTGTAATAGCCAGCAGACAGTGATAGTAAAAGTAACCAAAAGAAGGAAAACAAAGGACGTTTAATAGATATATAAAAAATATAGGCAGGGCTGTCAGGGACAAGGATCTGGCTTTAATAGTGTCAAGTAAGAAACAGGTCTAAATATAAAATATAGACCAATGGAATATTTACTGCAACTATTTCCAAGTGTGAGGGAGGCATATCCTGGAAGCATGAACAAACACTGCTCTCTGGGTCCCCTATCTCTTTCTTTATGGTTGTCATTACATCAGGGCTGCCAGCTCTCTGGGAAAGCAAATACTGTCCATGTGTTTGAATCCGATTGCATAGAACACTGGCTGTTGGGTATAACCCTAATAGCACTGCTGAAAAGAGAAAGAAGACTGACCCAGACATGACACCTTCCCCTCTCTTTTCCCATTTCTTATTTTCTCTCTACTTTTACAAGTCTGAAAAAGCCACTTTTTTTTTTAGAAGCAGCTCAGTATAGTCTCAGAATAATCAAGCTTCTCACTCAGGATAAATAGGCTGTTTGGCATACCCTGGGAAAAAACCCAAACAAATAACAAACAAAAAACTGCACACAAGAAAACCATGAAGTACTGCTAGTGTTTTGTAAACAAAATTTGAAGTAAAAAGTGAATCAAAGAGAAAGAACCTGGTCATGTACAAAAGCCACTTACTATTTGAACAATCTTGGGCATTCAATAGGGCTGCCCTTCCATGGTCTGAAGGAGACACAGGCACCAAGAGAACAAGAAAGTGATTAATATTAAAAATATCATGTATAAGCAAGGAAGTCTCTTTTATTAAAAAAAACCAATAATAATAGCAATCTGCAAAGAGGGGCCTGGTAATTTAAAAATATTTCCCAAATATTTACCAGCTATATACAGCATAATGGAAATACAGCTGCAGTCTGAAGAGTATCCCCCAAATATATTAGGCACTCTATGGAAGAGTAGAAGAGTGATAATTTGACCAAAGACATATTGGAAAAATGCTATGCCTGAAGAACTTTACTGTTCATAAAGAGCAGACATGACTACTATCTGATCCAGAGAACAGTAGTTGATAAATTCCACAGATCTGAACTCATCTACTTTGAAATATGGAAGGGGTAAATCAGGACCCAGTCACATGAGGCTCTGGTCCTAGACATTCCAAAGTGAGCAAGTGTGCACATCTTCTAACCTCACAGTAAATGCAAGGTAAGAAAAATTTAAGGTAACATATGTCATCTCACTTCTGTGACTTGATCAAGAACCTAAGCCTACTTCTCTGTTAATGAATTATTAGGCTTTTGGTTTCAGAAAAGTTTGTATCTCAAGCAGCAACCAGAGTGAAGTTATTAGACTTTTGAGAGTGGTTAATATCCAAACCCAGGTCTTCTTTTTCTCTATGCATTGATTTTAAAAGTACAGGAGCAGACATTGCCTGTGGTTGCTACTAATATCCACAATCATCTGAGGGCTTTTCATAGAATTTAATCTCTTAGTTCAAGAAGAAAGAAGTAATTTTCTGTAAAATAAATATTATACCCAAATTTTATAAAGTTGACAAGTATATTTGGCTTGTGCTCCCACTCCCAGCTCCTGTATTACCTGCCTCTGAAAGCACAACACAAAGGAAATAAAGTTAAAAGGATCAATGACCTTTGAACGTGCAAATGTCTGAGAACAAAGTTGATTTGTTTTCTTGTCAGTAAATTTAGTATTCCTTTCATGAAACACAATTTAGTCAACCTATTAAACTGCAACCATAGATCTCATTAATGAAAAGCTGCTAATTTAGCTTTTCTCCAATTATAGTGTAAGGTTTGGTGTGGAAAATAAATAAATAAATGAAAACCCACACCCAAACCGACTTCTTATTTCTCCAGCCTTTCCATCTACTACTTTCTGTAGTAGAAAAACAAAATGAAAGAGTTTTCTTCAGGCAAGATAACATGAAAACAATTATCTCCTTCTTCCCTTTTTAAATTCCCTTTTCCCTGTTTAACCTCCTCATCTCCCTCTGTAGAGGGTTTATTATCAGGAATAATAAAATCTATTCCCTAAGGATAAAGGATGGTTCCTAGCCTTATGGAAGGTTAGACTTTCTGAACTGTTTTTTGCAGTCATGTAGTATTCATAACCCTTTCCTTCTAATTTAATGGCTTGAGTCAGATCACTCTTGGACCAGTTTTACACCTGAACAACTCCGCTGGGCTTGTTTCTCTACTGCATTGCATTTAGCACAGTGACTTATACCTGAAAAAACTGAATGCTAGATGTTACAGCAGTGGTTTGGGACAATTCTTCATGCACCTTGCAGAGAGGCAGATGATTATCTGCAAGACATAGAGCAGCAGAGATCTGGGCCTTTTGCCATATACGGATTTACTTCTGACTTTCAACTGCAACAAAACCAGGCTGTTTGCATGGATCATTCAAATTAAAGCTGAAAGAATACCCTATGAAAGTGGATAGTATGAACTGAGATCTACTCTTTCTCCTACCCTACCCTACCCCCCCGCCCATCTTTTTGCCCTCAAGCTAGACAGACACAAGGCAGCAGCAGTCTTGGTGCTGTATAGCTGTGATGGTGCTGTATTTAGCCAAGACAATGTGCTTCTTTGTGCAAACAAAGCCTCTCAGCAGAATTTAGTAGCTGGTCATGGTGCCACACCAGAGAGACTGAAAGTAGTTTTGAAATTACTGAGCTTCTGGTCATCTCAATGGATGTGCTGAGGAGTTTGGGATTGTGCCTGAACCCATCCTTGCTAGAGTAGGTGATTTGCACTTATTTGCTCTGGAAATCCATTTACAGGTAAGGACTATGTGCTAAGAAAGCTTGATTCTCAAACACAAGATTTCTACCATTCTTGAATTCCTTGCCAAAATAAATCCTGTCAACCCCTGCCACCATGCCTGAGCCTTCTTTGGTGTTTCACACTTTATCCATTACACACTTCAGAGTAATCAAGAGGATATTATACTTTGTTTACTGTTAGCTTGTTATGCATGGCAGGCAGAGAAGCATATACCAGGGGTCTCCTGCAGTGGGCCATATCACTTAGGGTTTCTCAAGTTTCACAGCTTTCCTGTCACATTGCCCAGCTGAAAGGTCACAAAGGTGTAAATGACCAGTTTTCCACTAGAATACAGACAGTTTAAGCTCAGTACTGTTAAATACATTGCAGAGTATGGTCAGCAATTTCAGCACTTAGACCGTGACTATACCAAGCCATACCAAATTCCAGTAACACTAATTTCAATATACCTATGTCTGTTCAGATAACAGTTTAATTTGTATCTAATAAGGAATGGAGCCTCAAGTTGGAATGATATCTTACAGCCCATGAAAACCTGAGAAGGCTGCCAAATCAGTCAGCATAAATATCCCAGAATGTTGTTTCCCTGTGTTGATAAAAGCGACTTAGAAAATGAGGTGATACCTCTGGATCATAGGATAATAGAATAGTTTAGGTTGGAATGAACCTTAAAGAACATCTAGTTCCTACCATGGGAAGAGACAACCTCCACCAGGGCCCAGTACCCTATCCAACCTGGCTTCAAACTCTTCCAGGGAGGGGGCATCCACAACTTCTCTGGGCAACCTGTTTGTGCATCTCACCTCTTTCTGCTTTCTGAAAAAAAAGTATCTGTTTAGCATGTATTTTCTTGGAAGGCAGAGGTCTGATATCAGAGTATAAATGATCTAGCACTGCTCAGTGTTGCATGTATCATACATCCAGGAGTCAGGAGGGAGAGCACAGAATACATCATTGCCTTTGAGACTGCAGGTTTTGGAAACAACCATTTCACCATGGGCATGCTCAGAGCCTTTACATCATAGCTGAAGACAATATCCATTACCCAGGGAAGGAGCCTGCAGCTATGAGTCTGCGGGCTCTGACAGAAAACTAAAATCAAAAGGCCTAAGACAATATCACTATTCAGTTTGTCTCCCATCCTTCCTTCAGAGATCTCCAGTCCTCCTAAAATGGGCAAGCTGCAACCTGGCATATTTAGCAACAAATTTCCTCACTACCTAATCACTTCTTCTCAAATTCTTCCCCTTCCCAAAGAGATGCCCTGATGAGCTTGCCCTCCACCTGCTTGGCTCATCTTGCACAAGGTGGTGAAAGTCAGCAATGGATCCTTGAGTGAGATGTCTTTAACCTTTGTGGAATTTCCCACTCACTCCTGTGGGTTGGAGCTTTTTTGGTCCAACTCTAGAGGCAAAACGTCAATAACGTGAAATGTCCCAAGCACTTACAGAATCCCTGGAGCAGTGTCTTATTTTAAAATAGCCAAGACATTTAAATTTGGACTCTATTTGTCATGTAGGCAGAATGGGGGCTGTTTCAGGGCCAGATTCAGAAAATCTTAAAGTATTCCAAATGCCTAGTAAGGGAAAAAAATCCATAATCAAAGGGAAGTACACTTGCCTGACACTTTCTAGGATATTTATTCCTGAAAATATGTGAGATACATGAGAACTTAAATCTTAGATGTTTCTTTTTCTTGTAACTTTAAATGCTTAGGCATCCTTGTTTATACATTCCCCAGGTGGACTGCACTTAACCTAAGTAACAAAATAGAATGGAGGAAATGTTGACCTTGTCTTCACTCCAATACTGACAATGTAATACTTCGTTACATTAAAATGCACCATTGACAAGTTAAACATGGTATAAAAACAGAAACTGCATTTATAACCACTTTGCTTCAATGTGAATATAGTGTGAGAGGTGAATTGTGTGCTGCTTGCCTCCTTCAGAGTTCTAACCTTTTTATCCATCCTTATGCCAAGGTGGTAGCACAGAAAAGGTAAAACCCACAGTCAACAAGAAAAATAATTACAGGAGGTACTGTGATAAATGCCCAAGCATTTGTCAAACAAGGTGTCTGTAATTGCCTAAGACAAAGAAATGGAAGCGGAAATGCAACTGACAAAGGAAAATTATCACAGTGAAAACTCACAGAAGATAAAGCACTTGCAATGAAGCATTTTGATAGTTTTGCTAGGGATGAACTGCAGGAGAAAGGTTGTCTTTTTGGCTAGAAGTTGCTGATGAGAATGAACACCCTTCGTGGGGAGTTATTCATAGCAGCAGGGAAGCCCAAGTCAGCTGAGATGCTGTGTTAAATTGGTCAATTGGTAGCCTGGTAGCTCAGGCTAGCTGGAAAGCAAGAACTAAACTTTGTGAAAATGATCAACTTTTGACATTCATCTTTCTTCTTAGAAAGATGGCTTTTCAGATTTTATGGGTAGAAATATACACCAAGAGAATTACCCCAGCTCACTATAAGCTGGTGTCCAGGCCTAGGGGGACTAACAGAAATAAATGACCCTGACGTGGTTTTAAGAGTATACAGCAAGAATAACGGTTTAAATACCTTCACTGTATGACTTGGATTTGATCTCCCAGATGACAGCTCATCTCCAAGCTGTGGAGTCTGTCAGACAGGCAGTAGGTTAGCAATTGTTTCACAGCATATAAATATGAAATATTAAAGCAGGACCACAAAGGGGTTAATTATGTTTTCTGGAGAATGTAACATCTTCCTGATTTGAAACAAACTCAGTCCTGCTCCACAGGACTTTTTTCACTGTCTGTCTGTGTTGGCCTGGGTGACTCTCAAATTTTGACCAGGAATTCTATCTCTGTTCATGCTTTCTGATTGTTCCAGACTATTACAGCTCTGGGAATGAAGGTTCAGCTTCCACAGAGTGACTGATGGTTTAATCAGAAGACAACAAACACAAGGAATATTTATTGAGTTAGACCATCCTTTATTACGTAAAACAATGTTCCAGCTATTATTGATAATCTTATTACAAGTGCTTGTTATACACAAACAGTATCCCTCCTAATGTGCATACTACAAGAACATGCGCAGTCATTTGAACACAAGCCCTGACAGGACATTTGTACACCATCTGCTCTGTGACGACAGAATCACCACTGTCCATTAGCCACTCAGTGTGACAACACCAGGGAAGTTGTGTTCCCGGTAACTAGGGAGGTTATCTATCTATCTATCTATCTATCTATCTATCTATCTATCTATCTATCAGTCTTGATGGTGCCCAGCAATTACCAACAACATGGGATACTCTGGATATGACAGTGTATGTGCTCCACTGTCATACAGACAGGGTCTTTTCTCTCCACCTGGTACTCAGGTGTCTTGATAGATATCCTTGGGTTTTTTCCACCATGTTTTTTTCCCAGTAAAACTGATCTACTGTTACGTTTTAACCCAACCCAGCAACTAAACACCACAGAGCCACTCACTCACTCTCCCCAGTGGGATGGGGGAGAGAATCAAAAAAGAAAACTCACAGGTTGAGGTAAAGATAATTTAAAAGGCGTAGCAAAAGCCACACACACAAGCAAAGCAAAACAAGGAATTCATTCACAGCTTCCAATTGGCAGGTAGGCATTCAGCCATCTCCAGGAAGGAAAGCAGGGCTCCATTACACATAATAGTTAATTGGGAAGACAAGCACCATCACTTCAAACATGTTTCCTCCTTCCTTCTTCTTCCCCCAGCTTTATATGCTGAGCATAACATCATATGCTACAGAATACCCTTTTGGACAGTGGGGGTACTAGCTGTGTCCCCTCTCAACTTCTTGTGCACCCCCAACCTACTCACTGATGGGGTGGGGTGAGAAGCAGAAAAGGCCTTGACTCTGTGTAAGCCCTGCTCAGCAGTAATAAAAACATCACAGTGTTAACACTGTTTTGAGCATAGAAAACATAGCCTTGTACTGGATACTCTGAAGAAAATTAACTCTATGTCAACCCAAAACAGCACATCTAACGTGGTTCATACTTACATTGGTTATCTAACTAGGTGTTACATGGACCACCAGTCAGATATTTGTATGTTCATCTTTGAATTTATCATCAATCTCAAGCAAAATATTAATTCTTTCTGTCAGTTACAGCCAAGCACTGTAAACCTTCAGGTTGTTTCCATTTTCTATACCAGCAACCCTGCAGCCACAATTTATATTTTATTCCACCTTTGGCAGATTTCTAGCATCAAAGGAAGGTCTTGCATACTTCTCCAAGTGCTCCAGGCTCCAGAACAGATTCCCCTGAAAGCCCATGCAGAAGAACATGGTGAGGCAGGCTGTTCCCCTGCAGCCCATAGGGGATGATGATGTAGCAGCCACCTGCAGCCCATGGAGGATCCCACACCGGAGCAACTGGATGCCTGAAGAAGTCTGTGAGCCTGTGGGAAGCCAATGCTGGAGCAGGCTCCTGGCTGGCCCTGTGGGCCTGTTGAGAGAAGAGCCCATGCTGGAGCAGTTTTACTGGCAGGACTTAGGACCCCATGGGGGACCTATGCTGGAGCAGTCTGTTCCTGAAGGACGGCACCCCATGGGAGAGACCCATGCTGGAGCTGTTCATGAAGAACTGCAACATGTGGGAAGGAATCATGTTGGAGAAGTACATGGAGGACTGTTTCTTGTGAGAGGGACCCCGTGCTAGAGCAGGGGAAGAGTGTGAGGCATCCTCCCCCAAGGAGGAAGGAGGTTTGGTTTAATATCTCAATATCCTACCCTGATTTTATTTGCTATAAATTAAATCAAATTTCCCCAAATCAAGTCTGTATTACTCATTACAGTAGTTGGTGAATGATCTTTCCCTGTCCTTATCTTGACCCATGACCCTTTAATTATAATTTATCTGCCCTGTCCAGCTGAGGAGGGGCATGACAGAATGGCTTTGGTGGGCACCTGGCATCAAGCCAGTCTACCCACCACAGCTACTTAGGCCTCATGTAAAGTTTTCCAATCTATTCAGAGATGGGTAGTGTAATTAGCCACACTACAGACAACACCCAGTTAAGACTACGATCAAGCAGCATAAACTTTCTACCATCAATCTGCTACCAGCAATCAGCAGAACTTGAAAGCTGAGTCTTTGACCACCATTAATCCAGATATCCTCCTCCTTCCAACTGAGCACAGTTTGACTAAATCAAAGGACTAAAGTAAAAGCCAGACTAGCAATGAACTAAAATTAGTGCAAAGAGAGGCAGGAATCTCAGGTAGTTGTAACAGGGCCCAGTTGTGCAGTCATCTGGGCTTCCCTGACAGAAGTCAAAGCCCAAAGTTAATATCCTGCTTAAATCTCTCATCAGGGGCAGAGACAGAATCGATTATCACCCTAGTTGGCTTATAATGAGTAATGACTTCACCACTCATGTTGCTCATTGTATTTCCCCTCCCCTGCTCTCGCTCCATCCTCATTTCTTACATGCTAATAATCTTCTCACATACCTGTTATGACATCATTTGAGCTAAGATACAATTATTGATATTTTCCCCTCCTGTCTTCCCTGGGTAATTTTTGGGTATGAAACTTTCACAAACTTATGGAACAATATAATGTATTCAGTGTGGAGATATTTTTCCTCCTGCAGCTGAAGAGAACTGTCTGGGGATGTCACAGATGTATTTTGAATGTTTTCAGTACTTTTAAGAGCAGCTATTTTCAAGAAAATCTAATGTCATGGTATTTCTTAGGTACTTGTTAAGGAAGTATTGATCTATTTATGGGAATTTTTTATATCATCTAGTTATTTTCAGTACTATTCACTAAAAAAAAGATAGATGTGTTCATCTGATTTAGTAGCATGAAATAACATTTATTAGTAGTACAATTAATTTCGTACTAAAGTTCATACCTGCTTCATATATAGATAATTCAAAAGGTGAACAGTCAGCTCCTATATAGATATCCGCACTGTAAATGATAAAACTTCAAGGAGATGATCCCCAGACTTTTTTTCTTACCTAGTTTTGTTGCTTCAGTCATACATAATATGAGAACTGCTGGTCACTGCCCTGCTCTCATCTTCCAGTTCAGGGTGCTGATGTGGCAGGCAGATGTTTGGACTGTTCAGTCTGGATGAAAGAGTTGAAAAGCAAAAATTCAACCAGGAGCAGTTAGTCCACTTGACTTAGATCTAAAATGGTAAGGACTATCTTCTTTTGGAGCAGAGATATTTAAATACTATCTATCTCCAGCTGTTCTCTAACATCTGCCTTGTTCTTTGGCACTATATGGTGCCCCTGTAACCTTTGTAAGCAGGTCACAAAACCCATCACACGTCAGAATGAAGTTCCAGCATACAGATTAATGACAACTTTGAAAATGAAGACAGCTGTGTACAGAGAGATGGCCCATGCATGTGGCACAACAAAAGAATTCCAAGGACTTCTGTTAGGAAAAAAATCTTTTTAAAAATCCAGTAATCCAACTGTTCATGTGCAAGAGCTGTATCCACAACATATTATCTGACTTCTTCACATGAGCTATGTAACATATTCCCTCTCTAAAAGAATTTGGAAACTGCTTGGTGTGAGATCTACTTTTCTACAATGAAATCAAATGAAAGCACCTTGAAAATATGCAGACTCATTAATTCTTGAGCAGGTTGCAAAATGCCAACAGGATTTTACGTGGTGTGGAATTTCATGCTCTTTCTCTTATTTTCTAGGTGAATTTCATTTTCCTTTTTTCCTGTGGAGGTAGATAGCGATTTCTGTTGGGTCTAATAGGAGCTTTTTGATAGAAGTAGCTTCAGCACCTTTCTTTGTTCAGACCTGTTTCTTTGTCAGGCAGCTAGGTTTTCTTTTCTTTCTTTCTTCTTTTTTTTCCCTCCCCTTTTTTAATTAATGCAAAGCCCACTGCAACATGAAAAGAAAATGAATCCATCTTCCCTTTCCAGCTGACACAGAGCTAACAAATTAATTCTTTCCCACCTCCTCCTCCCTACTATGTTTTATTCACAATTTTACCAGTTCTCATTCCTTAATAGGCCCAGCTCTGTGTGTTTCTATTTGATCATAATGTGATGAGACTCAGAAAACCCAGTTCCTGCTACCTCTTGCTTCATTGCCTTCATCAGCTACTACATTCCATACCACAGCTCTCCTACCACCATTATTTTATTTCCTTTCCTTTATGTTTTTCCTTTGTATCACTTAATGTGTTGATTTGGACCTGCTGAGTGGTAATGGCAAGGCTGCTAGGCTGCTCAGTGACTCATAGCTATAGCTGATTGACTTAATATTTCCCAGCTTCCTTCTGCATGGCCTTTCTGTAAATGGAAACAAAATTATTCTTTAATTATGACCACTATTTCATGCCATCCCTGTGTACTGAAAGGCAGGCTGTTGGGGAAGAAGACTGGCCTGGTTGAACAGAGAGCTCTGACTGGGACTTAGGGAAAAAAACCCCAAAAAAAACCAAAAGGAGTTTATGACATTTTCAAGAAGGGCCAGGCTACAAGGCCAAGCCCCAGAGGGCTACAAGGATGTCATGAGGTTATGCAGGGAGAAAATTAGAAGGGTCAAAGCCCAACCAGAACTTAATCTGGCTACTGACATTAAAGACAATAAGAAATGTTTCTATAAATCTATTAGCAACAAAAAGAAGGACTAAGGAGAATCTTCATCCTTTGTTGTTTGTGGTGGGAAGCATAGTGCTAAAGGATGAGGAAAAGGCTGAGGTGCTTAATGACTTCTTGACCTCAGTCTTTAGCAGTAAGACCAGTCGTTCTCTGGCTACCCAGTCCCCTGAGCTGGAAGACAGGGTCAGGGAGCAGGATGAAACTTCCCCCCATAATCTAAGGGGAAATGTATAGCACACAAGTGCTTACAGCACTTACACACAAGTCTGTGGGGTCACATGAGATCCATCCAAGGATACTTGAGATGGGATCCTTGAGGGTGGAAGAGGGATCTGGTGGAAGTGCTCACCAAGCCACTTTCCGTCATTGGTCAGCAGTCATGACTAACCAGGGAGGTCCCCATTGACTGAAGGTTAGCCAATGTCACACCCATGTACAAGAAAGGGAAGGTTAGGGAGAAAATAATTTGAATGCTGTCATGTAAAGTACAAGATGATCAAGCCTAGTCAGCATGGGTTTATGAAAGTCAAGTCCTGCTTGACTAACCTAATCTCCTATGACAAGGTGGATGACGGAAAGCTTGTATATGTTGTCTATCTGGACTTTAATAAAGACTTTGACACCATTTCCACAGCATTCTCATGGAGAAACTGGCTGCTTGTGGCTTGGATGGATGTATGCCTTGCTGGGTATGAAGCTGGCTGCATGGCCAGGCCCAGAATGTTGCAGTGAATGGAGTTAAATCCTGTTGGCAACCAATCACAAGTGGTGCTCCCCAGGGCTATGTACTGGGGCCAGTTCTCATTAATATCTTTATCAGTGATCTGGATGAGGGTATGGAGTGTAACCTCTGTCAGTTTGCAGATGACGCTAGGCTGAGTGGAAGTGTTGATCTGCTTGAGGGTAGGAAGGCTCTACAGAGGGATCTGGAAAGGCTGGAATGATGGGCTGAGGCCAACCACATGAGGTTCAACAAGGCACGGATGGTCAACAGCACCCTGGCTTGTATCAGAAATAGTGTGGTCAGCAGGGCTAGGGAAGTTGGGAGGGGACACAGCTGGGACGGCTGACCCCAATTGACCAAAGGGATATCCTGTAGCATGTGATGTCAAGCTCAGCATATAAAGCTGATCAAAGAAGAAGGAAGAGAGGGAGGCATTCAGAGGGATTGTGCTTGCCTTCCCAAGTAACCATGATGTTTGATGGAGCCCTGCTTTCCTTCCTGTAGATGGCTGAACACCTGCCTGCTGATGGGAAGTGGTGAAGGAATTCCTTATTTTGCTTTGCTTGTGTACATGGCTTTTGTTTTACCTATTAAATTGTACTTATCTCAACCCGTGACTTTTTCACTCTTCTGATTCTCTCCCCCATCCTGCCATAGGGGGAGTAAGCAAGAGACTGCATGGTGCTTAGTTGCTGATTGGGGTTAAACCATGACAAGCAGTATACATTAGAGGATGATCAGCTGAAAAGCAGCTTTGCAGGGAAAAGAATGCTGCTGGACACCAAGTTGCACACAATGCAGCACACTTCAGCAGGCTGAGGTATTAGGTACACCATTGCGAGCAAGTTGAGAGTGGTGATCCTTCGCCTCTACTCAGCCCTGGTAGGACACACCAGGAATGCTATGCTGGGCTGCCCAGCACATGAGAGATATGGAAAAACTGGAGCAAGCAAACAAATGGCCATGAAGATGGTTGCTCGGGGTTTGGCTAGGATAGAGTTAATTTTCTTTCTAGTAGCTAGTGTAGTGCTGTGTTTGGGATGTAGGATGAGAATCCCATTTTGTAACACACTGATGTTTTTAGTTGTTGCCAAGCAGTCAAGAACTTTTCAGCTTTTCATACTGCCCTGCTAACAAGAAGGCAAGGGACACCCAGGAAGCTGGGAGGGGACACAGCCAGGACAGGTGACCCAAACTGACCAAAAGGGGTATTCTATACCATGACATCATGTTCGACATAAAGAGGTCCTAGTGTATTGTGTATCACCAGTTTTTTATATTTTGTTATAAAGTCCTGTTATTGTTATTTCTCCCTTCCTTTGCTGTCCCAGCAAACTGTCCACATCCCAACCCACTAAGTTTGCCTTTGTCTTCCCATTTTTATTCTTCCCTGCCCAACTTCCCACTGCTGTGGTGGGGAAGCAAGTGAGGAGCTGCGTGGTGCTCAGCTGCCAGCTGGGGCTAAACCACAGCAATGGTTAAGGAACTGGGGCATGAGACATACAAGGAGAGCCTGATAGAGCTAGTGAGGGGAAGGGTGTCAGGATTAAAGGGAGGTTAGGGATCAGTGACACTGTAGTGGGGATCTACTATAGGACCAGGACAATCAAGTGGAGGAGACCCTCTACAGACAGATAGGAGCAGCCTTATGTTCACCAGCCCTGATCCTCATGAGGAACTTCAACAACCCAAACATGGAGGGACAAAAGAGCAGGGCAAAGCAATAGAGGAGGTTCTTAGAATGCATCAGTGCAGCTTCTTGGCTTCTTCCCCCAAGTGATAGAAGAGCCAAGGAGGAGGCATTCCATGATGGACCTTGTTCTCACCAACAAGGAGGGGCTGGTGAGGAATGTGAAGATCAAGGGCAGCCTTGGCTGCAGTGACCACAAAATTGTGGAGTTCAAGATCCTTAGGCAGGGAAGGAAGGCTCACTACCCTGCACTTCAGAACTTCTTGGCAGAGTACCATGAGACAAAGCCCAGGAGGGAAGAGGGGCCCATAAAAGCTGGTGAGTATTCAAGGATCACCTCCTCCAAGCTCAGGAGAATCCCAGGAAAGAAGAAGTCAGGCAAAAACCATGGACCACTGCTGCCTTGAAGTAACTGATGTTGTGCGAGGAGAGTATCCTCCAGCACCTGGTCTCACTGTAAGATAACACTATTTGAGGAAAAACACAAATGTCAGCTCTATAAATGGGAATTTCAGGAGACAGAGAGGAAGATGCATTTTAAAATTTAGGCAACTTATGCAACCAAAATGTTTAGATTCATTATGTCCTGCTTTTAACATGTTCTGTCTACAGTCTTCACTCAGATTTAGGGTCTCATTTGATAACACCTATAGGCTTAACAGCTTTTCTGTGCAGAATGTATTCAGCCTATTTCTATAATAATAACTACATAATCCTGCTTTATTTAAATTATCTCAAAAGAATCTTCATTCATGCCTCTTCTATAAGGTGGACACTGTAAGTGCTGTCACCATTTTACTGTCTGAAAAAAGCAGGATGAATGAAATGCGAGCTCAAAGCAACAAGATATGTTTGCAGCAGAGTAAGTAATTTGACTTTCCTATTTACCAAGTGAGCACCCCTGAGCTTCCAAAAGTTGAATTCCAACTAGTAAAGTTCTATGACATTTATTGCATCGCACTTGATCATTGGTTTATCCAAATCCATGTATTATCTTCTAAATTGATGCAAGAAACTAATGGAAGCAGAAGCAAGGTCACCTCAAATGAAAGAAACTAATTTTCTGTGGACAGAAAAGAATACTACATCTGATCTAAAAACCAGAACTGTTAGCAAGGAGCTGAAGCTTGAATGTATGTGTAGACAAGGAAGAGACTGCAATTAGCTGGAGGGGGTAAACAACAATAAAACAACATTAAAAAGTGGAAGCAAATTTTTAATGTTTTCATCTGATTAATATAACAACCTGAAATGATCAGTGCTATGTTTGAGGCCCTAACAAAACTCATACTTCCATTTCTGTAATGTTAAACATAGTGCCAAAAAAGAGGATTTTGTGCCCAACTTTCCTAACACCTAGTGCTAGGAAAACATACTTTCTATTTTATTTCTCTTTTATTGCAAAAAGATATTGCAGGTCTCTTTCTCTTGAAAGTGTGCCATCCTTTCAGCTCTGTATTCTTATTCCCTGTCTTTATGAAGAAATACATAGTATATATACTCAAATACTGACACTAATCATGAACTTCCTCTAAACCAGCAAGAAGATGACCTCAAGGTGACTCTCATTTCATTGGCTATGAAAGCTGCTTCACTCATGTCAGGATGTATGACCTTGAGTCCTACAGAGGCATAATTACTCACGCACAATTAGTTTTGTTGGTTTCCCTTATTTCATTGGACAAGGGCATGTGACACTCATATAAAACAGGCCCTGATCTAACCGATGGCCTGAATTCAGCACTCAGAAATGTGAAAGTTCAAAACAGCACCTCTTCATTTATGTATGTTTCTTTATCATTATAAGCTGGTCCAGAACAAAGCCAGAGGTGTTAAAATACTAGTATTATTAGTATCCTTTTTTTATATAACCATTTTCAGCAGCAGATCTTCAGACACTACTTAAAGTAATTTAGATATACCAGGACCTCTTCTAGATGCAGAAATTTATGCCTGTGAGCAGGAAATGATATGGCCAAGATCACACAGTTACAGAATCCTGTGCAAGCCACTACTGTCTAGCCAGACCTCTGCATTATATTACTAAACCCTAACACGACTGCACCTTGAACAGTTGCTAGATGCCCACCTAGAGGCTCTCTCACTCCCCTTCCTCCACAAGACAGAGGGAAAAAATAGGATGGAAAAGGTTATGGGTTGGTCAACATAATAGGGACATCACTCAGCAATTGCCATCATGAGCAGAATAGACTCAACTTGGGGGAAATTAATTTATTCTACTGCAAATTAAGTTTTGAGAAACAAGGATAAATGTTAAGAAAAAGGTGTCCTTGTAATTTTTTTCTTATATCCAGAAACTCCACTGCTGGGCTGTGGGACCCAGGGATTTTTGACCTGGCGATCCATAGGTGAGGGTGCTGTTGCTCTCTGTAGGTCCAGTAAGTAGCAAGGATGAGCAGGTCTCAAAGATGCAAACCCTCACAGAGCAGATACATGGCCAGACATGCCAAACAACACAAAAAGCAGGACTTTTACCAACACACACATAAAAAACAACAGCACTCACACAGACATGAAAAACACAGATAACCTGGATTGAGGTTCACTGATAGAGAGACATACATTTTTAACAGTTTGGTAAATAAGCGCAAACCCTGGTCTCCTTATTTAGCCACCAGTTGTAAGCTTGAGTCTTTTCAGGTGCTGGCTGAATAGTCCAGCCTAAATTTCATGCATGAATCACACAGAAAATGAGGTCACAGAGAAATATGGAATAGGATTTAATAAGAGGAAAGCACAGACTACAGTTCTTCCTTTTCCCATGCTTGTTCCACCTTGATCCTTTCCTTTCTTGCATATGTCCCTTCCCCTAAATGTTCCATAATAATTTTCATGCATTCCCAAAATTCTCTCAAAGCATTCCATAAGAAGCTTTATGCGACCCTGCAAGTCCCCTCAAATAACCCATATCAATTTACTCTTTCCTGTGGGACAAGTGAGAGACCTGTTTTCTTCCTTGTTATCACTTACAAAGTTCTGGTTGAACTCCCTAAAGGATTTGAGCCATTTGTTCAATGGCCCCTCAAACAGTGACCCGAGAGCTCAGATCTTTGCTGTTGTCTATTATCTCTTCTTTTCCTTAGGGCCTGTGTATCTAGGTGTTTAATTTATGATTTTCCCTGCCTCTTATCTTCTTCTGTTATCTTTGTCTCTTATGCTGATAGCTGTTAACCAGATGTCCTTACATTCTACGTATCCTTGCATCAGTCTCTCCTTGGATTAAAGTCTGAATTAAAAAGAGAGACAGCAAGTGTAGAGGAGACCTGAAAGCATGCTAAAGGCTTCAGCTCCAGGGGCTCAGCTCAACAGCTGCATCCCGAATTCCTTTTTACAAGAGGTGCCAAACCTCCTTCCTCTCTGTGTTTATCAGCTATTTATATACATCACAGGAAAGACCACGTGGAAGTAAATTTGCTGTGTACTTGGTCTGCAATGAGCTGTATAAAGGTTAGTAACAGCTAGTCCCGATCTCATGACACTGACTATGAAATTACACTATACAAAAATTACTATTATTTGTGTTTTATGGTTTATAAATCTCTGGGCTACAGAGATTGAATGGCTAATCCTAAATCACACAGGAATTTTGTGACAGATTGAGAATTGTGCCTTTCTACCTCAAGTCTCACATCAAAAAATATAAAAATTCACATTTGGAAGCTTCCCCAAATGCGAGGGTATGACTTAGGGGTGGAATCAGTGCTCTTCCCAGTTTAGTGACAGGACAAGAGGGAATGGCTCCAAAGCAAAAGAGAGTACGTTTAGATTAGATGATAGGAAGAAATTATTTATGATGAGGGTGTTGAGACACTGGAAAGGGTTGCCCAGAGAGGTTGTGGATGCCCCCTCCCTGGAATTGTTTAAGGCCAGGTTGGATGAGGCTTTGGACAACCTGATTTAGTGGAGGATGGCAGGGAGGGTTGGAAGTAGATGATCTTTGAGATCCCTTCAAACACAAAACATTCTATGGTTCTATGACACTCCCCAGCTTCTCTTAATTCTAACCAATATTTTCTTTTTCTTTCAGAGTCCAAAAGGGTCTTCAAAGCTTCAACTCACAGGCATATTCTTCACCTTGTTCCCAAAGCAGTGCAGAGCTGACTTAGGGCCACTTTTATACCAGTTTATGCCCCAGTGAGAAGGTCTCATGCAGTTCTAGTTAAATAAGGCAGAGCAGAAAATGTCAGAGGAAAGAAATAAAGACTCATTTTCACTCTGTTTTACCCACATGGCCTAAATTAAATTAGCACTGGCACGCTGACACATTCCTCAGTCACTGATGACTTTGTTGTATTGCTGCAACTGTGATGCTACACCAACAAAGCATACTCAGCCCTCAGCTACTTGGCTGTCATGTGTGTAACACAGTCTCCTCATCTTCACTTCACTATCTGTGAAGTAAACAGTCTGTCTGAGGGCAGGTTCCTATCTAAAAGCCTACTCGCATGCACAGGGTTTTCTCCTCTCCAGAGGCACCTTTTTGTCCTAACGTTCAAACCTACTGTCAAAGGGGGAGGCAGACATAATCTATAGAGGGGAGCTTCAAAGGCTAGTGAAGATAAACCAATAAATAAATGCTAAATTATGCTTTGTGGTGTCAGTGACTCCTACTGATCCCTTATCTGCTGGCTGTGATCTTTTCTGCACTCACTCGACCTCTGTTGCAGTCAAATGCTCTGTAGCAGCCAACACACTCTGCCCACAGAAGAATCCAGGCTTAAGCCCTTCCAAACCTGTTCTAAAATGCAGAATAATTTATTCTCAGTTTCCTACCTTCTCTCTCCTGAAGACCACAACTGGCAAAACTTAGTGTAAATTATATAGCATAACGATCTGATAATCTGTCCTTACATTCAGCTCACTGAATAAAAAGTGTGGATAAGAAGCTGAACTTAATGTAGTAAACCAAAGTACCTGAGAGGTCACCATAAATAGTTGTGATGCAATCTACAGTCTACCAGATGATCTTTTTCTGAGATTTCCATGTTGTGGATGATTTCATATGAACTTTGTGTGAAATGCAAGTGCTGCTGCTAATCTGCATTTTTGTTTTGTTGATATTAGCACATTTTTAAAGGGTGTGATGGAACAATATTGCTTTGTTGCTAAGTGATGATTCTTAAATACACATTGGCAAAGCCAATGCAAGCAGAGCTAACTGAGTTGGCTAGAGTTTTTAAGATCCCTGTTTCTTCAAAAAAGAAATCGTATTCTTTTTGAAGAACTATTGGAAAAGGAATAGGTATTTTTAATTTCAATGATCTGTGAACCTAGCTCTTCTTAAGTTGTAAGTTCATTTATCCAAAAATCAGCTTATTGTTGCTCACCATCAAGTTTTGCATAACTTTGAAAATAAGCAAATATGTTTAAATATGAACAGCCATAAAGTATCGTATTTGGACGCTGCACTCAGTCCCATGCTCTGACTTGGCTGGCCCTGTGTGGATCCAGGAGTTGGACTTGATGATCCTTTTGGCTCCCTTCCAGCTCAGTATATTCTATGATTCCATGATTCTATGATTATCAGTCTTATTATACTGTCTATCTAGTAGTGAAAACTGCAAAAGTATGTATTAGGGAATCACTCCAAACAAGAACTATAGATACTGTTGTGCTCTCATCATAACTATGCAGCCATTTTCATCCCTCTTTTTTACCACACTTAGCTTTCTTTTCAGTGTTATTTTTAAAGTGCCTGGATTTGGCAAGCTCGTCATGTTAGTAAAATCCCTGTAATAATATATTTAAACGTGGTAGAAACATCTTTATGCTCACTGATGTGTGGACAGAAATTTCCCTCTCAAATTCCGCAATAAAACTTCTCTGTTTAATAATTTTTACCAGGAAACTTTAACATTGGAAATAAGATTTCCATGCCATTTCAAAAATAAATAAAAAATCACCTCTAAGTCAATTAATGCTGCAATAGACAGTATCATACTCCTTAAAGAAAAAAGTTAAAAAAACCCCAAACAACCTGTAGATTGCAGGGAAGGAATAGGCATCTTGCTAGAAATGTTTGATAACTCTTTCGTGAACTAAGTAGCGCTGCATATTTTGTGAAGGTGCAGGTGCTCCTGTTATCAGTTAGTTGTTTTATGGCTAAAATGCTTTATTGTTTCTGATTAGGCATAGGTAACAAGTGTTGTCAATTCACAGGCAGGCCCTAACTCAAATTTAAGACATCTACATGTGGTCATCCACAGCAAGAGCCTAACCTGCAGGCACAAAAAGAAAATTAAAATCTAATCAGTACCTTTACTATGAAAAAAATGTTTTAACCTGGTTTGAACAATGTGTACTCCTAAGGCAGCCTTCATTTTCGTGTTTCCCAGAGAGGTTGTGGAGTCTCCTTCTCTGGAGATATCAAAGACCTTCCTGGAGACAATCCTATGCAACCTGCTGTAGGTGATCCTGTTTTAGCAGGGGTGTTGGACTGGGTGATCTCCAGAGGTCCCTTCCAACCCCAGCCATCACACCCACAGATTCTTTGACTGTAAAGGAAGATGAATCACGTCTCCTGTTCTGTTTATAGACCAGTGCACAAACCCTTCATTTTGAACACATCTCCTGAGTCCATTAACAGACTTCTAATGCAGAGACTGGGGTTATATGAATTTACATTTACATGCTTTAAAATCAAATGTGGAGTGTGTCCTCATTTGAGGCATTGTTCCTGAAAAGTAATGGCAACTACATACACTGACATGGGAAAAGTGGGTTAGTCCCTCTCCTCCTCTTTTTTAGCTAAGGACTGTTGCTGAGGAATCAGAGCCAAGCTAAGAAGACTCAAACACCTGCTACTGTAGGATATAGGAGATGCTTACCCTTTATTTTCTGTCCCTTTGCAATATGGTGCAAAGTGAACATGTGCTGCAGCAGCTCTCATCTAGTAATGCTTTTACTCATTAGCCCTGGGGTAAATAAATGGCTGGATACTGACGAGGGCATGGAATAAAAGAGGTCTCTCTTGATGTTTAGAATATTAAATCATTACTTTTCAGCTTGAAAATGTTTTCTCTCCCTGCTGATCCTTCCCAATTTTCCAGTTACTCAAGGCAAAAGAGTAAAAACAAAAATAAAAAATGTCATTTCTCTGCTGCACCAGGAAATATAAAACCCCACTTAATTCTGGAGCTGTGGTTCATGACCAAAGTTCTTTGATAATACAGTCTGTAGCCAAGGGAATAGCTTAATTCTGTTCAGTTTGCTCATCTCTGCTCACACCCATAATGAGTCCCTGCATAAATTAAATGATAATTAATTGTGTGACATTTTGGACCACGTGTTGTGGATTTTAGAGTTAAGATTTCCTGATGGAATCCAATCCACGCTTTTAGTTTCCTCTTGTTTACTATAACAGTTTCCAAAGTTTTTTCACACTAAAGTGCTTGCAATGTGGTTTCATGCATAATAATCAGATCAGGGTAAGATTACATAACAAGAAAGAACTTCGCTTTCATCCTCTCTAGGTAATAGATGAGCAAGTCAGACAGGAAATCAGTCTGCTTTCAAACAGGGTATATTTAAAAATTTATGATGCAACGATATCTTATACTCCCTAGGTTTTGAGGAAAAAGTGTGGTTTGATACAGTGGCATCTTATATCCAAATCAAATCGGTAACACAATTGCCAGTGTACAGCATGAAACAGAACCATTGACAATATCAATCCTGTTAGCAATCATTCTGTTGAGAATGGACATTTATCAAGCAATGAACATCCCAGCAGCTCTGGTGTACAGGACTTGAATTGAAAGAGCCTTGAATGATCCTGGAAAGACAAAGGAAACATTAAGTTTTCACATAAGTCACATGAGTCTTTGCTTTGCCAGATGAGGAGAAAAACATGGAACTACCATTAGGGCCAAAATGGTTAGGCTCTCTCTTATGGCAATAAATCAGGGGAGGAGCAACAGGAGAAGAAAGCAGAAGGATTTATCTCAGCTTCCCCTCCAACAGTGTCCAGAGAGGCAGGCAGCACAACCTTTCCTGAAGAAGAGGACCTGGTTGCAGCCTTTCCAACAGTTCTGCTCTTCACCAGCATTCAGACGGGGTCCTGGCAGAGCTGCTGCAGGGCAGAGCAGAGCTCCCAGACTGTTCTCATCTTTTCAGGTGGGCAAGCCTGTCCTCTCAGGACCTGCTCCAAATTTACTACAAATCAGAAACAAGGGAGGAGGACTACAGAAAAGATGCTGGCTGAGACAGCCTTCCTGATAGAGGTGCTAGATGGAGGTCAATACCAGTCTAGATGATGGGAGACTCCTCTACTGCCAGTATTACTGAGGAGAAAACTTTAATGTGTGAGTAATAGAGTGGGCACTGTATCCCACTGAGGAGGGGCAGTGGGGAAATGCTTTTGATGCCAGCACATCCATTTATGCATCTGCTATTCAAGAGACTCTTTCTGCTGGCTTTAATGAAGGAAAGAAGATGCGCTGTGTGGTGAGGGAAGTTTGCCCTGCTGGCATTATAACTCTCCATCTGTTCTGCAGACAGAGAGAAAACTTGTGTCAAGAGCAGTGACATCAACATTAGCTGTACTTTTTTCTCTCTTTTTCAGAAAAAAAATATAAAAATGAAAAGAATCAGAAAGAAGTGGATAAAAGTGCATAACTTTCCACAGGCACTTCTCCTCTGAAGAGAGAAAACAGTCTGGGTGGATGCTGAGTTGAAAGAATTCAAGAGTGAGTATGTCAGTTAACAGCGATTTGGCTTGAATGATACCTTCCCAGAGGAAAGAGGTAACTCATAAAACTTTCTTTCTGGAAGCCCTCAGATTCCAGCTAATTAATTTCAGTGAGGTATCTTTTAAACTAGAGGTGTGCCAAGGCAGATCCAATTGCTTCTGCAACACTGTTGCCAAGTCTTGCTATTACTTTTTTAAAGATCATCTCCAACATATATCAATGCAAAAAAATCCCTGGCAGTACAAAGATAATGCAGAAATACAGCAGATTTTATGAAAAAAAAAAAAACACAACCCACTATCTCAATGAAGATGGGAAGGGGAGGATGCACAGGAAAACAGGTCTTGCTATGAAACCTTTTAATGTGAAGACTTTGGAATAAAGTCCTGTGCCCTGCAGGCTTATAGGCTGGTGAGCAATGCAGCTGGTTTGCCATCTGAACAGTCTAGGCTGACCATATCATCCCTCCTGCTTTAAAAACATCATTGTACAGGTCTTCAGGGCCTTGTCTCATAACGGCCACCCTTACCTGACTTACTGTTGTTTTTTTCTGTGCCTTCATTTGGCATGAGACTCCACAGGCTGGGACTTGCTCTCTATCAAATGAATATCTGTTCCTGCTTTTATTGTGTACACCTGGGGGTTTTGTAACTCAGCCTGGTCGTGTCAGTCTATTGACTGAGCAGGAGAGAGGAGAGTTGCACTGAGGCTGCGGGATGCTACAAGGAGGGACAACATCATCTGAATCTCTTTCCAAGTAAAATGCAAACTGATGTGTTTGATTTTGCTCTCTCATGGCGGCTTCCCCAAATGTGAGGGCTGACTTGTACTTTTTACTTTCTTGTGAAGCAAAGTGAAGAAATTATCTTCAATAACCTTCAGCTTTGTTCCTGATGACAAAGCTGCCATAGGTGGGGTACATCTACATAAATGTATAAATAAAGATGGACTTCTTATTACAACTTGTTAACTCCAGTTAAAAAAGCTTTATAGACAAAGGCATTTGATTTTTAACTAGCAGCAGCTACTGCCAAACCAAACAAAAGCCTATATTGCTGTTTGTTTCTTTTCCTTTTTCACTGCTATTTTAACCTGTGATAAAACCACAGATTTTCTCATGCTGGGTAGATTGACCTAGATTAACCCTTACTGGGTTTCTGGATTGTATAGAAGATGTTCGAGCATCAAGGTGATAGCTAACCTTAGAAAAACCTTGATATGTAGCTTGTAATTCATGTGCAATACAGCATGAAAGATTGAAGTCAGTGGCAAACAGTTTTGTTTTGAATCTGTATCCTTCACAAGAAAGGAAAAAAGAAAAAAGCGTTCAATGACCTAAATAAGCTGTATTTTATCATCCTTAAAAATGAAAAAGGCAAAGTGGAACCTCCATGTTTATAGCTCTAAGCCCCACAGAGCCACAGATGGAGGTTGACACTTTGAATTTTTAAATGAACATTGTTCCTTAAAAAGTGCAAAGGAATAATAGGTAGCAGAAAACTTGCTCAACTATTAATGGTGTCATTCTGTTAGAAAGATGTAGGAAAAAGAGATAATAATGATTATCACAAAGTGGGAGAATAAGGTGGAAAAATAAACTATAATTTCAAAGCCATAAAAGCACTTGGGAGGCAGTTTTTCATCCACTTTTTTCTACGTCTGACTTTTGCACATCAGAGCAGAGAGATCTCAATAGAAAAACAGTTTGAAAAGATTGACGAGAGCTAACACAACCAGAGTTTTCTTTTACAAGTGACTGTGCATTTTGATTTAATATTCAGGCTTATTAGATGTAAAAGAGTAAAACTCACAGTTCTGATTCAAGACGGAGCCCGGGAAGATGATACTGTAAAAGTCTGAGAGCCTCACCACCACCTTCCATGCTCATACTTCTCCCTGAGGTAGCTGCCTTCTTGGGGTACAGCTTAAATAGGCTGTCCCATCTGCTTAACTTCCAGAGTTCACAGGCTAAAATTGGTCCTGATTTACTTTAAAACACTAACGTATAAATTGCAGAGATTTGGCAGCTGCTGCAAGAGCATGTGAATCTTTTCAGCATATTTTCTTTAAGAAAGGTATCAGAATGATAGCTGGGGCCAGGAAATATCACTACTGTGATATAAACTAAGCTGTATTCCCTCCGGAAACAGAGGAGGGAAATTTGCTTTTATTCAAGGAAGCACCTATATGTATGCTTACATTAAGCATAAGCTTAAGCTCCATTAATTGTCATGGAGTTTAAACATACATTTAAATATAAGCATATGTGTCTGGGACTTCACAGAAGGCATGTAGCTTTTAATTGAGGTCTAAGGTAATTAAGACAGCCAGTTCATCATGAATGCAGCTTCACTGAAGTCAGGAATACATCTTTATTCTTACTGATAAAGAGCTCCAAACTTGTATGATGTAAATGCTCCATAAGTTCTCCCGTTCTCCCAGTAGCTTATTCCTGCTATGACAGCTAAATCTCTTGATATGGGAAGAAGAGGAAGAAATCTAAAATTATGCATCCTCTGTATGCAATCCTGATAACATAATCCTTCTGACATCAGGCAATCACTTAAAGATTTTACTTACTTCAAGAGTTCTTCTGGGTTTGTATATGATCTCAGTGATCCCATGATCAATGGATTACATTTTGATGGTGAAGTAGGTGTTGGCAAAGAGAGGCTAAACCTTAATATGTGGCAACAGCTAGTTCAGTCTAAGAACAAAGTCTGTGTAGGTCCACACTAATGTTAACAGACATGCCCACACTTTTGTAGATAATGTAGATGTTTGTAGATAGTGTCAAATCCATCAAGTCCTGTTTAACACTCTGTAACTTCATGGCAAAGGAAAATCCTGAAACATCAAAGACTAGCCCAAGTGATTTATTTTTTCAATACATTTAATAAATACATAGTATTTTGCAGAACTAGTAAACAAGTGCTTTCTACAGGAAACTTCAGGTATAGTTTTATGATGGCAACACAGTGTCTTCTGTCAGGGTTGCAAAAGCAGAAGTATCATAGCTATGGTCTTCTCTTTCTTCCTTCTCAGGAGACTCCCAGTTTCTTATCCAAATGGATTTAGGTCTATTTTCTGACAAACCCATGGACTCTCAGCTATGCCTGAAATTTTCCAAACATTCGTATTTGGTCCTTATTTTTCCCTTAGCATCTCAATGATTCTCTAGTTCCCTCTGCTTCTGAAGTGCTCATACCTAGCTTTCTCCTTTACTATACTTTTTCTGGGAGTTATTTATACCTATATTATGGTTTATAACCCTGCAGGCAGTCTCTTCAGTCTGCCTAGCAGAATTGTCATTACAAATTTTGACAGCTTCTCACATATAGCCCGTATCAATAGCAAAGTCTCTTTGGGATTTTGCAGAGTCTTCTGGGATCAAAGCTCTAGCCCAGAGTCAGGAGGAGAGATATTATCTGATCTTAGTTCAAATTCCTGGTAGTCTCAGGAATGCAATTCGTGTGGCACTTACAATGTGAAAAACTTTTTGTGACTCACTCTTGGAGTACACCTGACCAGTGACTGTCTCTCAATTTCTAAAGCTGGGCATGTGTAGTCCCACAGCACCAAACTTTGGTCTTGGGTCTTGATCATCTGTATGATCTCAGTGAATCCCTGTCACAGTGATGTGTGGCTTGAAGGCTGACCTAAGTGGGCTGGGAGTCCTTGACTGACCAAAGAGTTAGATCTAAGTACTCAAACTTACACCTAGGATATACTGAAAATATCAAGGAACTTACTCCTGGGAATGGCTTTCTCATGGATACCTGAACCACTGGACGACAAACAGCTGCATTCTTATACCAATGAGAAAGGGTCCTCATAATCCTTTCCCAGAGAGAGAGTGCAACAAAGAGAGATGGTGGTGACAAACATGGGGAATATGGTTGCCAGCAGTCTCCTTGCCCCTTTCAGATCCACGTGTCTGGCCTGACAAGCTTGTCTTCATACACAAGGTCATTTTATTATATATAAAAGCAGATGTGGATTTTTCAGTGCTAAAGAGTTTAAGATCCCCAGCTCATCTGTTAAAGCAGGAAAAAAATGCAATGCAATCTCTCAGCCCCCCAGAAGCTTTGAGACATGGCACTGCAGTGTTTTACAAGCATCTTTTGTGCACCATAACAATTTTCTCATGATTTTCTCACTTGAGTTCCCAGCCTGTTGTAACAGCTGGGTTACAAGAGGAATGAATTGGCCCTGAGGTCTCCTGCGACCACTCCTTCTTACATTGCACTTCTGCTCCCTCCCTTTGGGAAGGGAGTTACACTGGCTGCAGCTTTTATTTTCATTCCTATTCAGTCTTTAGCAGTTCCCCTTTGATGTTTCCTGCCATCTCTCTCTTTCTTGCTGTGCTTTGACGGCTTGCTACTGCAGGCACAAGTAAGATCATGCTGTGATGAGCTTCCTCAAAGCAATGTCTTGCTGGTAACAGGTATCTCTGCAGTGGAAGCTGGCAGTGTACTGCTGTAGGGAGACAATATGCTTCTCTCTGTCTTTTCAAATTTATCCCCTCTTGGGACTCACAAGGGCACCCCTCTTGACCAGAAATGTCAAACCGCAGTTTGAAGCTGGCAGCAGATAAACTCTGACAGGGTTCAAATATGCAAGCCCTAAGAGAAGTAGCTCGCATTGACATGCTTCCTAAAGGTCTCCATCTGCATTAGGAGTGCTGCTGATCTTTCCCCTTAAAGGTTTAAGGTTTAAAAAGGTACCAAGGTGAAACACAGATAGGGGCATTATACCTTTTCTGAATTTCTGAATCTGTTAAAGCCTGAAAAGTGTAATTTCTTCTTGTAAGAGATGAAACTTAACAAACAAAAATTAGTAGATATTTTAAATTTATATGCAGAAAGACAAAATAATTGAATGTATGTATGTTACTTTAAAATTTAAGAGTGAGGAGCTGAAAAGTTTTCAAGGGCAAGAGGTGACTTGGTCTCACATGAACAGAAAGAGAAACACTCAAAACACACTAGACTGGATGAAGATTTTTCATGCCTTCTGGTTACGTTCAGAAAGATGTAGTTCCAAGCTTGAACTCGGCAAACACCAGGAACTGTAAAAGAGTGAAACATAAGAAGATTGCCAGCTAATGTACTCAAGGGCAGCTGCCATCTTGCACCCTTAGCTTAGAGACAAGGAAAAAAAAAAGTGAATGATACCCCTCTTTCATAGTATAAAAACAAAAACAAATGCAGCCAAAGATCCCCCCCTTCCTCCATGTCTCAGGCTTTACCAATGAAAAAAAGAGAGAGCAGTCCAATAAACTGAATGCTAGCAGTATTGTGTGACAGCTGGGCATTTTGCAGTCTTTGTACATGCGTAAAGCTGCAGTGACAGCTGGTTTTGAGGTTGGGCTTGAAATCCTAGGGAGTTTCTGAGCAGCCTGAACTGGAAGAAAAGTCTTGAAGTTTGTGTTGGTGGTTATTTTTTAGACAGACACCTGCACAGCCTGCCAAGGAAGATGTGAGAGCTCTCTCCTGGTTTTGAAGAACAAAATATAGACAACTGTCAGAAGACATACAGGTAGGGTGTGTGATTTTTATTCCATTAAAAGAGTGAGAAGCATGAGGAAGAGCCTTCTTTTTGCTATAATATGGTAATTTGTTTTGGGAAGAAAGTGAATATTAGAAGGACTGGAGTTGGCCTGGGTCAAGCAGAAATCCAGGATCATTTGTTTTTAATATTCTGATACATCCATTATGGGTACAGGTTGTAGCTTGGCATCTTTTTCTGTTGATGCCTACAAGAGTGACCCCTAAGAGGCAGTGTCCAACCTTCAGTGAGCTGTAATAAGAAAGTCATTGGGAAAACTGGTCTCACAGGATTCTGCTTCCATTTAGAAAACCAGAGGAAATATGCATGAAGAATTCACTTGACATTAATGGAAGCTATACAAAGGGACATATAAGGGAATTATAACTCCTGAAAATATTTTCTTTTTAAAAAAACCCAAACCCTTCTACAACAAAAGTTTAAACAACTAATTTTTTTTATAATTGTATTGTTAAATTATGTCTACATGCAGATGATCTTAGCTATAAAAACATTTTCTGCTCTGGCACCTACCAGTGCTCCCATTGTTAGTAATCAGTTCATGGTATTGGCATCCATACAGTTGCAGGGAGGAATGGGGGGAAGAGTTCTTCACTTCAGGTCAACCTGTCAGTGAGTGTTCCCTTTAAAAAAGCCCTGAAGAGTAAAGTGAGTTTATACATAAGACCAAACCATTCCACTGTTAAAATGATAGATGCATTGTAATTACATATCCTTGGAGACAAGACTGGTTTTAGCAGGTAAATTTTTGACATGAAAACCCTTTGATGTCCTTGAACTTTTCTGCAAAAGGTCCTTTGCAAGGGAGTATTTTAAACGTAAGTGGAGGGATCCATCCAAAGACAGTAGCTGTTCACACACCAACAACCTATTATTGCTGCAGATATAGATGTTTTTCTTTTGCACTCTGAACTACCATAATTTTGCTGTAACTATTCAGGCTCTTTACAAAGGAATTAAATTCCATGTGAAAGTAAAGAAAATACTGCAGAAGCTAGTGCAGCATCTTTCTGCTTCCTTTCAATGTTCTTTTCTTTTAGTTATCTTTTGTTTCCAATTTTTAAGCCTAGCTGAAGAGTAGGCAGTGGTGCAGTAAAGGTGTTTCCTTTCTTTCTCCACAATATGGTAAGCTTGATGTACTGCTTTATGTGTTACAGATGAAATATTACAGATTAAACCTGGTCTTACTATTTATAAGAATATTAAACCTGATGTTAATATAGCACTGCTTTCCTCAAAGATGTAACAAAGCACAATTCTTGAGGCAAAAATTATTAAATAAATATTTTTTGAGATAACACTTCTTCACTTTGCATAAATTTAACACTGTGCTCTCTGTAAAATATGTGATCTTTTTCCTAACTCCTCATAGACATAAATAACTCTGGTGAGATGTCATGGTAGCAACAGAAGCTTCGGAAAACACCACACATTATGGATGCTGAATTTAATTTTCTGCTTTTGTTTTGGATGGCCTACTTACTCTTCAAAAGCCTTGCCATGTCATGATGCAGAGTAGGGATGAAGGAGCTATTAAACTATATTTAGCCACGTATTAAACTTCAGCTGTAAACACCCAACAAACAATATTCATGGAGGCCTTGAGGTGTCTAAACAAAAATGGCATGGTGCAGTCACCTTCATTAAGAAGAAGAGCTTACAGGGAACATCATGGTCTACCAGTGGTTCTGCCTCCAAGTACTGAGCAGAGATTGCTATTTTACAAGTTGGTAAATAGGGAGGGAACTGGTGCCTGCAGATGTCTTCCTGGAATAGCTATTCTGCAGAAGTCATCTCTTGGAGATTCTGTGCCTTCTTACCTGACACTTTTCTTTATATTAGGACAGCAGGTATTTCTAATTCAAAGTGCCTTTGGCACCTGGTAGGCGTTTCATGCACATGGAAATGAAAAACGTTCAGGAGGTGTAATCCTGGACAAAATTTAAAAAGAACCCCAAACACATAATTGGCCAAATTTATTTAAGCCTAGGCTCTCCACGTGCAGTACCATCCATTCTTTCTCCTTCTTTTCCATACTGCTTTTCCAAGTGCTATTCTGCCACAGATTCGGAGAGTCATAGCATATTTACTTCTTGTCATTCAGCAGCCTCCTGTATTTCCTTGGGTGATCTGCTCAGTCAGCTGCTTACCTAACTCTAGAGCAGCTAAAGTTTGTGTCTCCTTTGGAATTGCAGACTATTGCAACTGTTCAGATGCACCTTGTTACCTCACTAAACTAACTCCAGTGCTTCCAGGTAGAGAAATGCCTTGTACTGCAATCCAGATTTCAGTTTCTCTAATCACAGGTAGGTTTTATTTAGGAATCAAAGACACGAGGACTATTTCTTTGCCCCTCCAAGGCTGTGCTCAATGTAATACATGTTTAGGTCAGTCTCAAAGAGGGGACCAAGTTCCCAATATATTTTTAATCCATGATCTCTACTTGATTGATTCATCTATACATTTTTTTCAGCCCATTCCCTAAATACTCCTACTTTCCTGTCATCCTCTTTCTCTTCATGACTTCAGTTGTCACTTCACTCTTTACTGTGAAGCAGGTCCAGCTCTCATTTTCTGGTGTTGCCCAGGACACCATGTTCCAGAGTGCAGGAAGGGAGAGGGATGTGTTACAGTTAGTGAGAACTGTTGTGACATCCTAATTTTAGTAGCATTGATAAATTTCTAAATTATAAAGCTTGCAACTTTAAAGAAACCCATTACAGACTGTATAATCAACATACAGTTGATTAAGTATTTTCTTATTTGATTTAGCCTTACCATCAAACAATTTTCTCAGTTCACAAAGAAAGTGGAGATAATTCAGCTTATCTGTATGGATGGAAACAGTGAATTTGGATTGCTGGAGCAAAACTTCCTGGTTTGATTCCTCTCAAAAATAACATAAGAGTAATGAAAAAGCTCAAGAAAAAATGTCAAAGGTAAAGGGTTAGTCTGTTATTCTGGCAAAAGTAACTTAAGACATTTCTGAAAATGTTACCTCTGTGCATTAAGAAAAAAATAATCCAGTAAATCTGAAAATTCCTGCTGAACCATGATGTGAAACCACACAACATGCTCCACATGGAAATGCAGAGATATAAACACATAAGATCTGATACTAATGAGCAAAAATAATAGTATTAGTTGTAGAGATTAAGAAAATTCTTACACATCAAGTTTGGAAAAATTGGCTATGGGTGAAAATTGACACTCATGGAAGTAATATTACTTTTTTTTAAAGTTAACTTAATGAAATCTACCCATTAATAATTACTTTGTCTTATCCTAATATGTCATTTTTTAAATTGGGTTTTTTTTTATAATGCTGCCATAAAGTATCTGTTTCGTTCTTTTAATTCTCTGTCTTTTTTTTATTTGGCTACATCTGTTAACAAAATGCACTGCAAGCTTACAAATTAGTATTCTTAAAATCATTTTTCAGTGATTTATGAATTAATAACATGGAGTTTAAACAATAGATACGGAGTTAGATGAAGAACATTTATTTCTAGTTTGATGCTGAATTTAATAATTGTAAAAAGTAATTTGAGTCAAAATAAAAAAGAAATGTGATCATCTTGGGTCCCAGCAAAACAAATGTTACCTAAAATAACTTTATTTTAATCTAAAACTTTTAAAGTACATACCACTTCTTCTATACGCCAAAATATTTTTTCCAGATGCACTAGTTGATATAGCAAAAGATTTATTCCTTATAAAATTTTACTCCTTATGTCATTAAATCATTATTGCTAGAAAAAATATGGATGGGAAATAAACCATTGCATTTCACAGTGTTACACATGCCTTTTTTTAAATTTTGTTTAATTTAACAAGCATTTCTGAATTATATATTCTTTCCCCCTCACCAAAACCTCAATTTTCCAGTATTTGTCAGCAAATTACAAGTTCTATTGTAACTGTTCATCAGCTTTAAAATCCAAAGAGCTGCAAATCTTCATGTTTCAGAGAGACACAGTTCTAGCTGTGCTCAAGGGGAATTTCTCTTTTGCGCAGAGCACACCACGGCAATGGGCATTGTCAGAATCCGAGCTTCCCTCCCACTCTCTCCTTTGCTAGCTGCTTTCCCAGCTATGGTGCATTGAGACCACATTGCAGTTTTTATAATTTCAGGCAGATTATAATTACAGCCTAAGTAAACTGGTTTTACAAGTGATGACAACATTTAATTTGGCCCATTAATCCAGCCATAGCTGTTTCTCAGTTCTACAGAAAAACTCGCAGCTGTCTTTAAAACTTACAGCGTGATCAGTTAGAAGGTGGCTATATCAGATTCCCGGGAGCCGTTTCCTCTCAAAATCCTACATATTAGAGAGGTGCAGAGAGACTCATTCTCCCATGTTTCTGTGCAAGCAACAGGTATATCTGCCTGCTCAGCCTCAAAAAGATTCTCAGAAACTCTTACCAAAAACTAACACTATAAACAGGCAGTCACCACAAAGTGGATAAATCCTGCATGACCTGCCTCTGTGGACCAGTGATTTCCTTCAAATTAGCCCAGGTAAATAGGAGTGGTTTATATGCATATTTCATACGGATGTGAGAGATCTTAGTGGGAAAAAGGGCCACACTGAGATATATATGAGGGTTTTCTGTAAACTTCACAGATCGTTGCTCAGAGCCCTCACCATGACATATGGCCAAAAAAACCTCACTCTGCATTCCCTGATTCCTGATTCCTTTCCCATGGGTACATCTCCCACTACGACAAGGAGAATATTTATTTTTAGAGAGTGAGGACAGGAGAAAGTGATTGGGGGGTGGAAAAACTCAGATCAAATAACAGCATGTGTATAGAAAGGCTGAGAAGAATAGTTCTCCATCCAATGTCACACACGGCAGCTACTTGTCCCCAAATTGTTATCACTCTGTAAACATTCAGTGAGCAAATATCCTTTTTACATTCTGCTGCCTGCTCTCTACTCTCCTTATAGTGCTCCTCTGAGAGTTTATCACCCCCATTTTTTAAGTTACTTCAGCTCTCTGAATATTCCATGGAAAGGGAATTCCTTCTGCCGCACAGCCTTAATGCAACCTCCACGTCTTTCCTCTCATTGTGCTCTCACTTCCCATCAAGCTGCTGTGTCTTGGGATATCCTAGAGAGTCACAATAGCCCCAGTGTTCTGCCTAGGGACATGTTGCCTTCTCTGTCACCCTGTAGGCAATTGAAGAGTTGCATTTTCATCTGGACTGTAGAGTTTCCCCACAGTGATCCATGTGGAGTGGCCGCTTGCCCTTCTGCAAACCCAAACATAGCTGATGAGGTATAATAACTGCTGCTCTGTGAAGGTACTGGACATAAATGACTGTCTTCATTTGATAAGGGATCATGAAAGGGGGAGAGGATGAAATGCAAATTTTCCAATTCATTTGAGAAAGATGTTCTTACACTGTACTTATCAAGTACTTGTATCAAAAATTACCAGTGCTATTCTGGTAAGGGAAGCCATTCATTCTGTCTTTCTTTCAGGTTTGTTGAGAAATAATGGAAGGAGTTCATTAATCAATGATGTGCCAGTCCTAGGATTATCAGGGGATCAAGGACTAAGGGATATATCGGGTGAGGAAATGAAGAGGCACGTGTTCTATTTTCACCACCCTATGCAACATATGCAGTCTGGGTCATGCAGTGTGGTGATGGCCATCTCACTATGCTGCATCTGGCCTTCTCCAAGACCTTGTATGCCAGCAACCCCAGAAAGATGATTTGAAAGACCACTCTCCTGTCATCAACCTGCAAAGAGGATTGGTGCCTGCTTTATGAGTTTTTTCTCATAGCATTGAGGAATCCCCAATTCAAGGGCCGAAGTACCTCTCCTATGAAGACAAGCTTAGAGAATTGGGCTTGTTCAGCCTGGAGAAGAGAAGGCTTGGCGGAGACCTTATAGCGGCCTTCCAGTATCTAAAGGAATCCTAAAGGAAAGATGGAGAGGGACTGTTTGTCAGGGAGTGTAGCAATAGGACAAGAGCTGGATGCAGTACTCCAGGTGGGGTCTTCACGAGAGCAGATTAGGGGGTCAAATCACCTCCCTTGGCCTGCTGGTCACACTTCTTTTGACGCAGCCCACAATGCTGTTGGAATTCTGGGCTGTGAATGCACATTGCTGGCTCATGTCCAGCTTTTCATCAATCAGTACCCCTGTGTCCTTCTCCTCAGGGTTGCTCTCAATCCCTTCATCCTACAGCCTGCATCAATACTGGAGGTTGTCCCAACCTGTGTGGAAGTCCTTGCACCTGGTCTTGCTGAACCTCATGAGGTTCACTTGGGCTCACATCTTGAGCTTGTTTGGTACAGTTCATTGCAGACCAGGGAGGAACAATGTACAGGGAAGAGCAAGTTTAATAAAAACATGCCATTAAGTAGCAGAGTGCCACAAGGCTGACTAGTGAAAGCTTGCAGTCATATTTCTACCAGGGCAAGACAGATAAAGTAGATTTTTACTGGATCGACAATTACAGTAAAAGGCATTAAAGGTCAAAATGGATAAATATCAAGTCGTACAAAGCCCATATTTAGCTAACAGCAATTTGGAAGATTGTACTGTTTTAATAACAAACCATTGTATGAAAGCTGCTGGAAATTCATCACAGAGTCGCTGTGGAAATCGCATGTTGAAGATGTGTGTTCCTAGCTATTAACAATACCAGAGCAAGTATCCCCCTGTATCATATCAGTGGTTTTTAACTGCTCTTCATAAATATTTCTGGAGTTGGTTGAATTAGACTTCTAATGATTTCTCCATTAAATGTGGTCTGATCAATTTTTATGGCATCGCCTGAGGAATGAAATCAAACAAATGTCGTGCTGTACTTGCATTTCCTCTATGGATTTTTGAGGCATTCCTTTAAAAATATATTTTTGTTTGACAGCAGAGACATCGATTTGACAACTTGCTTTACAAAATTAGAGTAGCTTTCAAGTGAGGTAGTTATGCTGGGTGATACTGCTTCACTATTATTTGAGGTTTCAGCTCACATCCGAGTCACATGGGGCAATTTGTCATTATCTCTGCTAATGACTATGTGAATCTGGATCAAACTGAGTAGCTGATAAATAAACATGCTGATTTCTGGCAAACTACTGACAAAGAACATGATTTTAATATTTGTCATTAAAAAGTGACACGGCTTCCTAAATGCTGCAACACAGAACTGTGGAAGATGAGACTTATCAAAGGTATAATTTTAAACTAAATTTGTGAGCAGAGGACATTTGAACTACCAGTGAATCAGGCTAAAGGCCCTCCAGTCTAGTATCATGTTTCTTAGCCTGGTGAGTAGTTTCTGCTTAGAGAAAGGCCACAGCCACTGTTGAAGTTAATTGGGATAGCTGAATATTATGTGTTCATCTATTAAATGAGATATCAAGGGTCATTTTAGTTGAAAAATGAAGGGATTTGCTAAGCTATGCTGTAAAAAGTTCAGGAAATGTAGGGCTGAGATGAAGAGGAAAATACATTGAGCCTAGCTAAAAGCACCTCATTAAAGCCCCATTTCATTAGCACAGCTTGTTAAATCAGTAACTTAAACCTTAATGAAGGTCTATCCACTGCAGCAGCTGTGGTCCTGCAGGGTTCTAGATAGAACATCAATTGAATTATCCTGACAAACAGCAGAGATGGGTCTAACAGCTTCTTCATTGAGGTAACAGATACTTTTGCTGGTGCACACGGAAAAGATAGCAGGTTATGCAGGCAACCTTTTTCAAGTCTTGCAAAACCACTGAAAATGGCCAGGTTTCAGCACTCTTGAACAATAGCTCTGATTAATTATCATCTATGCTGAAATAAAAATAATCGGTTAACTACCTTGTAATGGGAGCCTGTGGTGAGCTTGCAGAAGACTTATCTTCTCCCCTCTTTTGAAATGTCTTTCCTTGTGTATAATAAAAGATAATAAATGGCCTTTTTGATTTTTCATTATAGTTGTGAGTCAGAGTTGTATCAGTTTTCTGTAGATTCAGGGAATAAGAAGTTAGAGGAGATCATTGTAAGCTTTTTATCTTTTCCCACCTGAGCTCTTGAACCAATCCCCTAGCTTTCTGCTAGTTGAAAGCATATTGTTTAAGAATCATTTATGTTTTATTTTAAGGCATCAAGTAAACTGGAAATGAAAAATCAGTGGTGTCAGTTGTATGCCTTGTATCATGTCTACGTGATATCTGAGTGCTCTTTAGCACTGAAGGACAAATTCTTTGTCAAAACAATGCGTGGCCCATTGAAGTACATGGAATTACATCTGTTTGCAAGATTGAAAAATGTAATGTTTTATGACCACTAGCTTTAAAGCACACATTACTTGTATGACTTTAGTGACTGTGAACCATTCAACACAGAAGTAGAACTAATCCAAAACTTGTACAATCTGAAGCTTCAGAAAATATATCCAAAGTGAGACAGCTTGAATACAGCATCTGGTGCTGAAATTGCTTTCACCAGGCAGGGAGCCAGTTGTTTCAGAAGATCCCAAGAATCTTGGATTGAGACCTGCTCCCCCTCATGCCCTCTGTAGTCAACCAAAAAAAAACTAAGAAAAGGATTGGGATGATCAATGCCCACTATGACTGAACATTCTGTTGCATTCCTGGCAAGGTTTTGGTAGATGGGGGCAGAACTACAGGGGTGACTTCTGTGAGAAACTGCTAGAAACTTCCCTCATCTCCAGTAGAGGCAGGGCCAGCCAGCTCCAAGACAGACCCCCTGCTGGCCAATGCTAAGCCCATCAGGAACAGCGGGATCACCTGGTTTAACATATTTAAGAAGGGGAAAAAAACCTGAGTAACACCAAGAGCAATTCCAGCCAGAGGAGGAATGAGAATCTGTGAGAAACACCTTTGCAGACATTAAGGTCAGTGAAAAATGAGGAGAAGGAGGGACTCCAGGCACTGGAGCAGAGATTCCCCTGAAAGCCCATGGATATCACGATGACGTAGACTGTTCCCCTGCAGCACATGGAAGTCCACATAGAAGCAGATATCCACCTGCAGACTGTCCCATACTGGAGCAGGTGGAGACACCTAAAGGAAGCTGTGACCCTGTGGGAAGCTGATGCTGGAGAAGGCTGCTGGCTGCACCTATGGCCCCATGGAGGAAGGAGCCCACGCCAGAGCGAGTTTGCTGGCAGGACATGTGACCCCGTGGGGGACCCATGCTGGGGCAGTCTGTTACTGAAGGTCTGCATCCTGTTGAACAGCACCCACGCTGGAGCTGTTCATGAAGAACTGCAGCCCGTGGGAAGGATTCACGTTGGATAAGTTCATGAAAGAGTGTCTCCTGTTGAGAGGGACCCCATGCTGGAGCAGGGGAAGAGTGTGAGGCATCCTCCCCTTGAGGAGGAAGGAGCAGGAGAAACAACATGTGATGAACTGACTGCAACCCCCATTCTCTGTCTCCCTATGCTGCTGAAGCTGGGGAGGTAGAGAAATTGTGAGTGAAATAATTCTGAGGAAGAAGTGAAGGGTAGGGGCAAGGTGGGTTTTTTAAGATTTGGTTTTATTTCTTATTACTCTGATTTGCTTGGTAATAGATTAATTTTCCTGAGTTTAGGAAATGTGTTAATATCTACACAGGGAAATTGATAGAGCAGTTTCAATGGAACCCTTGTCTCCAGCTAGGGTCAACCCACCACGTGCATATAACTAACTCCAGGACTTAGGAAACTGGACACCTAAGCAAGATTGTCCTGAGAAATTCTGATTCACTGCCTTCTTCCACATGATTAAACAATCACCAGTCTCATGGAGGATCACACCTCATATTCCTCTTCTGTCTGTGGACATCTGTTCCCATCTTTGCCATAAGACTCCATGACCTAGTAAGAGCAAAAGGACCTGAAGAGGAGCTCTGGAGCCTGGTGGAAGAGGTTCTAAAATTCTTGCATTTAATCTGTTTCACTTTGATCAGGTTTCCTAAGTATTTATTGGACCACCAAGAGATAAAGATCATGAGAACAATTCTGCAAATGCAGAAGCTGAGTCACCACTTGGGAAGAGAAAGAAACTGAATGTTAATGCTTGCTGTAACTAATAACAACCACTACTACTACTACTACTACTCCTTCTCAAGTATTACACAGCTACTCCTTAAAAAGGGAATGAGCATTAGCAGGAGGGATGGAGGCTGTAGATGCTTATCCCAAGTGTACTTTCTTCCAGCTGTGGTTCAGGTTCATTCGAGTTAGAGATTTTATAGACAGGGGGCAGAAATTATGCTGAATCTCCCAGGTCTGGTATTTGTTTTAATCTATAGACTATAGGGTGAAAATGTTATCTACAAAAAGCCTGCTCACCACCTAAAATGTCTCTGAAGACCTAAACTGGAGTGACTTTCATTGCCATTAATTAAAAAAAAAGCCAAACAACAAGCCAATCCCATAGGACTAGGAAGAGTTAAAGTGTTTAACACAAGATTTACTCAACCCAAAAATTCTACATTCCCTAATCTCTACCATCGTTTTACATACTTCATAGCCAGACTGGTTCTCCATATGTTCAGAATAATCCAACCCATGGTGAGACTAATCTCCTGAAAACCAACTCATTAAATTAATCTCAGTGATTTTATATGCCTGACTTGGGGGAAAAGCTCGTGGACGAGTGACAGGTCCTATGTGCTATAGTGCTGTAACACCACTGCCATTGAACTGACCCATATACGTATTTTGAACTCCAACAGTGAAGTTGGCAACTTAATTTCAGATGCATTGGAATCAGAGAGCAACATGCATGTATCTTCTCTGTCAAGATAGCTTTTGCTGATATTTATTGGCAAAGGATGCCTTCAGAAGAGAAATTTTTTGGCCAGGCTTCTATTTCCACAAGCTATCTTATTGTTAGAATATTCAGCAGTCAAATAGATCATCCCTCAAATAAGTGATTGCAACAGCAGTACCGCACAGAAGTATATGGAGGTTAGAAAGGATGTGATGCTTAACACAAGTCACTACTGCAATGCTGTCACAGAAAGTCAAAACATGCACTGGGCTGAATTCAAGAAAGTGCAATATATTAAAAATGTTCAGTAGGCTTTTCACTGTGCTCGGCTTTGGTTAGGTCTCAGTGGCAGTGATTTATTGCTTTTGGTTCTGGTGTTACTGATGAAATTAATTGCTGGTGTCATGACACTGATTTACTATTTGTACTGCTTTAGAAATAGGAAGCATTCTCATGAAGCATGGCCTTCTTTTTCTAGGTGTTTTACCACCATAAGACAGAATTATGGTCTGTGCTCAAAGAGCTTCCAGTGGAAAGCAAGAGATGTAGACAGATGGGAGATCAGAAGGAGCCAATGCACTGACACTGGCCTCTGCAGTTGGTCCTGGTCTCAGCACAACTGCAGCCAAGTAACACCAAGCTTGTCATACACACCAGAGGAATTGTAAAGGTTGGAATTGAAGGAGGGAAATTAAATGGGAATTTTGAGATGGAAGCACTCCTAAGTGAACAAGAGGCCTGAACAGCTCACATCTGGCATGGGTAGGAGGTAACCGCCATCCTGATAGAGCATGGGTAAGATCTGGGTTGGGAAGGACCTTGGAAAAGAAGAAAAGGAATGCTTGGTGCAATGAAGAGAAGGAAAGTAAAGCAGAGAACCGGGGGGAGGGGGGGGAGAATGTCATGATCAGCAATACCACAACAGGAAAATTATTTTTACAGCTGTATTTTGAAAGAATTAAACAATCACAGAATGGGGTGGGTTGACCACAAAGCTCATCTTGTTCCAATGCCCCTGCCATAGGCAGGGACATTATACACTAGACCAAGCTGCTCAAAGACCCATTCAACCTGGGTTTGGATGGCTACTATGTATCAACATTTTTTCAGTCACATCTGTTTTCTGCCTGAAACTTTAGTTTGAATGGAATTAGATTTTGCACTTGAACACTTCTAGGGAGGGGGCACCGACCGCTTTTCCGGGCAACCCGTTCCAGTGCCTCACCATCCTCACAGTGAAGAATTTCTTCCTAATACCTAAATCTACCATCTTTTATTTTAAAGCCATAACCCTTGTCCTATCAACTGTAAACAGTCCCTCTACAGATTTTTTGTAGGGTCATTTAGGTATAAGGTCTCCTCAGAGCCTTCTCTTCTCCAGGCTGAACATGTCAAATTCTCTCAGCCTGTTTTCATAACAGAGGTGCTCCAGCCCTATCATCATCTTTGTGGCCTCTTCTGGACTTGCTCCCAACAACTCACTATCTTTCCTGTACTGGGGACCCCAGAGCTGGACACAGTACTCCAGGTGGTGTCTCATGAGAGCAAATGGGCAGAATCACCTCCCTTGACCTGCTGTTCCTGCTTGTTTTGATGCAGCCCAGGATACGGTTGGCTTTCTGGGCTTCAAGTGCACATTGCTGGCTGACATACAGATGTGCTTGGGATTGTCCAGACCCCTGTGCAGGAATTTTCATTTGGCCTTGTTGAACTTTCATGTGGTTTGCATGGGCCCACCTCTCAAGCCTGTCAAGGTTTCTCTGGATGGCATCCCTTCCCTCCAGTGTGTTGACTGCATCACACAGTTTGGTGCTGTTTGTAAAGTTGTTGAGGGTGTACTTGATCCTATTGTCTACATCACTGACAAAGATGTTAAACACCACTGGTTCCTGTATCAACCACCATTCATCAGTGATCTCCATGTGGACATTGAGTCACTGAATGCAACTCTTTGAGTCTCTAATTTAGAGACAGTTATGCTATATGGGGCACTATCAAAGGTTTTGCAGAAGTCCAGGTTGATGTCATCCATTGCTCTTCCACTGTCACCCAATTCTGTAACCCCATCATAAAACGTCGTCAAATGATTTGCCTAAAGAATAAAGACATGACTAAAATGTGTAAGGGAATGCAGTGTAATAGGACAAAAGCATGGATGACCTTGTTCCAGACAATAGAAAAAGGAAAAATGGGGAAGTTCCTGGACCAAGGTATCTCTCTGGTTCAGTTGTGGCTGTCAGAGGAGTTGAGCAGTTTTGGGCAGACCACTTAATCTGCAACTCAGCTCCTTCCCTGTAAGAGGTGGATAATAACATTTTCAATTGTTAAAAGATATTTCTTTTGTTAGAGAATGTTCTGACCATGTTTTATTCCTCAGTTCATACAAGTTTGACCTTTTTATCAAATTGGAACTTAAACTGCAGTATGAAATAATATCTTTAAAGAGATATTGGCAGACTTCAAGCACTTTGTGAAAAAGCAGAAGAAGGTACTAGCCAGAGAAAGCAGGAAGGAGCTACTTTGAGAACTGAACTTCATCGGCAAGTTTTGCATGATGTCTGTGAGGAAGCCACTGGCATGAATGCAGTACCAGGACCATATCATGTTAATACAGCCCTTTATTCATAATGTGAATGTCCTAGCAGTGAAGCACAGGCACCCAAGTGGATGCTGTCTGTCATGAATACTGCAGTGCCTTAGAGTCTTTCCAACTATTTTGTTGGTTTTCCAGTTTATTTTTAGGTTTTTTACAAGGCATTCAGGAGGAAAGGGTTTGTTGACTTCCATCCTGGATGGATAAGATAGAGAAATATATACTAACTGCAAGCCAAAAGTCAGAGAACTGGACGAGTATATAGATAAGAAAAAACTTACTCAGTTTTTGTCTCTTCCTTCTCTCTGCCTCATTAACTTATATTGTTTAAGAAAAAAACTTCTGCTTATCTGAACTACTTGATTCCCAATTAGGACTGTATTTGGGATTATTGAAAAGTTTCATTTGGATTTTTTGAAACATTCCCTTTCCAAAATGCATAGTATCTAGGCAAATTGGACTCCCATTTCTAGCCTGTACCCTTCAACAGAGTAAAGTTCTGCCCTTCCTTTGGCAAGTGAAATATTGAGGTTGGTCCATATAGAGATATAATCTGTGTTAATGGACAATAGCAGAAAGACCTTTAATAGGGTGTCCATACTTCAGAATTATAAAAGTGCATTTCCCCTTTCCTGAAAACACCTTTATAATGTTGAGAGGACAGGTTCATACCATGAAAAAAACTTAAATATCTCTTTAAAAGTGTTTCTGAAAACTTCCTACAAGGAGACACTGTATTAACAAAGGAACGAAAAAAAAACCACCTTGTTTTTATTATTGGAATGAGGACATGATTTGTGTTGAGAAATTAAATTCCAGCAAAGAGTCCATGTTACATCTTCTCATTCATGTGTAAGCATTGAGAAAGAATTTATAGCCAAGTCACAGGAGAGAGTCACTTCAAGCAAAAGTGCTCAGGAAGAAATTAATAGAATAGCTGTTAGAAAAGAATGATGAATATTTGTATATCTTTCAGCTGTAAACGTATCCCATTGCGGTCTCAGAGGAAATCTTCACAAATCAAATTACCACAGGAAAGGCTGTGGTTAAGGCTTGTATAGTATAAACCCTAGTTTTTTGAAAGTGTGTGATTAATTTGATACATATCATAAATCTGATCAGCTAGTAGGATGATTAATCAAACATGCTGGTCCCCTCTCTCAGATCATTCCTTGTTTATCGATTATAGTGTGGCTTTTTCTTCTCTACAGTTAAAGCTCAGTAGTTTTCACTTAAAATGATCATATTAGACCTGAAATGTTTACTGTGTGTAAGCTAATTCTAGTCACTTGAAACTTCATGTAGTATATATTCTGTTTAAATTTGATTAGAATGGACAATTGACTTCTGATTTATGCTCACTTCAAGGGACAGCATAGCAGCCCCCAATGTGTAATTAGACAAAGCGCATGGAGTCCCCTGTGCGGGAGGAGGCAGGAGCTCCTGGCCAGTCTGCCACTTACCATTACCCAAGCCAACAGAAGATGTCAGTGAAACAAAAGCTGAAGTCAAAAGGCAGAGACTGAAAGTGCCCAGTCTCTGAGTGCTATAAATGACCTTGAGATATCTCATGCAAATGTCAGACAGTCTGGCTGTATTCTCAGGCAAGAACTCACTATGATGCTTTTCTCAATCATGAAAACCTATTTTTAAAATGCTGTACTTGTACTACAAGTCTCCAGAGGATAAAGAATATTAATTGTAGGCAGATGTATTTGTATTTACAGGAGGTGTTGAGTTCCTTCTGGATTCTGAACCATTACTGGTTATGGCTTCTTTCTGCTGTGTTCTTCAAGATCTTCAGAGAGCTTTTAGTCATAGAATACTCAAGTGTCAATTTTCTTCTCATCTGCCTTGACCCCTCGATACTTCACACAATCATCCACATTCTTCCTCAAAAATCAGACTTTTTCTGACTCTCTGTGAGTGGGTAGCCTGTACCTCTAGGTTCCTCCTTCATCTTTTCTGCTCACAGTATTATTCTTTCTGTTTCATAGATTTTTCCTATTTTACTTTCCTACCTTCTCACTTCCATGGAGTCCTCAAGATACCAGCTTCTGCACTGGCCCTGATTTTACTACCAGTTTTGGTTACTGCCCACCAACATGCTTCTCAATCCTAGGCATGTCTCTCTCACCAACCTTTGTCTGTGGTACTTCTCCCCTGGCTAGCAACTAAATGTGCCTAAGGCAAAATGGGCTGCTTTGGCCTCTTATCCAAGCTGTTCTTTTCATGTGCCTTGCAGAAAGGATGCTAGTCGAGATTCCATCCCTGACGTCCTGATTGCTACCCCACTTTTAAATCTGATCTCTGGTATGCTGTTGGCTTTTCATAGGCACCACACCTATCTTCCTGAGTCCCTTCATGATCCCTCTGAGTCATGGACATCAGATGGAAGTTATCTCTGCGTCTTTACCTGCACAAAAATAGTCTCATTTGTCCTCACATATTTTCACACCCTCCCTCTTCCCAGGACTCTCCTGCTCACATGACTCTGCTACAGAACCCTTTTAATGCTTTTCCACAAGATGGTTTATGTCTTACATGAATTTACAACTCAGGAGTTGTATCTAAAGTCCATCCCACTTTCAAGGACCTCTTCAAAGACTCTTCAAGAATACCCTCTAACTGTGTTTACTGTAACTAATGAATAGGACTGGCCACAAGACAAGGATCTTAGCATATTTGTATCTCTCCTTCCATATACGTGACATTAATTTACTAAATTCCACATAGGTAAATGTAAATCTCATAACATACATCCTTCCTCCTGTTCCATTTTTTCCCCTTACCTTTGGCTTTCTATTCAATGTGACAACTACTTGGGTTTTTTTAATAAATGTGCAGTACTCTGCACCGAGGAATGATTCTCACTGCAAAATAAACAGTGGAAAAATATAATAAATAGAATATTAATTCAATTTCTTTTTTAAAAATCTGACTTTTAGACACATCCCTATAGATGTGAACCTGGTTTTCAAATTGCCTAGACAACTTTGCATCTCATAAAACTATCTCATAACAGGATTAGGCCAAATGTACTACAATAAAACAAAACTAACCAAAAAAATTCCCCAAACAAAACAAAACAACCCCCCCAAAACAACCCCCAAAAATACCCAACCAAAAAAAAATAATTACCACTTTGATTAATGTAAGGAAATTAACTGACCTTGCAGTTTTGTAAAAAAAAAAAAATAAAAAATTTGATTATTTATTTATGTGACAGAACTTAATTAATTTTCTCTCATTAACTACTACCTATTTATCAACCAGTAGGAACACAAAACGTCCTTCCAAGAGAGTGCTGGAGTCTATTTTCTAGCCCCAGAATAACAACAAATCTTGCAAGTGCTTTAAAAATGGATCAACACACAGAAGCAGGAATAGATGTAAATTTTAATTTAGGGCAGCATTTTTTTATGTTATATTATTATACCATTTCAGAGTAATTTTGGTGTTTTATGTTGTGTTTAAAGTTCTACAGCTGTAACTTCTAAAGAAAAAACAAACCAATAAAACCCACAGCAATTCTTTGCCCTATCATCTGCTGTGATGTTTTTTTAAAACCTGCTATTAGATGTCCAAGAAAAAAAATAAGATTGTGGGGGTAAATTTAATAAAAAATAATTGGAAAAACAAAATTGAGAAAACTAGGGGAAACAATAAAGAGAAATTTATGTTTCTTATCTATATGAGGCTTCCTATCAATGTGTCTCTCTTGTAACTTGTAAAGTTAATAATCAGAGTATGCGAAAAGAGCCTGGTCGTTTTGTCATGACAAGTTTCTTCATCTTGGTTAGTCAAGAGCAAGTTTGAAGTTCTTAAAACCAGTTATGTATCAGTGGGCAGAAGATGTTTATTGTGTCCACCCACACACACATATTCATCCCGTTCACAAAGAATGAGGACCTGCAGTTCCCAAGCACAAGAATGGCTCATCCTTGCTCACAAAGAAGTGGGTGACAGTCTCTTAAGCTATGCTTTCCAGAACAGAGGAGTGTACTAGGAGGCATCTGTATCTATAAGACCTGGGCTGAGTTTAACCACTTTATCAGACACATCTATGTCTTAGCTACTTAGGGGCAAACTGAATGTACCATCTAACACAGAGCCCCATAAAGTCCCAACAGCATAGTTTGTGTGTTGAAGACAATTTCCCTATTGCACGCTTACATTTTGCAAGACTGTGCTAAAAACCCCCAAACTTATCATCTTAAAAAGATATGGCCATATATTACCTCATTCAGGGACAGGGTGTGATTCATACAGGGTATGTCCACGTCAACAAGCTGTCATGGGCTTCCATGTTAATCAAAGAAGTTTAGAAAAGTTTTAGACTTCTGGTCTAGTGAATCACGTTCTAAATACCATGGACTGCCAACTGTCTCTCTTCTGAATGTGCAACCAGCTTCAGCTGAACTTATGGAAGTAGAACTTACGGTAGGAATGGGATACTGTTGCTGAAAAAAAGGGGCCCACAGTACTTCCTCATTCAGGTAACCAGTATGGGACAGGAGTCTTGAGAAACCCAGATCCTGATTGAATTGCAGACAGACATCAGGCAGAATATCCTACAGCTTTGTACCTGAAAATCCTTATTAACTGGAGTCCAACTCACTTAGGGACCTGGTATTCAAAACTCGGTAGAACTATGTGAGGAGATACAGCAGTTCTAGGATTTGTAGAGAGCAGAAATATAAAGTAAAAGAAGAATTTAACAATAGTCACTTTTTTATATGTGAAAGAACTTAAAGATTTCTAAGGTGCCTGGTTGCTCTGAGTAAAAATGTAAAAATAGAGATGCCTTAAACATAAAGACTAGCACATGGCTGTAACTCAAGAGAAAGGTGAGGAAGTAGAAACAGCAAATTTAAAGGAAAGTGCTAATATTTTGTACAAATTCTTAAGGGGTTTTGGGTTTTTTTTTTTGCATTCCATTGACCTCTGGTGTTTTTCCTCTACTTTGAGACTTTGTTCTCTAGCTTCAGGTCTTAATTTTTGGTTAGTTATGGATTAAATGCTTTTTATTAGTTTGCTTATATGCCAATTCCCCTGTTTTAAAAAACAGTATTTTCTTTTGCTTAAGTAAAGAATACATTCTCTCATTGAAATTTTCCTGCAAGTCAATGGCTTTTATTTCGGAGGGAAAATAACAGTCCCACAGGGCTTCAAGTAAGATTTTGTATTATGATGCTGTAAGGAGAGCAGAAAGAGAGATTATAAAGCTTGCCATATAGGAAGCATATGATTTGTCTTTTATAATGAATAGTTTGAGCTCTTTTCTTTCTTCGTTGCCATGGTATTCTTTTGTGACTTTATTTATAAGTGCTTTATGTAGAATCCATAGTGAGTAGATTTTTCTCAGGTTGGGAAGTTTTTGTTAATCTCTATATATTGAAGAAGCCTCCTCTTGTATTCAAATTTCAACTTTGGGCATCTTTGAGAATACACACTTTGGAAATAGTTGGTAACACATCAGATTTTATCAAAAATCGTTATCTTCAGAACAGATCTTGATGCTGGTGCACTGTCTTTTAAAAGCACATAAACAATGAAGCACTGACCTCTTCAAATGTTCCCAAAAAATCAATGAAAGAGCTTATTGGAATCCTCAACAGGAAGTTGCCAAAGTTGTACAGATAACAGCCATGCATCTTCCTGCTCCTTTTTTTCACTTAACAAAAATAACAAAATTACGAGGCCCAGAAAATAAGAAGGACCAGATCTATACACAAACAATTAGGCCACTTAACTGCACTGTTACAATGCTCATTCCTAAAGGTATGGAATGGCATCAGAAGAAAAGACAAGAAATTAACACCAAAGTGTCCAGTAGCCTTGTGGTCTGCTCCTTACCTGGACTGTGAGTTCAAAGATTGCTGTAGAGTAAAAGACTGAATCCACACCTCCTGCAACGTAAATCAGTGCCATGACCGCACTAGAAAGTAGACACTGGCTGGGATCCAGGTATTTCTTTTGTAAGATCTCAACTGTGCTGAGAAGAAAAAGTCTTTGAAAATCCTACTTCAGGGCTTCCTATATGGCTAAGGACCTGAGCAGCATGTGAATGTCAACAGACAGAAATTGGATGCCTTGGGGATTATACATTAAATGAATGTGGTCCTGAATGTTTAAAAAGATAGCCTAGACTTCAGTGGTTTATAAAGCTAGCATGGGTGATACAGACTGGATTGAGAGCCAGCAGTGTGCAAAGGAGTGATGGCAAACGTAGGGCCCAGCCGAAATTGCTAACCTGGAGGTGGCAGTCACTCACAGGAAGTGGCAAGCTGAAACCAAAGGGAGTCTTCTTTGATTCTGTAATTGTTTCAGGGCATCAGTTTCCTGATATTGCTCTAGCTGCACAGAGGACTTCAAGCTGCTCTTCCCTAGCTACCAGGGGACATGAAATCATGGGAACATAGAGGATCTCACTCCCCAAGGTGGTCAGTTCAGGGCTTTGCAGCAGATTGACTGAAAGCTACAGTTAAAAGCTGGAGACTATTCTGACTAGTTGTTGCAAAACCCCATAGCGCAAGTAAAGGGACAGTCACCATTTCTCCTTGCAAGCAGTCATACCTGCCAGATGTCAGATTTCAAGAATGGCCACTGTAGTCTGCAGAGTCTGTCAACAAGATACAAGGAGTTGTAGTCATAACTATTTTTCATGATTGGAAGGTGACTGCGATGGTTTTGTGTGGTGATTGTAATTATTACTTTTGTAACTGATGCTGTGTCTGTCCCGTGGCACGCTCATCCTAGAGCAGCACTCTGCAGCTTCAATGCCTGTTTGTGCACCCACTGCCAGGTTTGAAATGTGAGTCCCCTTTCCTTCCTGCACAGCCCGTGATGCTAAATTTGCAATGTCTTTTTCTGGGATGCTGCAAGAACACTCTGCCTGTCTCTTACTGTTCCTGCTATATTTTGATTCTTTCTGCATGTCCCAGAACTTCTTCACAACCAAATCACATATAACAGAGATGCTCTTAGGTATTACTGTTCTCTGCATGGCAAAGAAAGTAAGCACAGCAGGTTCTGAGTGCTACTTTCAGATGTTCACAAGGGACATGGTAAAATCTGCTCGCTGGCTTAATTGCTCCTGTGATCTTGTCTGATTGTTGTCATACCACTTGCTTTTCTCTGGTGCATTTCATACCGATGCGACAATTCATCCTGATTTCTTGTATGCTGAGAACTACATCTGCAACAGGACCTTTTTCACACTGTTGTCTCTGTTGAGACAACCATTAATTTGTCTATTTTTCTTTATGATTGTTATTCAACTTTTTGTTAAACAGATGTGATAATCATACTGACAGTGCAGTGACAGGATTACACAAGTTTGATTAGTACATAATGAAAATTGCCTGTAACATAAGTATTTTGCAATTATGTAAAAAGCACAATGCCATCTGGGTCCTGCTCATATTTCTCTTTTTTTTTTTTTCTCTAATAAATGACAGCTAGCAATAAAATTTCACTCTGTAGTAAAATGTGAAGTACAGCAACAAGAATTTATAAAAAGCATTTTGTGTTTTCTCTGAGCATTTTAAGACTTAGAAATCAGTCCAGAAAATGTTTACCCTGCTGAGTAGTCCTTATTCACAGAAGGAGCCATTGACTTTAATAGGGTGACATATCTGATTAAAGATTATTTGCAAGAGCCAAATGTTTCCAGGTCTTGTAAAGAATGGGGAGGGATTGATTCTGACTCCTGCAGAATGATCATTTCTTATCTTTCCTCCATTTATTTGATCTGTGAAAATACAGTAAATTGTAAATGCCAGCAGCCTGGCATCCTCTTGGCTCCATCCCTGTGACCTCACAGTAACACAGCTTTTTACCACTGAAACAAAGATCTTGGTTTCTCATGTCAAACACTCAGAAATAAGAAGTGAAGGCAATTAGCCAATCAAAGACCCTTGAAAACTTTGTTGTAAATAACCTGATGAGAAATCTGGTATGATCCAATTAAGGAACTGGGATTACCAATGTTAACTGGATCTCAAACTTCTGCCATAGCCTCTGCAAGAAGGAGAAATTTATCCAACTCCTTGATAAAACACTGGGGGTTGAGAGCAGGAAGGTAATTATCCTTCTATAAATGTTGAAAATTAGATAAGAAATTCTGATACAAGGGTTTGCTGGATTTGGGCTTTTATCTCTCAGAATGGTATTCCTTAGGCACCAAAACACATAGTTAGAAAGGTTCTTGCAAGATTCATGTATCCATGCATGTATAATGAATTCAAACAAGAATTATATAAACCTCAACTAACTACTTTCATCTAAGTCCGGGAAGTCCTCTGTGCTTTCACAGTCAAAATGCTGTTTGCAATTACTTTGACTGGATGTAAAGTACGGCCTGTTTACATAAAGAAAAATAGCACAGTGTTCCTATACAGCTACAGAAAGGGCTGTAAAGAACTTGTACTCCTGGTGAGCGCTAGATAAAGTTGTTTGTGGTCCTCCAGGAATATAGTGTTTTCATTTTCTATTGGGAAGATGGCACTGAGCACAGGGCCAAGAGATTATGAAAGGGTGAGGAAAAGGAAAGCCCCATCTCTGAGGTAGAAAGAAGTCCAGCGGGCAGGCTGGACCACCCCCTTGCCCAGACTCCAGGAGGTCCATCAGACAATAAATCCCCCCCCCCACAAGGAAGGGTTTATGTCAGTATACCTGGGGAATACTTCACCTTCAAGTGAGGGAAAAAGGAAATGACTGGGAATAAGTTATACTCTGAAGTTTGAGCTTCAATATTATGATAGGTTTAAAAAAAAAATTGAGGATTATTTACATAAAGTAAACAGAAAATGAGATAAAATGCTAAATAGTTTACCACGGGTAGATAATGCTTGAATAATTCAGCTATCTCCGTTTGATAGCATAACAGATTACCTAGACAAAGGAAATGGACTAGATAAAATCTGTCTGAATTTAACTAAGGCATTATACATTGTGTCACACGGGAAAACACTAGTGAGGTAGAAAAATGGAAAAGCAGTGTAACATCTGTAAGGTGGGAAGAAACTTATCCAAGGGTAGCTGATAATCAGCTGTACTCCAGCAGGGAGACATCAGGCTGAAAAGAAGTTCTCCAGAGCTCCTCCTCAGAAGCCATTCTTAATATTTTAATTACTGAACACAATATAAAAAGGCTACTGAAATTCTCCACTGACCTAAAGTTGGGGTAAACACAGACTGGGATTGTATGGATCCAGGGGAAAGGTGGTTTGTCTGAGTCCTGTCACGCTAGAAATGGGGTGATGCTCACTTGTACTGACTGCAGGGTCAGATACTACCGACTAATAGGAAATATTTGTGGTATAAACTGGGAATAAAGATCGAATCAGCTGGAAACCCTAGGAAAATGTAAACAGAAACATTTTTTTCATCCGTTTAACTTGTCAGTTCCTCTTAGAGAAGTGCTTTCAGGAGGATAGTGCAAGGAAGCATAGGAAGGCATGTAGATATTTCCTACTCAGGCTTTTGCAAATGAGAGAAGAGCTGGAAGTCAGAGGAGGGAAACAAAGGTCATCTCAAACTGTCATTGTTACTCTCAGCAGCTACATCTTGATAGACAAAAGAAATGGTTTCTGCAAATGCGGACAACAGAAGCCAGTAGAAAAGTATTTAAGCCTTCAAAGTTCCCTCTTTGGTGGTTGGGTGATGCTCTTCGTCAGCATCTGCTCTGTGCTGGGAGTTCAGTGCAGCACTTCAGCCTGTCAGTGCCCACCTTTGATTTGTCTCACATAGTATCTCTGATTTGATGTCTCAGACCCTCTCTGACACCTGAACAGAAACAATAAGTAAAGGCAAAAACACTTGTTCATTTTTTAACTCCAAGTCTTGAAAAGACTTTCAGACTGTTTTCTTTTTCTGGAAGACATAAAGAAATCTCTCATTTAAATACTTGCTAGAGAACAGTTGTGTTTACAAAAAGTTCACGGGCACACAAAATAATTTCAAAAGCAATGTTAACCAGTTCCAAAATAAATTGCAAAAGTTACAAACACTATGCATGTCTTTTTTTTTTTTAATTTGAAAGGAAGTTTTAATAATAATTAAGATAAATAACCTATTTGTTTAAAAAAAAATCCGAATTGACTAAACAAATGATATACTTCTCGGACTATTTCCAGTTTGCAAATTGTTTAAGTCTATACAAGTTTGCTAATTCTTGTGTGTGAAATGTATTAATCCTGTGGAAAACAAAATACTAGCATTTGTTTAATGAAATCATTATCACTAAACACTTTTCATCTTTTTAATGAAATTCAGAAATTCACAGATGGCTGTTCTCTTATACAGAAAATGCATGTTTAGCAGGAACAATGTTTAGAAATAAATACAGTAATCAGTATGATAAATCTGTCTTTTTTGCAATAAAACTCAAAACCATTTTTTCAAACATAGATATGGACTATCAGCTCAGAATAAAATTATTTAGCTGTTCTGAAGAGTCCTCTTTAAAATTAAAAAAGGAAATAATCTGCTTTTTGAAATAACAGATTAAAACCAAATAAAGCGGAACACTATCCTGATCCAGAGGCTAGCAACTTTCCACACTTCACAAATCGCCAGCTACCACATGTGTAATGAACTTTGGTGAAGCTGATAATTATACTGAGCAGCTATTCAGGATTACAACAGCAATAATTGTTATCTGTCATCCAAAAGTAGTGTAAGTTTAGCTAGCCTTCACCAGAAGTATATTTCTTTTGTTATTCAGAATATACAGCTTTGTAATTTTCTTCTGTAGCTTTTGCCTGCCTGTGGGCATTTACCCCTCACTGCCTGATTTTGTTCTGCTCTGTTTTAGATGTTCTCAGTTATTTAACTGTTCCCATATGAAATTCTGGGTCTGCCTGAAGTCATGTCGTGTTGAACTGAAGATGAGATGTTAAAGCATGTGATTCAGCCATACAGCATAGCCTCACTCCTCTCCCACATCTGCAGAAGTTCTGGGGATAGAGCCTGACAAAGCGTCTACTAAATCAAATTGCTTCTCAACATTTTGTCCTTGGATTTGCTCTTCCCATATACAAGGACAGCAAGTAGGAGAATAACTAATACAGGGAAGAAAGCTGGAAGGGAGCATTTACTTAGGGGGATTAAAATGATACAGCATAGTGACTTTGCAATCTGAACTTTAAAGTACCAGATGTCCCACTACAGTAATCCCCTTAATTTAAAGGAATACACGTACGATTCCTTTTCCTCCTGCTTTGCTCTTGTTAATACATTCTTCTATTGCTGTCCTGCTGGAAAGGCCAAACTTTCCTGTCTATTTTCAGTTTGCTAACAATCTCAGCATGAAAACGTACCGATCTCAAGTACTGCTTTATTCAAAAAATAAACGCCAGGTGAAAGCGATGGTTTTATTGAAAACTTGGCAAGAAATGACTGCATGAGACATGCAATTGCTTACAACGGGTGAAATTTTAATTCAGTAAATATAGATTTCATCTTTTTCTATTTCACCACTTTGTGGAACTGGGAGACGTGTCAGAATACTCTTCCAAGCAAGCTACATGTAAATAATTTCACAAATACACTTCATACATCCAGGTTGCAAATTGGCCAACCTCCAGAGATAACAGCCTGGAAGAGCTCTTAACTTTTACATTCAGATGGAGGAACAGATTTCCAGGTTTCTGTTGCTGATCTTTCTGCTTGTACATGGTTCAAATCCATGGCAAAATCTGCTATCAGTTCAAAGCAAGGCTGTTGGAATGAAAAAGGAAATCTGAGCAGAGAGGAAGAGATGGAATAAGATATGTAAAGGAGACATCAGCTTTCAGCCCTGGGGAAAATGGGGAAGATTACTATTGCAGCCAGATTTTTTATTGCTTTGCTATGGCAGCTTTCTGTGTCTGGAAAAATTCCTGTTGGAGGCAGCGTAATTCCAGTTGCTGGACAGACAGAGAGCAGGCGGCAGAAGTGAGAAACACTGGAGCCAGAGGCAAACCTGACTGAATAGTTCTCCCACTGAAATGCTGAGGGAATTGGTGAGAGGGCATGGAGGGCTTCTCCTTCCACTCTACAGGGTAGACCCACATGGTGAAAAAAAAAAGAAAAAATCATTACAGAATCTGTCAGAAATATTACGATCAGTGGGAAGAAATTTGATCCCTTAGTGAGGAATTTCACGGGACTTGTCCAAGTAAAGGCAGTATCGAGGTGATTTTCTTGAGCAGTGTAATTGGGGAATCAGAGAGGATAGGAGCTGCCACACTGGGATCACTTATATTTAAGGATAAAATTCACTTTCAGTCACAACAGCGAAACCAGAGAACTTGGCCCTGCAAAGAAATCTGCATGAAACCTGAAGTCTAGGAAATTGCTGTGCATTTCCCTTCCAAGTGCTTTTCTGCCGATCTGTGTTTCTCAGACTCTTAATATTGAAAAAAAAAAAAAAAAAAAACAAACCAAAAAAAACCCCCAAACCTGAAGGGCATTTTCTCCCCTCTACTGCATGGTTAAATCTTTGAAAGCTTTCTATTTTCATCTAGCACAGATCCTTCTCAGGCTTATCCCTGCCCAACCTCCAAGCAACAACAAATCCAGATTATGTGTTAAAAACACGAAATGCTCAGTGCATATGCATATTATATTTAAAAGAATTTTTCTTTCCTCATATATCCCTTTCGGTCTTGTCTTCCCCCTCCCATGCCCCTCCACAACCACCCCCACCCAGGAAACAAGACTATAATTTTTCCCCTTCTTTAAATTTTCTGAAGACCCTAAACTCAGATCTCTTAGCATTGCCATGCATTTAATTTAGTTAAGCAAATTTAGTTTGTATCAGTTCGTTTGCTGTTCCTGCCAATGTACGGAGCCTGCTATTAGTTTACGGACTGTAGGAACAGCACTGAGGATTTAAGCTGGGTGTACAGACAACAGAGGAATTTACAGCACTGGCAGACCCTTGTGTTTGTGCTGGACTATGAGCCATCAATCATTTCCAGAGGCTTTTGCCAAGAAGGTGAATGGCCAGATGTCTTATTTTGGTAAGTTTCTAATTCTTTCTAAACAGGGGAATAATCTTTCTCCAGCAGACATGAATCTTCTTCAGAAGTATCACCTCTAATTATGAAGCCCTACATAAGACAGGTCATTGGCTTTCAAAATGCCCACTCAGTTCATGTCCCACACCCAACAGACTGAACCAGTGAGACTTAGCTGATGAGCACATTTATGGACTGAAGTTTACTCCATGACTTTTGATCCAAGTCAAAAATCCAAGTGGTTTTTTTATTGAAATGTCTACATTTTGGAGTAGGTTTACATCATGAACCACAGTGACTTCAACTTACAAGGCATCAGTTGGCTTTATTTTAACATAAGATGCTTCTTCTGATCAATGTATTCCAATGAGACATGGGACTGATGATTGTAAACACTCTGTACAACCCCACCATCTTCCCAGGAAAATGCCATAGCCAGCTGCAGCAATGTTAATGTCGTAAATTACTTTTTTCTCATGTATTTTAAAATAACATTAATACAATGACACAAACCCACAAAATAATAAAATAGAAAATTCCAAACCAAATTTTCAAAGTAGATTTTCCAAAAAAATGCAGATCTCAAATATTTTAATTCCAAAATATCTTCCCAGTGGCATTTTTTTTCCCCAGTTGATCCAATTTCAGAAAAACTTCTTCAACCCATTTTGCAATAAGGAAATAAACTCTGATACTCTTGCCATCACCATACCCTGCAACTAACTACTCATTGAGTTTCCTTATTACACCCCTGTGAATGAATGGAACTGTTTGATTCAGACACATGTTCAAGCAGAAGAAAGAGACATCTTCACTGCCCCATAAATCTTGTAATCTTAATACCAATTTTATTGTTACATGCATTCACAAGCAGCTACCATTGTCAGCAAGCAGAGCAATTTGTTCAGCAGAGAGCTGATTCTAGCCTTTAGCCTCACTTGAATCTGCTCTCCCACACCTCTGAATTTAAAAGCGATGCAAACATGTTGGCTGCAACTGGGAGCAAGAGGATGTAGCAGAGTAAATATTTTACTAAACTTTGTAGCTGAAGTGCTGACACCACATAAATGTCAGGAGATAAAAATGGTCGTCAGGAGGGGAGAGAATAATGTAAAAAAGCAGATCCACTGAAAGCATAGTCTTAAAAGTGCGGTCTGAAGTCAAGGGATACATTTTTCCCACATATCTTCTTCTTATAGAAAAAGTACTGGCAGGATCTCATGAGTGATCTGATCAACAACGAGAGGCAAACAGGACTGGAACTCATTGTTTGAGCTGTTACATAGGTTCACCAAAAATAAAGCAATAACAACAAAAAACATGATAGAAGAGGAGAAGGAAGGGTTTATCATTTTACACTCCTGACGTGGAGTTTAGGTGGTAAAAATGAAAGGTCTTAAAGGTTTTCAACAGCTTCTAGTGAAGAACCAAGAACTGGGTCTAGAACTTCCATATTCTCATATGTGTCACTGTTATTGCTCAGACCATCTTTTACATGCTTAACCTATAGAAAAAAGATTTTGTGAATTTTTGGATAACGTGCACCCTAAAGAGCAGCTTGAAAGGAATATGGAACATAGGCAGTCAGTTTGCAACTTTGTCTCCCATTTATTGAAGTGCATAGTTGGGGAGAGAAAACATAAACACAAGTTGGATGATCTAAGAAGATACAATTTTATGGCACAATTGCCATTATCTCTATTGAGTTAAACCCAAATGACTGACTGAAGTTACTGAGCAAGCCTCGGTGTGCATGGGTTAAACTTCTCACAGAATCACAAGGTTGGAAAGACCTTGGAAGATCATCAAGTTCAACCAAACCCATCCTAAGCTAAACCCTATCCCTAAGCACCTCATCTACGGTTTTTTTAAACACATCCAGGTGGTGACTCAACCACCTCCCTGGGCAGCCTGTTCCAGGCCCTGACAACTCTTTCAGTAAAAAGTTTTTTTCTAATGTCTAATCTGACCCTGCCCTGGCACAGCTTCTTGCCATTTCCCCTTGTCCCATCTCCTGTCACCTGGCTGAAGAGACCATCACCCACCTCTCTACAACCTCCCTTCAGGTAGTTGCAGGTGGTTCTTGACACAGAGATCCAGCACAACTGATTAATTTTCTTGTATACAAAACCGATTAATCTGTTGGTCATTTTCAAACAGAAACAAAAATTCCTACAAAGTAATGTCAGGCATCAAGGTTGGTTTAATCTGTTTGTAGAAGTGTGCCTGCTCTTATAAAGTCATATTTACCATATATTTAATTATATCTCTGTCCCCATTTACACAAGTTTCTTGGACTGCTACAGCTGTCTTTCTCAAAGTGGCTCCATATTTAGTTACGGATGGTGTTGCTGGATCACACTGAAATCTTCCTTTGGTGCTCTTTTTAATTAGCAAATTGGACTGTGTCACAATGACTATGGAAGGAGAATAATATATTTCCACAAAAAAAACCCCTTCCTTGTGCTTATTTTTCAAGCATGTCTTGTATATTTTCCCTTTTTAGTTCCTCAAGGATATCTCTCCAAATGCAATCTAAGACACGATAGGATTTGTTCTTAGGTTCAGTTGGCCTAATTTGATGAGTATTTTTGCCAGGATTCTTGCGATAGGAATTAGATAGCCTTTGTGTAGCATGAAAGTCACAAGAAGGGAGGATTGTGAAAATAACAAAGAGCTTTTAACTGCAAGCTGAAAATAGAAACCACAGCACTTGACAATCTTTTGAGCAGAAGGGCTTTTTTAAAAAGAGCAGTTTGTAAAGGGAGAAACAGAGGAGGTCAAGCGACAAAGAACAGGTCTATGTTACAGGGAAAGCAACTGAAAAGTGAACGTAGTGCACTGCAAAGCAAACAGTAAAGGAATTTGCTGACTCTACAAATCCTTCACCAGTGACCCTGAAAAGATTTTTGCTTTTATCTTTAATTTTTTTTTTGTGGGGGGAGAAATGAGAATTTCAGAGCATTCCAGTTTGCTGGTAGGCATATTCCAGTGTTTAAAATTACCCTTTATATCCTGCACTTATTTTTCTTATCATGATTCAGCAAGGTGCTTCAGCACATGATGAATCCTTCTGCAATCAACTGAATGACATGCTTAAATTTTGGCAACTATTTAAACACCTCAGTTAAATGAGGCCTCGAACGAGATTGTATATGTGACCAAGATAAGCCTTACATAGATATGCAAAGATGATGTATAATGGTCACATCAGTTTCTGACATACTAATATACCACCATGGATTTCAAAGAAATGACATTGATTTATGCTGCTAAGGACGTGTTTCACTGTATATATCACATATATAATCTGTACTTTTGGTCTGCTCAATAAATATAACTTTTCAGATGACTGAAACACTACATCAGACGGTATAAAAGCAAGTCTCTTTGACTAATAATCTATGACAAGGTCTAGAACAGGGGTTTTTGAGCAAGCAAAGTCAACTTTTAATATATTATTAGAAAGAAAATTTACACTTTTCCTTAATTTTTGAAGGGGTATATGCCATTCATGTTGTTATGACTGGAACACCCTACAGTTGAGAAATGTGGTATTCCATCAAAGTGCAAGAGAAGCCAAGAGGATGCCAAGAAATAAAAATACAATTAAAGCAACTGTTTATAAAGTTGTGTTTGTGCCATGGTCTGTTGAGCCCAGATCAATTCTTGCTTTGTCCTATTATGAATTTTTAAAAATAATGATAGCTTAGAATCATGAAATCCTGGAATATCTTGGGTGAGCAAGGACCCCGGGATGGCTCCAGCTCAGCCTCCAGCAGCATCAGCTATGGGCTTGGTCCCTGTTGCTCAGGCAGGGCTTTATCTACTTGTGTCCTGAAAACCTCCAATGATGGAGTTGACATAACCTTGCTGACTGGGCAAGTGGTCCAGCCTGACCATGTCAGTAGCCTTCTGCTTAACAGGAGAACTGAAAACTGTACACACTCTCCTGAACTTGACTTATAAAAGCTGAATTTTGGGTGGTTTTGTTGGTTTTTTTTTGTCTTCATTAACTGTCAAGGTCTCTGAAGGCTAGCAGCTGGGCTCCCCATGGGGGTGGGCAGGCAATGTCTCATAAGCCAGAGATTGTCACCACACCCCCATCCAGGAAGCAGGGTGGACTGGTGGGCAGTCAGGTACAACCCCAAATAAGAGCATCATGTATCTCTGTGGGGTTGGGGACAGACAAGGCCAGGCCAGGACGTTATTCCATGTTTCAGGATTGTGTCCTGTCTTAGCAGCACCCATGGCCAGGCACATGTAGGGCTGTGATCCAGCAGAGCTATAGCTTAAGCAGGATCTGAGGACCAGAGCTGAAGTGTAAAGTAGCTTCCCTAGGTCAGAAGTCAGCCCTGGTCATGGGTTCTCCATGGTTCTCCTGATTGAAAATCCTTACAGTCATCCACTCTCAGTTGCACTGATGCTGAGCTGGCTCCCAGCTCCTGCACCCAGACCTTCTGGCAGTGCAAACCAACAACTTCTCTTTAAGGACTCTTAGGCTGGGGTTTGTCAAAAGCCCAGTATATTTGTTGCTGAGAAGAATGTCTCTGAAGTCATATAAAACAAAATATCAATTTCATTCTGTCCTCCATCTTGACTAGGAATATTCAGACAAGAGAGCCAAGGGTCCCATGAGAGGGTGAAAAATCCCTTCTATTCAGTCCATCTACAACCCAGTGGAGAGTGTCTGCACCCAGAAAATGTAATTTCATCCTTAAGAAACCTGGGGCAGCCTCCTTTCATCTAGAAGCTATGCTGCTCACCACTTGTGAAGTGTGAAGCACACACCGTTGCTATTTTGGTTAGTTTTCCAGCAGAATGTGAATATACCCCTTGTTCACTCCAGAAGATCTGTCCATATCAACAATCTACTGTATACCCACAGTATTCTTCAAATAAAGATGGCAAATAACAGTTGATGATGCTTCACAGTGCACCTCTTGACATTTTCATTTCCAGACAGAAAGATTGTGACACCAGTTCATGTGATACAATTGTAGAACAGCAAGCATAGAATAGACCCTCTATGTCATTCATCCTGGGAAATACACACCAGTAAGTCTGGCTTCTACCACTTGTAAGATGGTTGAAACTGTAACAAAGAGTAAGATCCCTTTGTTGATGGATAAGCACAATGCCTTGGATAAAAGCTGATAGAGTTTATCTCAAAGGAAATCCTGTTTTGCTAATTCAGCCACGGTTTTATGAGGATACAGTAAACATGTGGCTAATGGAGATGCAGAATACATTATATATTTGCATTTTTAATTAGCCTTTTGATAAGATTCCATAGCATTGTTAGAGAAACCAAGTTGCCAAGAGATTGCTAATCCAAGTTTTTGGACTGAAGCTGGTGAAACTGTAGGAAGTCACACTTTTTGGGAGTCAGTAGTGGAGGTCCAGTGGACCCCTAAGGAAGTAATTCTTAAAAATAAGCAGACTATTACTTGGGGAAAATAGGACAGAATGAGACAGTGAGTATGCCCTCTAAACTTGGGAGAATATATTAATACTTGAGTAATTTGGAAGACACTTCCCTGCTTCCTTCCCAGGCACCAGGAATTATCATGACCCTTACAGCTGTAAAAGGCCAATGAGTTAACTGATCACAGCTCGCTCTTGTATACCTTCTCACAGTTGGCTGTTCAGGCTTGAAGACTACATTTTGGAGGTGCTTCTGTGTTTCTCCTAAGGAAATTGCAGATCAAGTGCTCTCCTGTGTCTCTTGTTTCTGGTCATAAATGGGCCCTACATTAGACTCCTTTAATTAGGCTGCTAGTGCCAACACTCAGGTAATCTGAGGTCCTTACACTGCATCAGATAATATTCTCCTCACTGTCTCAGATTCCCTGAGAAATATCAACACTATAAAGAAGCACATCAACGTCCACAAATAAGCCCTTTGAGCAGAAAAAGGCTTGGGTTTTTGCTAGGATGGAGAAGAATTCCTTATTCCAGCGGTAGCCTCTGCCATTCAATGTTGCTCTCCTTCTGCCCAGATATGACATGATTCTTTTGTAATTTCTTTAGTGTACTGCAGTAATAATTTCTTTATTATTATTCAAACAAACATCTCAAAAATCGAAACACATAATGGACAAACAATATCCAGGTCAGGAAGTTACTCTTGCCCTACAAATTTTTCTTCCTACTTGGGTTATCAGTCTACCTGGATTTATTATAAGCCTTTCTCTTCATCTACCAATTACCTCTTGATTCACGAGGAGTTTAAACTCCATACCTTTCACCTGACATCTTCAGATAAATTCTAAGGGAGAATGGAATTCACACAGCACTGACAGCACGTATAGATGTTACAAACAAACATAAAATAGTCATGCTTGAGTCAATGGAACTAAAATTTCAAATGAAATTACTACAATCAGCAACGCATTAGATGACAATTTATATTAAGTACAATATGAAACAGGGGTATCATAACAGCTGAACTATCTCTAGTTGTCTTCCAGGTTGATAAGTAATAACATGCTATTCAGAAACACAGATCCATACCCTTCATCCATCCTGACAATGCAAGCATAGATTTCTTTTTTGTTCAGTATCTCATTATGCCTTTTTTTCTGTAGATAATTTTAGTCCTGTAAGTTCTCTCTGATAGCTATTTACGCTGCGCTTCTGCTCTTCAAAGTGACTGCAGAGCTCCATAAGCATTACGTGTCAGTGATTTTCATATCAAATCAGCTTGGTTTAAAACTTGAGGGGTTTTTCCTTCCAGCTCTACAAAACAAAGTCTGTGCCCATACTGTGGCAAACAGAGATGGGGTTTTCCACAGAAAGAGCTACATGGACGTGCCCAGAAAGGGTCTGGAGGCTGTGTTTCAGGACCATGCTTGCTCTTGCATGTGTTTACACCTCTAGCATTTCTGACTCTTGGAGTCTTCTCCTCAAGCTCTGGTATCTGGGCCCACTGAATATACATGGCTCAGATGCATTTTTTTCTTCTTCTATATCACTGCTGGCAATAAAGGTGGTGTCACATTTTTATCCATACTGTCTTTGGGTTATGTTCCACTGTCTCCACAGAATTTCCATCCTTATAAGGATGTCTTCTGCAGAGCAGTGTTGGCTTGGTGTAACTTCAGGGACAAGCAAATGGCAATAGGGTTATGGAGGTGTTATTAAATTGTTACTGCTGGTAATAAAGTGCCAGCAAAGAAAAGCACAGTTTGACTGCCATATTCCAAACTGAGTTACCAGCTCTGACAGCTAAGGAAAATAAATGAATACATATCTTTTTTTGCTGGTAAAGTGATCATATTTGACTCAAAGCCCCTGAAACACTCTGCTTTTGAAATGATATGTTACAGCTTTTACAGTCACTAATCAGAGGAGAAATGTGATTTGCTGTAACTTCTTTTAATGCAGACACCTGGATGATATAAGCTAAGTGCAACCCAGAAAATCTTACAAAATCTGAAATCCTGATCCAAAGTTTTGCAATAACCATACATACCTACAGTAATAGCTTGAGCTCCCTAATCTTTATTGCATGTGTAGTGCACCACTGTGGTAGAATAGTATACATTACAGTAATTTGTTTTTTAGCTTTGAAAATTTAAATACTGTTAACCTCTCTTTAGATTTGATGTAAATTTAACTTGCTTATATATCAAACTCCAACCTTTCCCTGGATAAATTCTGCATTCCTCTTCTGTCTTGACCTTTGAAAATCTTCCCCATGACTACCAGTCAAAACACTATATACATCAGAAATTCTTTCAGATCTTGCTGGAAGATTAATCATTCTATATTCCAAAATATTCAGTTGAGGGTCTTTTAGTTTGTTAATTTCCCCAAATCACATTCGAATACTGTCTGAGTAATAAAAATTGGCAGAAATGATTAGTGGCAGTATCTTAGATTTGCCATGGAAAAGAACATGAATACTTCTTCACAAAGATACTCGTTCCCATAAGTGTACTTTTTGCTTCCTAAGCTAGGTCCAATAAGTGACTTCTATGCCTGGAAGCTAATATATGATATTTAGAGCTCTGAGTCCCCCTAGGCAGAATCCAGAATGTTTTACTGAGTGTCTGGACTCTGGGTATGTGACACAGAGAATAACATACCACAAAATGAGATTCGGGGCAGCTACTGTGTTGAACAGAAAGCTGACAAGAGTATTTAATGCTTGGAGTGCAGGCACCTAGGTGTTGTCAAGAAAAAAAACATTGTTCGGATAACTCCAGACACAGCTTTAAAACAGCTTTAAAACACCTCTGCTCTGGCTCCTAACACAATTTAGTCTCTTTTCAGGAATGCTGTGAATCCAAAGACAATCCAAATGTAAGAGCAGTCAAATTTAAGAAAGAGCTGTCACATTATATCCACCAACTCTCCCAGAGTACGCTAGCAATTAGCACAGACGCACTCTAAACAACTTACCAAATTCAAGCCTTGCCATACACAAGAATATGGGATGAAGGTGCTTGCGTGTATTTTCAGAGAGTGTTTGTGCTGATCTCAAGTCCCTGCTCCTTCATCTGTTGTCTGATGGGAGGTAGAAGGGCTTAGGATAAGAAATGATCAAAAAAAGGAAGCTCTGGGATTTGCAGCTCTAGCATGACACACCAACTTGCACAGAGGCACACAGCTCCTGTGCTCTCTTCCCACAAGGTTAGTTTGTCCTGTGTTTTTAAGGCAAGGCTCTGAATCTAAGTTGGGGAGGGGAGGGGAGAGAGCACAGGGAGAGCAGGATGGGACAAGTCTTTAATGGCAGGTCATGTAGATGCTCTTCCCTTAATCTCTGCCCATTCCCCCAGAAAGGTCTTTTATTTTTAATTCCTCTGTATATCAAAGATTCTACATATAGTTATGTTTATAATAATTCCTCCTTGGAAAGTATCAACAGGGTTGTTCAAGATGAAAGACACATTAATTCTCATTGTGATACTGTGATTTATCATTTAGAAACTGTGCAGGTAACAGTCTTAGTAGCTTTTCCTAACTTTATGTTTGTGCTCCCACTAATTGGTATCTCTCTTGGGATTCTTCACCACCAGATGGGTGACCATATGGATAGGGACACTTGTTTATAAACCCTGTTATTTATGCTCATGCAAGGCTACCTAGGGAAAATAAACTTCCCCTAGATTTTATTAGGGAGACAGACATTAAAGCATTGTCATTCCAGAATGGTAGGACTTGTATTTTTCTTGTACCTTTTCAACAGAAACTAGAGAAAAGTTTAGATTTTGGCTGTGCTTATTTTTTAATAACTTCTTAGAGAAAGTGAGGACTTAAATCAGTGCTAAAGTAAAAAGCTATTAACTGTGCTACTGAATTGCTCTTTCTTCTCCAAAGAAAGAGCACACAATGGTGAAAGGGGAAAAAAAAATGTGTCTGGCAACAAGACTGACTCTGATAAAGAATAGTGGATTTTACTATTGTGGAGCACACCAGAAATATCAGATGGAAAACCAGCAAATGAAACCTGTATTTTAAGTCCCACCAAGAAGGACAGGGAGTCCAGATTTTTATCTTTTACAACAGCAAATGTTCAGAAAAAGTTTAGTAGCTCTAAGTCAACAGTTACGTGCATTCACACCAGTGTATTTGAGATCAGATCCTGGCCTGGGAACTGTAGTAAAACAAATAATATTAGAATAACACTTTAGTCTAATGATAGTTTACATTGCTTAATTTGCCATTTACTTAAAGCCACTTAATCTACCAGCAAAAACTAATTCACCATTAAAAGATCTTTTGTATCCCATTTACTCCAATGGACATTGAATAAAACTTTATGAGTTCAAAGCAATTTTGAAAGGGAAATGAAGATAAATGCCAGTTTTAATATTGGTGAATTGAGACAGTACATGTAAGGAATACTGTGAAACAATTTATACCACATCATTTTTACCTACTTCCTGTAAGTCAGCAAAAGAGTTTTTCCTAACAAAGTTAATAATTGTATAACTAACACAGAGAACAAACAATGTTGCACAGGGTCTGCCACTGAGACAATCCAGAACGTTTTGCATGGTGTGTGTGACATCTATACAGCACTGGTGCACCAGACAGGTAAAACCTGCAAAGCCCTCTGCCCCTGCAGCAAAACAACTATCCATATTTTTCCATAAGTGTTAAACATAGTCTGATGCCATTGCCAGACTGAAGGACTGAAACACAGCCAAGCAGAGAGAGTTCTTTCTGTCTATTCAAAGCAGGGCTGCTATGTTCATCCCTAGGCATCATTGTCCAGCCTCCAAGGTTTCATCCAGCTTCTCCTAGCCTTTTATCTTCCAGGCTGGGACCCTTACTGGGCCCTGCTGGGGGACTGTCTGCTTTCCCAGTTCGTGGATGAAGGGAAGGAAGCGAGTGTGTCTGGGTCTCATTGAGACATGAGGTCAAACACAAGCAGTGAAAATGAACACAGGAGATGGGAAACACAACCCAGATTGCTGGGCTTTTTTGTTTGTTTGTTTGTTTTGGGGTTTGTTTTCTGTTTTCAGATATAGCTCAAGAAACTGCTTGATTTGTGTTTAGCCTCTACAGCCACTTAAAAGATAGGTTATAACAAAGCATAGCTTACATTTTGAAACTGTTGGTTTCAGCAGCACAGCACTGTAGGGAGTTTTCACAAAGCATCTCACCTTCAAAGCCCAGTGTGCAGGAATACCTTATTTACCTTTTGAAGCCCTGCAAGGGAAATAACAAGGCGGCGTGAAATGGAGGAAGTGTTCCTCTGCACTGCAATTCTCCACTTAATTTGTCTGAAATTCTGCCTTACCTCAATATGAATTGAGTTAACTCAGCTGTGAGGTTAAACTTAGGTAGAAGGTTTGCCTTGGCACTTCTCCCCCTTCTCTATAATCCCACAGTAATACTCACAGAAAACTACATCCCTTGTGATAAAACATCAAACCTTAGTACTGACTAGCTCAAGCTGGAATGCAACTTTTTCCTTCAAAGGCAGAATGTATCTCTCAAAAAAACTGATGGATTGTCCAGCTTCTGCACAGAGTAAGAAAAGCACAGGAAATAAAAAACCAGAAAACTTCCTTATCATGAATTGGAAAGCATGCTATTAAGGCTATTTATTTTGCAAATATTCAAGTTGTCATTCTGCCATCTAAAAGAACTGCAGAGGCCAAAAACTAGGGTGGACATCTAGCCACTAGAAACAGGGCTGAGATAACAGCACTCACTTTTAACAAGTTGCAGGATAAAAGTTCCCATATCCCATAATTAATATGGTTTATGAAGTCAGAAATATGGCCACATCTGTGGTCCTATTTATTGAATATGCTTGAGCAACAAAGTACCAATAAATCAACTTTTAGGTAAAATCTGCAAGCAATAAGTTTCTGATGTCTTTAATTTTTTAAAACTTGAAGAGGGTTATTGCCCCCCCTTACTTCTCACTTCTCAGAGGGCTGAGAGTTTGAAAGGCATATCTATACCACCTCCTTCTCATATCAACTGCATCACGTTATTCTCTCTAAATAATTTAAAATCCAGATTAGATTGATGAAATGTTTCTTGATAACTAAGTAGAAAGATTCTGACCCTATCAGTAAAACATATATTTAATCACTTTTAAGAAATCAATATTCATGGATGCTTTTTAAAAATGTGCCCTTGGACACTGGAGCAATTGATGGTAGTAGGACAGAAACAGTTCTTTCCAGTGAAAATGGGCCATGGCCTCATGAAGGTCACTGCTTGTTAAATGACTTGTGTAGGAGGAATTCGAGCCAAATAAGAGTGGAGAGGGGGAAAAAGTCATTACCAAGTAAAACAGAAGTAAATCCAACATGGGCCTCAGCTCAGCTGATACCTACCACTGAAACACCACACAAAACGAGTTTCTCCTCCTGGCCTTGAACTCACTGTGCATATCCAGAATTGCTGTAGTCAGATAGATCCCTATCTCTTTTCTGCCTGGGCCATGACAGGGTAAAAAGAGTAAGCAAAGTAGGTCTACAGTGTCTTAACTGTAGAAAGGTGATGGAACAGTTTATTCTGAGGTTCATCAATAAGCATGTGGAGGAAAAGAAAGTTATCTGGAATTGTCAGCATGGATTCACCCAAGGGAAATCATGCTTCATCTGATAGCCTTCTATGATGGGGAAAGCAGTGCCACAGTACAAGAGGGAGACAAAAATATTGGATGGTGTCTAGATGAGGGCAACAAATATGGTGAAGGGTCTGGAAGGGAAAATTAGGATAAGAGGATAAAGTCCCTTGGTTTGTTCAGTTTTGAGAAAAGGAAGCTGAGGGGAGACCTCATCTCAGTTTGTGGCTTCCTGACGAGGGGTAGTGAAAGGGCAGACACTGATCTCCTCTCCTTGGTGGCCAGCAATAGAACCCGAGAGAATGGCAGGAAGCTGCGACAGGGGAGGTTTAGGTTGGATGTTAGGAAGAGGTTCTGTACTGAGAGGGTGGTCAGGCACTGGCACAGGCTCCCCAGGGAAGTGGTCACAGCACCTAGCTTGTTCAAGAAGCATCTGGAAGGTGCACTCAGTCACGTGCACTGGCTTGTCCAGCCCTGTGTGGAGCCAAGAGTTGGACTTGATGATCCTTATGGGTCCCTTCCAACTCAGTATATTCTATGATTCTGTGTTACAATGGATAATATCCCTGCCTGTGGCAGGGGGTTAGGAACTAGTTGATCTTTAAGGTCCCTTCCAACCCAAACCATTCTATGATTCCATAATTTAACACATTAGAAAGTCAGTTATTTACAATTTTTATTCATTTAATTAATAATTAAATCGCACCAGCATCAATCCAGAATCTTATTTACTTTTGCAACATTAGGATTAAGATAGACTGGATTTCCATCTTTTAAAAAAATAAATAAATTAAATGGCAGTTTTTACTCTCCTGAAGGCAATTCCTAATGGACAAGCCATAAGAGATGAGTATTTGTCCCCTCACAAGTACACCAACTAATGGAAATGACTGGAGAGCTGAGTAAGATAAAGAATCACTAAGTAAAAGTGAAAGAGGAGATTTTGAAAACAACATATTATTGCAGCATTATTTATCAATATACATAATTTAGAGAGAATCAATAGTGGTAATTACAACTTTTTACTGACCTAACTGTTATCAGTTGGCAATACTAGATAAATATTCATGTTATTAGAATGGATTACCATTATTATTCACAGCTATATTAATTTTTATAGTGACATAATTGTCGAAATCCTTTTCATTCATGTGTGGCATATTAAAGTTTTAGTTTTGGTAGAAGGAGATCTGCTCCATCCATCTTAGCACAGTTCAGCTGCTGCTGAATTTTATGATTACTTAACCCTGAAGAAATATTCCTGTTAAACTTTTTCCCTCCTCTAGTCATATTCTACATTTCAGTATAGCAGGACAAGCACTGGGGTGTGTCAAGCAGCTATAATTTGACTTCAGTGAAAGTTACAGATGCTTGATACTTTTCAGGCCATGAACCAACATCTGCTTCTCTATCTGCTGAAACACTGATGCTGTCCACTGTAATTTGAGTTCACTTTCAAATCAGGGATTTGATTGTCAATTGCTGGAGTTAATGGCAGTCTTGCCATTCATCCCACGTGGGCAAGACAGAGCTACATGCAAAGAATAATATAGATTTATTTCTCATGATTGCATTGAGTATTCTGTGAGGGAACTAAGTAATAGTAGGGCTGTATTTATAGAACAGATTTTATACCCATGTCATAAAAGTACCTTACAAATAGCATCAGTCTGCACTTCATGTCCAGCTCTCCCAGTGATTCAGATAAACTCCTGTGGGAAGGTTTGGTTAGCCTTTGGTCTAAGTTCAAGGCTCTAGGTAATCAACAAAGTATTTTTTTAATCAACAAAACAGAAGAAAACACTTCTGAAAACAATTATTTAATGTATTTATCCAGTAAAACTAGCCACATATAAAGTTCAGCCTTTATATTTTATGCTTAAGTAATCAAATCTAAGTAAGTATTATACTAATAATATGATGATCTGAAAAGATATAAATACATAAAGGTGTTATTCCAGTGTTCTTATATGGCCATGTATTTCTGCACCAACAGATTAGTTGGTGTTTTGGAGTGGATCGTGTGTGTTTCAAATATTTACCTTTGGGATTTATAGTATTTCTGGTAAGTATTTTCTAAGCAGAAATGTGGAGTTGTACTGATGTTTCTGCTAGGGTAAGACCTGCTGCACAAATGTTGCACAGCTGATCTATGTTTTCACAATTCTGAAATGTCCCAGATGGCCTGACCATCCAAGGAGTGGAGGTTGTGAGTCCTCAAGGGTCTGAAGGGACATTGAACACATTGCAGTTGCACAGAATTGTGCAAAATCTTCTACCTCTGTGACTGAGAAACTGTTGATATATGGTAGCCATCCAACCCCAGGTTGGAGGAACAATGTGGTCTAGTGGAGGGTGTCCCTGCCCATGGCATGCGGGTTGGAACTAGACGATCTTTAAGTTCCTTTCCAACCCAAACCCTAAAAAAAAATCTAGATAAAAAATAAACCACTGGACTCTGCAAAGTGGAAAGGTGAAGCAGAAGGAAAAAGGTAAATGAAGTGTCTTGCAAGATCTTGTAAATGAAATGTAAATGAAAATTCCATTAAAAGTTGAGCATTAAAGAAATCACACCAGTGTGCCACTGTCAAGATCTCCACAAGTTCACAGCTCTCTATTTATTGTATATTTTGAAGGAGTTTGGTCTTGAGAGATCTTCATCACTTATAGATGAACCCGTCATTAGTAGTCTTTTATGTATCTCCAGAGAGCTATCACAGCTCTCATTAACCACTATATCTAAACAACTGAAATCTCCTGTTCCAACTGCTTGTATTTTCAAGTTTGAATCCTTATCCATTCCCATGTCCTGACTTACAGAAACAGAAAAAAGCCTGAACAAACCAGGGTAAACCGCAAATCTTTCAGCACTGCCTCAGAATACAAGATACGTTGAACTTAATAGTTTGGGCTCAAAGACTTCTTCAAGAAAATGAGGAGAAAATAAAGGACTGTCACTAAATATTTCTTCTGAACCGAGAGAACTGCTTTTTTCCCCACCAATTGTGGTCGATATAATTTATATCATTCATTTGCTAACCATGAATGTGATCATTTAGGTCAGAAAAGAAACCCGTAATAAGAAGATTTTTATGCAAAATCAGTTTGGACAACTATTGAATCCTATCAAGAAAAGCACCTGTGTTGCTTATTCTTTTTTTTTGCCACAGCTTTCCAGCAGGAAAAAAACCAAATCTATAAATGAATTGTCACCTAATTCACAGCTTCCACCTTACCCTCTGTATGATTCTTTGTCTGAGACTGTGTATAAACACTGTATGTACTTAATGAAATAATTTTCCTTCTCTCAGTTTTACAGCTATCCTTGATTTAGCCAGAAATGTAAATCATAGCCATACTGAATTGGAGAAAAGGCCCATTTTGCTGAGTCCCATCCATGACAGTGGCCAGTAGCTGCTGTTGATAAAAAGGTATAAAATCAGACTAAGGATCCAATGATATTTCCCCTCATCCACCCTACCAGCTTTCAGCGAAAATATAATGGGTTGCTTTGTACTCATCTTTTCACCCAATTTTTTCCCTTCCTGCTAACTTGAAGGATTTTATGAAGCACTATAACTACACAATCACTGTCCTCTTTTATGGGCATAGACAACATTTCCCCCCACCCTTCTCTTTTATTACATTTATAGCCTTTGCCTGCCAAGATACTTTTATGGCAGTGGGAATGATTGCCTCACTCTTGATAAAGTCTGGAGTATCCCTTGGTGCTCCATATAACTTGTCACAATATTCTTAACAACGGCTCGTCGCATATTCCTGAGCGGCTGACGCTTGCTACCAACTCCCCTGATGTGCTTTCTGACACTGTGAAAAAATATTCCTCTTTACAGCATCTCCCACACAGTGCTGAGCACCATTTCTTTCCAACTTCTGCTCTTGGTTCCTTCTTAACTCCTGGGCTTTTGCCGTTGGAGACAATGAAAATTTATACATTTGCTTTGCACAGCAACTACACAAACAATTTGAAAGGAAAAAAAAATTCCTCTGCTGCATCACATTTCTGTTGAGAGTGATGTGTTCTTGTAAGGGGTATATCCCCAACGCTTGCTTTTTAGTGGAACTGGAAAGCAGGTGTGTTTACCTCAAAGTATCTTGAGGGGAGCAGCTTCTATTCTCACAGACTCTTGGCTTTCCACGCAGCCCAGCCTTGCTGCCGGGTTCATCTGCATTTTCAGCTCACAGAAGATTACATACATACTTTCTGCACTGAAATGTGTGACCTAAAGGGAATAAAAGACCAAGCAATAGTATAGATTTGGTTCTTCTTCAGAGATCTAAAGGGGAAAGAATTATTGAAGATACTGTTAGGGCCCCTTGCTGAATCATCAAACTATTTTGCAGTGGTAATTGAGACAGCATATAAATACTGCATAGATATCTCTTCAGGCCCTCTTCATAGAGCAGTTATATTCCATTAAAGTGCTTTTCTTACACAGGTTAATCTCTCAGAATAAAAGTGGAAAATACAGCAACAAAACAAGATGATATTTTCACTACTCAATAAACCTCTCTTCTCTTCTCTGTAAATAAATGATTCCCAGAGGCCTCCCCTTCTGGGCTTCTGAAAACTCAAAAGGGCAAGGAAAGGAATTAAAAAATATCACAGCCTTCTCTGACACGTTCACAGTATTTATTAAAAATAAACAAACAGAACAGCATGTTAAAGGCTGCTCTGCTTTTTACTGCACAGAGCCTCGCCGATTTACATGGTATGCAAGTTAAATCAGATTTGGACCTAATCTGACTGTAGGAATACATGCCTTGTACTCCCATTGATTGAGATAAAGTTGGAAACAACCTTTCATTTGATATGAAACAGAAAAGCTGAGGGTTGTTTTTTTTTGAAAATGAGAATGGCAAATCAGGCTTGATGATCAAGACAAATTCAAAGTGTGAAAGTAGGAGTAGAACAAGCTGCAATGTCATCTCTTGTAATTTCTTGCACATCCCTTGCTTTCTTTTTTTATTGTCCTGTGATTTTATTTTTTTTTTATTTTTTTAGTGCCAGAACTATATCTACAGCAACTGATATATTTTGGATACTATGGTAGTGTAACTACCAGTGACAAAAATACATTCTCATTGCAGCTGCACACATAGGAAAGTATTTCAGCACTCAGCATTGAATTGATTTCACGTTATAGGTTAAAAAAATACAAACGTCTCTCCTATGGGAAGGGAAGTCCTATATTATAATGGCTAAATTCTAAATGTGTTGATAAATTACATTAATGTATAATGTATCTAATTATATACTATCTGCCCTTCTGTTTTAACAACTTTGTCCTTCTTTTCCTGTCCCAAACTGTTGTAGGTTGGCATTGCATATTTTACCAGACAATTGTTTCTTACACAAGAATTGGTCACATTTTCTTCATGGGCCTTGTATTTCCTCTCAAAAAGGGTGTTTAAAGGACTTCATAAAATGCTTTGGGATCTTTGGGGGTTGAAAGGCACGATATAAATCTCAGTTATTACTATTAAAAGAACACGGAGTGAGTTGTCTAGAGGCAACTCCAGAATGCAGTTTGGCTCTTAATCAATAAATCATGCAAACCTGCATTACTGGTCAGCTTTACTGTATATGAAAGAAGTGTTGGATGACACCTTGTATTTCACCAGCTGCTTTCCTGCAATTTCTCACAGAAAGTAACACAATACATGGCCCACCTGCTGTGAGAACCTCTGAAATACCACAGACAGTAAATAGCGTTTGAGTAAAGTTCTTCTAGAGAGTCTTTTGTTGATATGCTCTACAGCCCTTACTTGGTTTTCAGACAGTATCTCTAGTTTTCATGGGAAAGAACTATGCTTGTATCACTGTTCATTTTTCTATGTACATGAGGCTTTGATGAGAATATTTTTTTAATGCTCTTTTTTCTTTTATTTTAGGCTTCTGGGTTTTGGGGGGAGGGGAGTGGGTGGGTTCTTTGGCGTGTTTTGTGTTGTTTTTTTCTAATTTTCATTTAGCTCTGTACAAAGGATCAATCAGTCCATTATTACCTCTTTGCAGGCAAGTACAAATTTAGCTCCTATAAGAGCCCTAACAAAGGACTAAACTTGTATCCTTCACTTATGTAAGTAAATTGTTAGATGTTAGTGGAACTAATTGCAAGCACATTGCTTTCTGCTTTCATCAAGACTTCAAGGCTTGATTGAAGCATGGTCAATACACACCACTGTCTTCCAATAACATCTTTATTCCAGAAGTTGATTTTATAAGTAGCATCCTCTTCAAACGTGAAAGAACTTTATAAACGTTAATTCCTGCAGTGACCTGGAAGGGGGCTACAGTCAATCCACAGGCAGGTCAAGTGAGTTGGAGCAAGGCTAGGTGGTTCATCCGACACATCAGCAGCTGCAGCTGAGCCACATTTTCCATAACCCACACAACTCTCATCATTAAATTCCACTCGAATCTCTACAAGCACCTTGTGCCTTTGATGTATACTTGATTCCTTAGACCCACAAAGTAGACACTAATTGTACTCTACATATACAGTAGAATGGGACCTTAAGGGATAGGTTTTTAGTAACTCTGATGACACCTTTCTAGTTAGTGTGGTGTAGCAGTATCCTATTTAAGATTGCTTTGTTTAATTATTTAAGAGCCATTATGGTAACTGGATATACTCTAACTGTAATTTATTAACTCATACACTTGAATTATCCAAGTGTCTACATCCACTTCACAGAATTACAGAGGAACAAGGATAAGGTAATTGTATGAAAATGTTACAGAATATTCCCTCTGCTGAAAAGTACAGAAGCTCTCTTATCTCTCATAGCACAGGTTCATGAGCCTTTTCAAACTATGCACTAAGACCATAAGAATCATTCTATACCAGCAGCAGCTGTTCATATAGAGAGTTTTAAGAAAATGTGTGCATTTTATATATATTATGTATAAGTAAATATTTACACACGAATATGCATGCATAGATATTTCTTCAATGTAATACTACTATTCACTTCCCTTTTTTGTGTAAGAAATGATACTGCAACCATCTGTTCATACCCCTTTTCTCTGCTCCTCTGAATGCGCTTCTTCATACTGTGATCCTTGTGTCATTTTCTACTCTCGTGCTTTCTTGTTCTCTATTCATCTTGTTTAAGCAAGCTTGATACTTTAGATGGTTCCTTCCTCACTGGAAATACTGCTCATTCCCCCAGATCCCTTTTCACCACCATCGTCTGCATACACTGCCTGTCTGCCTCTTTCCTGCCTGCACAGGACATCTTTTTTTTTTTTCCTCTGGAGAATGACATCTCTGGCAGCAGAACCTTGAGACTCATTCTTCCTTGCTCCAATATAGTGTCTGCTCTTGCCATCAGCAGCTTGATTCTCTTCCTGCTATTCAGGTACTTTTACACATCTCAGAGCTGTCATTTGCAAAAAGAATAGAGACACATGGGGCAGCAGATGAAGAAAAAAATCTAGACTAAATCATGTGAGCAACCAGCTCCCTGAAAGCCGTAGCAAGCACTCACAGACCATCTCGGTGTCATAAATTAATTTGGAACTGCTTAGAAAGGAAAACTTTTAGCACTCAGATTCTTACTTATAGCAGTCTCCTCAACAGAATATTGCTTTAGTTACAGCATGTATCTTTCTTAACCCAAGATGCTTACCAGAATTCTGCTGTGCTCCAGACAATATGTCATAAACATCATGAACGTGCAGAGCCATTATAAGTCCTGGATTCTGGGCTGCAGTATCCCTGCTGTTCAAATATACTGGCACAGGACAGAAAACTGATAACAGCAATTCTACAAAGCTTTTGAGCCAGGAGGAGATGAGGATTGCAACCAAATAGTGCCTTGGAGGCTCAGATGTTCCAAAGCAGAAAGGGGAGAAATTCATCATTTACCTGGACTGACCACTTTTGAAAAAAAAAAAAAAAGTAATTTCCTCTAAACTAAGAGCCTGCCAAAACCTAAAAGTTAGGCAAGTGTATCTGAGAAAAATCATTAGAAGATACAGAATGCTTTCCTGCACAAACACAATTGTGTAATCACTAATGCACAACATCCCTCTTACACTTAACCTTTATGTGCTACCAAAGCACAGTGTCAAGATTGTCCTTCCAGCACATGTCTGTAACTGAAAGCTTTTAATATCCTCCTTCCACCGCCCTCAAAGCCAAGTTATCAGGAACATAGAAAGATTTAACCACTTATTAAACAGCGCTACCTTGTCAGGCAGTATGTTCTTTTCTGCAGGGCACTAGTGAATTGAATGTGCAAGAGAGACAAAGGGTCTAACAAAGGAAAAGCATGACAAGTATGGCTTCTCCCCTCCCAAGGAATTTGACTAGCTAGGAAAGCACTTAGTGGAGGGCAAAACAGAGCAATCATGCAACAGAAAATAAGGCAGTGGGAAATCACACAAATAAAGATGTAGAAAGACTAAAGTGTATTAATTTTGTAGCACTTTTTTTTAAAGCTGCTTCAATAAGAAGAAAACTGGGGATCTAATTGCTTTGATTACCTGGCTCATGGTAAATGTACCTTTCCCTTCCTCTTTTTTTGCTAAATGGAGTTGGAAAACCCAACTCTTGCTGCCATGCTTTTCACCACCACTGCACAAACACGTCACGCAGCAAGCTGATGATGGAGAATCAGGCCTTGCGACAGGCACTTGTATGCTTAAAAACCTGAAAAAACCCCACCAGTATGTAACCATGGGGATTTAACACTGCAGGAAGCCTGTAACTGGGGACTGCTTCAGTGAAAGAAAATGCAAGAAATAGTTCTCCTATGGCAATATTAACACATCATGATTGTGCAGTATAGATGCACACATGCATCCTGACAGAGAGGTCAGCATGAGCCTGTATTCAGCCTTACTACATTCCAGTAGCAAGGCTGATACTACTTCAGTGTATCAACACCTGCACTGTGTGGAGACTAAACAGTGCCAACAGTTCAGGACTCCTACATTTTCCATCTTCCTCCAAGACTGCTGCTGACACAGATACACAGTAGCTCACATCAGTTTCCTGATTTTGACGCTATGTCCAAATCCATAATTACCAGTTCATATATAGTCATGAGTCATACATACAAAAGTCACCAGCACTTCTGGGCCCTTCAGCTGCTGACACTCAACATGAGACATGCCAACCAACCTACAATGTCTCTACTTGCCTCTGCAAGTCTCTGCTAACTGGAGGACACAAAGGTTTGCTATACTCCTCTTTTTTTTCTTTTGGACACAATTCAATCCAGAAAAAGAGCATTCAGCCATGAATATATGGGTGAACGGCAGCCTTGAGTTCTGTCTGGCTTCCATGATTAAAATGATTACCTAAAATAAATAGTTGTTTTTAAAAACACAGGTTGTATCTGTTACAGGGCCTGGAGCATCCAGTGCAGCTGCTTTCACATGGCGAGATGAGATTCTAAGCACCGTCCTAAGGTGAGACAGAAAAAGCCCCACAAAGCAACCCCCTAATCTACACACCCAAGTTGAAATACATTGTGATTTCAACAGAAAACTAATGTATTAATATAAAAATTCAAAATTAACTACACAGACATAATATTAAATTTGCACAGTTAATTTAGTCTTGTTTATTTCACCTTTAAAAATAGGGAATTGTTTTACATTCAGTAAAACAGAAATTTAATTAGGCTTTGCAATTCACATATAATTGAATAAAATACGTGGAAAAGGGCATATCCATCTCAAGTAATTTTATGCCATTGTATGAATTAATACAACATACCTCCATAAAGAGTGGCTATAGCCCGATGAAACTAGTGTGTATTGTTTTTAAATGAAGCATTAAAGCCAAGGAAATTTGCAAATTGTTGCATATTAAATCACTTAAGTGCCTCTCCTCCTCCTTCCTATGTTCAGGAGGAAGGGAGATGGCTAGCACAGACTTCCGTATCACCCTTTGTGACCATTAAGTCTCTCATCCAATGTGTGCCAGGTAAAGCTGACAGCCCCCGAGACAAGCTTCTGGAAATGAACTGAAATACCAGTGTTGGTTTTATTCAGGATCTCATTCTCTAGGGGTTACAAAGTTCTCCTACACACTAATGGTGTCCTCTGCATATTCACAGCTACCAGTCTCATCTCATTATATTCACATATATATCACATATGTCTCTAATTTGACCACAGTTTAAATTTTTCAGCTGCTGAGTACATGAAGTGTTAAAAAAGAAGCTGGCTATGAATGTGACAGTGGGAGCTGCTGGAGTGAATGCCCAAAACTTAAGACAGGCTGAGCCTTCTTTTATCTCTGACTTTGAGCTTTTGAAATGCTACTCACCTCTCTGAGGTCTGAGTGATTCAGTAGTCTTTGTGCAGATGGGTCAAATGGACCTGGGCATTTGCAAAAAGCCATAAGCAGCACCAAAAAAAGCTAGTGAATGTAATTAAGTTGAAGGATACAGACTCATTAAATCATTTCTCCAAAATGATGGGAAGTTGCTAGCAATTACTTTGCTCAGTATGCTGCAAAAGAAATTGCTCTGGACCCAAATTTGACTTAAGGAGTATAATGCTTTGTGCATCTTCCTAAATAATCTTGCCAAGCCACAGTAAGTAGGAAAAAACCAGCATGTTGAGGTTTTTCAGTCTGAGTCGCAATGGCTGCAGCTGTAGTAGAACAATCATACGGAAAAAGTCAGGAAAAGCATCCTGCAAATGCACGTTTAGATGTAGTAATGGCTCACTGTATACAAAAAGAGGAGTGTACCTACTTGAGCACGTTTAGCATTGAAAATACAAAAGAAACGACGTGATTTATTTTAGCTTTTGAAGGCTGAAGGCATGAAGAAGGAATGGCAGAGGATGCCACCGGGAGGCAGTGTTGTCCCTTAGCAAGTTCATGATCAAAGTCCTCCCTGCTGCCTCAGGCCCTCGGCCACAGCACTGGGAAGCACAGCGCAGCAGCCTGGCACGCAAGGCAGGTTCCGAAGGAGAACATCAAAGTACAGGCAGTGCAGCACGCAGAGGTATTTAGAGGCTGATGCTTTCCTACCTACCTTGAATAGCATTGAAAGTATTTGCGATGCAAGTGATGTGTGAGTTTTGATAGTTACAGCAAAGTGGTTTGGGGGTTGGGTGGGTTTTTGGGTATAGCATCAGCTGTCTTTATCCTGAAGAACCGTGGTATGACAAAAAATTCCAAAACAAAACAAAAAAACGGGCTGCAAGGAACATACAGAAAGTTTATGTGCTTATGAAAGCTTCTTTGTACATTAGAAATTCAGGAAAACCTACAGAATTAACACTTATCTATCAAGACAGCAAATTGCTGTGCAAAAGAAAAAACTGAAAGTGGTGACGTGATACAACTCTCAGTTGACAAAAAAACCCCTTAAATTTGTGTTTTATTAACTTTAAACTGCATCAAGCCCCTCAATTACGAATTACAAGAAGCAGCAAAGGTATGTGCAGCACAGATGAAAATCAGAAAGCACAGAAGCCTGAGACATCCTGTTCTTACCCTGTCTCTCATCAGAATAAAAGACCACAAATCCAATAATTTTGTTTCATATGGACTCACCTAAGTAATTTTTTTTTCATGTAATTAACAATTCTTTTGCAATTTGAAGAATGTTGTAAGCCTTTTTCACCCCTGAATTCCTTGATTCTGAAGGAACTTCCTAAAAACCATTCTTATTTGTATAGTATCACAGGCAGAAAAGGCTTTACTTGAGGTCTTATGCATTTATTATATTATTAACAGCTGTCACAAACTTGGAAAAAATACAGCATTATTTAGGGTTTTTGATATTTTATAATTAACATTGTATGAAAATTGCTATTTCAAATAATGCTATTCCAAATAATACTTGATGATATAAATTGGTCCTTACATACAAGAATTTAATTCCTAAAGCTGATCATGTACATCACATTTCTTTTTCTGCTGCTACCCACAATATTTCACATGCAGGGTATTTAAACTTTCTCACCGTGAGACAGAAAGACACACAATTCTCATTATTGACAAATGTGCTATCATCTCCCTTGCCTGCCCAAGAACAATTAACCCAGAAACATTTGCTGATAGCATGAAGTATAGACACACTTGCAAAGAACCAAAGTGGGCAATATACTTTGAATTATTTAATTTACTACACAGAATATATTGGGAGAAATACAACACATCTCAATTGGAACTACTCTTTAATGAAGAGGTTTTACCGTTAAAGCAACTCCACTAGGTTATCCCTGGGAATATCAGATGTTGCCTGGCATATCTGTCTGTGCCAAGAGCATGTGCTAAGGCAGGTGGAAACATCTGGCTTTCATTTTACTTCCACTCCAAGCTAGCAAAATGCAAATCAGCTCCAGGTTTGATAGCTGTGCCTCGGTGAGAATCTGTCACCTGAGATGACGGATACAAGTAGAAACCTGAGCCAATGATGTTACATAGTTCTGCTTTTACAGTTGGCTTGCACCCTGCCATGCTGCCACGTAGACAGAGTTAGCCCAGGTCAGTATGTTTTCATGAAGGTATGCCAGGGCATCAGGGAAGGCAGTTTGCTGTACAGGGTGACAGCTGAAATCTAATCCATTTCTCAGTCATAGCTTGACAATATTCTGTTCTTTGGTTCTTCATCTAGAAAAGATTAATTCTCTAATTATCACAGTATTGTAGAGATAAATCTATTTATAACTGTCATGCACTTTGATACTGCTGTAATGACTACCATATAGAACACTTCAGAGAAGTCCTTAGAGCTATCTCATATGAAAATATAGTAAAGCTGGGCAGGCAGGGCTTGCATGTCTCAGGTATGAGACACCCAGAAGCTTCAGCAAGAGGGAAAAAAAAAAATCGGTTAATTTCATGTATTTATCTATTAGTGCTGGAAAGAGGGCAGGGGGGAGAGAAAAAATCATTTCAACCAGGACAGGGTCTAGGTGACATGGTGGTATTGGACAGACAGTTGGACTTTATGATCTCAGTGGTCTTTTCCAACCTTAAAGATTCTATGATTCAATGGTTTAGTTCTACTGCAGAAAGAAAAAACATGAAAGGTGCAACCAATATTCTGGCTGTTTGCACCTTCATTAAAAACAATTTATGAAATTGTAAAGTCAAGTGTGGGATTCAGACCCACTTGCAATTCACACAGGCAGTGGTTACAAAACAGCTCTGCCCTCACACTGCCTATTGTCTAGAAGTGCTGAGAGCTCTGGAGTCCACTCATCAACTTTTGATTACATAGGTGTGTCTTTTCATTCCTTTATTAATGAGACTTAACAATATTTCAGAAAAAGTTAATTGTTAATAATTGCCCTTTGCAACCTTGACTTCAGAAGTAACCTGCAGGTAGGAGTGTTTCAGTGATGCTATTAAATAACTTTTAGCTTTTCACTTAGCCTCAGACTTCTGGGGTTAGAGGCAACCAGAACAGGCTTCTTGAACCAGCTGCACTCAGTAGCTCACTGGAGAGCATATACCAGGTTATACTTCCAATTCTGTCCCACAAATTAAATCCACAATATGCCCAAATGAAACTCGCCTACCTTCATCTTTAGGAGCTCAACTTTGTATAGGCTTGAATATTCTTGGTTTTCTTGTGTTTTCATGTTGCTTTTTTTTTCTCCTAAAGAACAATGTTGATTCTCCAAGTTGGTGAGAGTGGAAACCTATAAAAAACCTGTTGATTGGTTGCAAATTACAACCTTCTTGAAGCTGTACAGAGTAAGAATCATAATTAGTAACTTAGTAATACTTGTACAATGTCATGACCTGGTAGAAGCTTTTCCGTTTATAATTTATTATACTCACTTTGGATAGATTCTTTTTAGAAATAGGAATGATAGTATTTGTCCTGATCTATTTATCTGCTGACATTAGTCTAATTTCTTTCACAGTGAAATTTTGTTTCTGATTTGCACCAATGGAAACAAATGAATAATTCCTGAAAATTACGTTAAAACTAACTAAGGTACAGAAATAGATTTTTTTTCCATATAAAATATGCACACACTTGCCTTTACTGTCTGGAAGCTGCTGTCTATTTCTTCCATTTCGATAATGCAGTAGCTGTAGAGCTAAAAGATGGGCTCAGAGGACATTTGTTTTAAAATTTACTCTTTGGAGAGTTATCGCATTTATATGCTTTTTATGGAAAAGGGCAAAACAATAATGATGCTGAAAACTAGAATGCATAAGTAGACCATGTACCTAGTTATGTGCTATAAATCATGATGAGTATTTCTAACAGGGGAAAAGCAACACAAGAAGAATGAAGAGTGAAGAGACTCTAGAAATGTACATATGCACAGAGGCTTATAGAGCTCTGCTTACTTCTCAAAGGGAATTGATAAATGGGGAAGACATCCCAAGGGGTTCCTGTAGTTTAACAAAAACAAAAGTATTTTTCAGTACATTGCTTTTTCCTTATGTCTTCCCTCAAATAAAATGAATTATGCACACAGATTGTTTATTGTCAGTTTGCATGCTGTGGAATTTCTGTTGTAATAAGCAGGGCTCTGAGGACGTCTCTGTAAATGCTTTTCCTGTTTATTTATGTATGTTTATCAATACAAATGCTTATATCAACCTCAACATTTTACACACAGCTTCCACCCCCCCCCCAAAAAAAAACCAAAACCAAAACCAACACAAAAGAAACTTTTTAATAATTGGGAGGTGCTGAGATGTTGGAAGTTGCTGTCTCTGTACTTTTCCATCTGCAGAGCAAATGGAATAGGAAAGTTTAGATTTCTGCAGGATTGATTGTAAGACTTTTTACATACCTTATATACTTAGAAAACAGATTTTTTTTTTTGGGTGTTTTAAATCAATTTTATAACTGAATTAGCTGTAGGATTTAGGAATAGTTGTGCACAATTAAAAAGAAAAGTGCATATAAAAACCAAGCTGACAATATTTGTATGGTAACTCCTTTCTGTACACAAATATGGCAATGTATCTTCCAAGCAGGTGCAGTTCTGCGTTCTTTCCCCAACAGCCCAAAGCACAAGTTCTCTAAGGATCCAGAAAATACATAGACCCAAGCCTAACACTCAAGATACCTGGTCTGGAAGGTGTCTTCTGAGAATGGTGGGGACACATACTCAAAAGGACAAGTGTTGCCAAAATGCACTTGTAGCTTCTTTCTTTATAAAAAAAAACCAAAAAACACCTACAGCAGTATCTATCATTGTAATAGCTCAGTAGTTGTAATATTTACCCAGAAACTGTTGAGAACTAATTTGTAGGCTTTGGGAAGGTTCTCCCCTCTCAGAAAGCTACTCAGTTCACTCTTTCATATCCTTTCTCGTCCAGCCATATTCTTTTCAACACAGGGGAACACTTTGGAGGTACCTACAGGCTACTACTGTGTTTTGCATTCAGCAGTCACTGGATTTAAAATAATCTTGAGGGAAAGCCAAGAGTCCAGGACTCCACACTTTTAAAGCATTAGGCATCGGTGTAAAAGCATTTCTGATTGTTAAAAACAGCAGGCTATTTTGTACAAGGAGGGCATCACAATGTTTTTAGCACAAGATTTTTTCCATTCTTTCATATTAGACATCTTTCCTCATAAACTGGTTTTGACTCTGGACTCTGAGGAGGTTGTATAGCTTCTCCCTTGCAGAACTGACTGCGGTGCCTAAATTGCAGCAAGGATAAAAAAAATGGACTTCCCCTGCACTCAGAGTTTTCCACTGGTAACTGCTGAGCTACTGTGTCCCAGGGTCTTTGGACTGTCTCCCCAAGGGAACAGTTCTCCCCACAGCATTGCAGAGAAAGCATATGGTAGGCCTTGGCTTCCATTTCATGGGACCAACCATGTATAAAATAACCATTGCAAAAGCACCACTACAGTTTTTTATCCATTTGCTTTTAGTGTTGGTGTGAGACAATTTTCTCCAACTCCAAGTTGCTAGTACTGAAGGAGTCCTACTTCACTGAAGTACTGCCGTCAAAAACAGATAGGGAGAGAATCTATTCTTGGAGGGTGTCATTGCTGACTGGAGCAGATTATAGTACTTCACAGACTTAGAGAATCTTAAAAAAGTAAGAAGATGCTGAGGGCTCATTTTGGCTAAGGTTGCTGTGGCTCCCCATCCCCATTATAAATGTGCTTGTTAGAGGCCACTGTAAGAGTTCTGCATCTATGTCTGAAGTTAAACACCTGCACATCCTTTGGCTCAACAGGGTCGTAGCTATCACCAGTTACATTGGTAGTTGTTCTTATCTGCTCTCACAGCAACTTGCTTTCTATGTTTTAAAAAGGTTACCAAAGCACCACAATGTTATTATTGTCAGGACATGAAAGAAAAGCTTGGGGAAGTACTTCAATTAGTACTGAAGAAAAATCCTACCAAACTTCAACAAACTAATAAAGCCACAAGCTGAGCGAGCATTTAGAGTCTTTAAATATTTTTAATAAGCACTAGCTTATTAAACAGACTTGGTCTGTGAAAACAAATCACATAATGATAGATTTCATTGGGGTTAACATCAAAGAAACAGAATGTGACTGTTGAATATACCTCTGTCATTTACACAAGAACAAACACTGTTTATTAACAATGGAGTAAATATATTTGTTTTCTTACCTGGGGTGAGAAATCCCAATCATTCCAACTACATTTGTCCAAGTAGTGACTTTTCATAGGTTATGAAAAAGAAATTATCCAGGAACAGGAAGGGCTCAATTCAGTTGCCTAAGTGTAAACATCTAGTGATGCCTGAGATTCCCTAAGGTGTTATGTGCACTGGGAGATATGGTACAGCACCAGATCTATGGGTGATACATGTCCATCTGCAACAGGATCCAGAGGTTGATTGTGCTACTCTAGGCTTGTCATGCCACATTAGACACACATTTGGTACCTGCCTCCCACCAAATGAACACTGTTTCACCTTTATGATGAAAGAGAGAATAGTTTGTGATGTGCACTCTGATGAATCACAGGTGATGGCCTTTCTGTCCATCATTACTGGTGGACAGTAATTAAAACAGAGAAGCCAGAACTACAGTCACGGTTGCCAGCAATCCTAACTCATGCTCTATTCACTCTCCTTCACCTCTAAAAGTTGTTACAATCTCACTAAGGGTTGTTTTTCAGATTAAAAGTTCAAGCTATAGATTTAGATATATTCCTTAGGTACAGCTCATGCAAAATCAAGTTTAGGAATTGGCTTTTTTTGTTTAAATATCTATCACCAGCTTCAGAATGACCACAAAGGTATTAACTCTAAAAGATGTCATGCAGTTCTAGTAACCCTCTTTCAAAATGGTAAAAGATTGCTGTTTCCCAAACTAAATAGTAAGTCTCATTTTCCAAGAAATTCTTTGTCATTCAGATTCAGAGGGCTAAAAATGTTCTCCAGTGGTAGAGCAACACCCACCTGCAGGACCACTACAACATCAGCATTGCAGCAAAGTCTGACTTCTGTGGTGTATTAAAACTATTGACTACATCACACAGCAGAGGGGTATAAGCAAAAGCTGTATCACCCCTTTGTCTGCATATTGAAACAATCTAATAAAACTTAGCTTTTTCAACAACTACTAAAAAAACCCAACCAACTATTGTAACAGATTTCAATGGATGACTTATTGCGTGTTGCTCACAGACCGTATTATGAAGCAAACAATGAAACCCAAACCAAACTGCCCAACATTATGCTCTTAAAAAGCATCTGACTTCTTTACTGAAAAATCAGTTATTTTTCAATGGCTCTCAACACCCACCTAACAGGAAACCTTCTTCCTGAAGCTTTCTCAGGGACTGAATGCAGCCAATACAACTGGTATTGTAGAGCTGGTCTCAACTCAGGGTTTGTGGGAATTTGTACAGAAAGATAAAGTTATTTTTTTATAGGGGCATTATCTTGTCTCAACTGACTTTACTGTTGCATCTGTAAATTTGTTCATTACAACTAATTTCCTTATAAAAAAATTTGAAGGGATAACAAAATTTTCTAAAGAGTTTCTACAGCTGAGGAACTGTTAAATGATATGTAGCACAGAAAATATCTAGGCCTAGATTGAAGGCTTATATTTTGGGGGCTTTAAAACAATATTAATAAACAGAAAGGATTTAAAAGTATGAGATAGTATGAATTTTTTTCACATTTTTAATGCATGTTAACACTTCTTTGTTTCAAAATGTCTTTGGTGTGTTTTTTCTAAGGCTCTGGAGGATCAGAAATAGATCCAGAATTCCAAGGCTACTTTTTTTCTGAATTTGGATAAAGAAACACGTTACAAATAGCACTTGCTCTGTGTGAGGCTTTAGGGGTTTCTGGCTTTTAAAGGTGAAGGTTGATGGCTTTTTTAAAATCTGGTTAGAAATTACTCCAGTTAAGACTCCTGCTGTATCAGCAGATCTGGATGAAAGTAATCAGTATAAAATGATGTATGGGCTGCTTTTCTTTAATAAAAAACCCCTAAAACAAAACAAAGACTAAACAAAACAAAAAACCCTGAAAGAAAACAAAAGTTGAGAGCTCAGTGTAAGTAAGAAAAAGCTAGATGCAATAAAAAATATAACTGCTAAATTAGCTTATAGTTTATAACTTTCCCTCATTCTTCACCAGCAAGGACTCTAGTCACACCAACCAAGTCACAGAAGGCAAAGGCAGGGACTGGGAGAATGTAGAATCCCCCAGTGTAGAAGATCAGGTGTGAGACCGTCCAAGGAACCTAAAGGCACAGATGCATCCATGGGTCCTGAGGGGACTGGCGGATGAAGTGGCTAAGTCAGTCTCCATCATATTTGAGAAGTCGTGGCAGTTGAGTCAAGTTCCCACTGACTGGAAAAGAGGAAACCGAACTCCCATTTTTAAACAGGCTGTTGTAGTTTTGTGT